>OZ034968.1:33284685-33707185 GCA_964030785.1 Siderastrea siderea
CCCATATCATTATTCAAATTCTCCTTACTGGTCTCCAGACATTTCATTAAGTACTAGTTGGGAGAAC
This sequence comes from Siderastrea siderea, assembly GCA_964030785.1. Taxonomy (NCBI): domain Eukaryota; kingdom Metazoa; phylum Cnidaria; class Anthozoa; order Scleractinia; family Rhizangiidae; genus Siderastrea; species Siderastrea siderea. Next base: position 33,284,753 of record OZ034968.1, read on the forward strand.
TTGTTAAGACATCAAGACTATTCATCTTTGGCTATCATTTCCCCAATTCTCATGACCTTTATGTGTTGTAATGCACTGATATGATGGGAAATTTGGTGCTGACCACTGCTGGAGCTTAAAGGGTTAACTGGCCAGATGATGCAACAGCCATGACAAAGCTGTCAAAAAGATCTCAAAATGGGGTCAAAAAATATTCAAACACTTTGCGCAAGTCTTGATGCAGTTAACACAAAATTTTTAAATGTACAATAGCCTGCAGAACTGTCATTCTTGAAAAATAGCAGATATTGTTTTTTGGTATGTATCAAGCATTCTTCTATTTTAACAATTAGTTACAAATTAGCTGAGTAGGTAAACTACTTCTCAGAAGAGAAGTTCTGGTGAGCTTATGGTTCAATGTTTCCCAAACATCATCAACACAATTTTTAAATCAGGGGCTGAAGATGCATATTGCCTTCATTTGATTCTTTAAAATATGAGTTTTTTAATATGAAATTTGCCCAACATTTATCTGAAAGGCTAGTCTAAATTCTGACAGACACTTCAGCAAGAAAAATATAACATCCATTTAATGATGATGTCAGAAAGAACATGCCACTAGCAAACAATATCTGAAATATGACAGCCTGGAATCAAGAGTTATCAATGGTGACAAATTTTGAATTTCCCACCACTTGTGCTATTTCATGAAACAAAAGGACTGAAATTTAAAATATGAAAAACTGTATCGTTTGACTGGATCAGCATTATTTCTGATCCCAGTGGCATGTTCTTCAGAAAACTGCACATGTTTCTATGTTATTCATAAGGAAGGACACTTGCCTGCACTGATAGGTGGTAGCTAATCCCGTCTTTTTTCCACAAGTAAAGCACCTAGTTTTCTTTTTAGGGGGTAAAAGTTGTGGCGGTGGATGTGGTTTTGCTTTCACTGGAGGAAGATGGTGATGATGTGATGGAGAATCTACAAGTCAACACAAATAGAATATGATCAGCTATGAGAAATTCATTCACAAAAATTTTGAGGTTGGCAAAAATGCTACCAAATGTGTGACTTTTACAGTACTTTACTGACAAAAAAGATGTTTTAACAAATTATAAAATACTGCATAATGTTATTGCTGCACCTCTAAATAACTTCCAAATTCTAAAGTACCAAAGCACCAGAGGTTGCATTTTAACTACCATGAATTATCATGATCGTGACTGGAAGTCTCAAAAACAAGGAAATTCGCACTTCTGTACCATGACTGGTGGATTTTGGATAGTTCGTTCTTTATTTTTTGACATGAAGACCTTGCTGCAAGGAATTAATGTCAAAGGCAATCAAAACAAACAAGGAGCTTGTGCTTTATTTCTCTTGTCTAGAAGCAGTTTGTTCCACACAGTTGCCATTCTGGGGAACAAACTTCCAAGTGTTTATCAAGAGATCTGTTGAAAACCCAGACCTGATGGACATCACAGAGTTTAAAGGTGCTATCCGACCAGGACCACCAGCGCCATAATCCACAAAACAAAACTTCAGAATGTTGTCACTTACTGTTTGAAGCACTAGTACTTCCATGGGAAATTCGATACGAATATGACAAAGAATCATTCTGGAAAGAAAAAAGTCACATTAAGCCACTGTAGGGATCTACTTGACAATTACACCAAAGTGGCACCAATAATTATTAACCAGCCGTCGCCATCATGGCGACCGCCGGTTTATAAAATGGACACGGTTTTTCCTTAACGCAAGTTGGCTTAACATACGAAGAAAGTGCTGTAAAGCTTGTGGTACGGGTACTCAAGAGCGGTACTGTCTTATATAAGACGCATGCGCATATTAGTCTGCTGAATGTTACCTTCCTATGTTTTTGTCTTTTAATTTACAGTATTTAAGATATGAACGGCGAAGGGTTGTTTAAGTTTGGGGTTTTTTTGTATTTGTCTCGTATAACGCATGCGCAATTGAGTAAAGGAGCTAATAGGATTGAATGCGAAATTGGCTGTGTTGTCTGATCTAGTTAGTGGTTATGGTGAAAATTTTTTTAGCGCAGGAGTTTTTTTTATTGGGATTGACATTTTCAGGGGTGCAAAAATGTGGGAGTCAGAAGGATTTGTGAATGTCAGGAGCATATCACGTTTCTGTGAATGTGATTCGCTTTGAAAGTTGCATTTTGTATAGGAGCAGCGTAATATTGTGCTGCGTGAGAGGCGGTTTCCCTTGGCGTTTTATGGGGGGGTTGGTTTAAAGTGGATTGTAAGGTTTCTGATTGGCTAACTTGTATTTCGCAGCGGACAAAAAGGACAGTTGCGTTTTGCCGGCGTGGGCTAGGAAGAGAAGGAATTGGTACTAGTATGATGATGCAATATTAGTTGATTGCACCATCAGTACATGATAGTTCTTGTGAACGGAGAGAGATGAGTGTTTATTTGAGGCGAGAAGTTGATATGAAGGAATCATCATTAATAAGGAGATTAATATTAATAAGGCAGGTGTTAGGAGTCTTTTTACATTGAAAGAACAAAAATATCTGAATATTATCAATGGATTTGTGTGGTTTGCGTGTCGTGTTCGCTAAAGGCTACGAGCAGTCTCACTTTCTGTTCAGAGATAGTGAAGGAAAAGAAAAACAGGCGAGTGAGCGCGAAATCGATTGCCGCTCAACAGGCGCATTAGCTTTCAAAGACATGGGCGACTTTCGTCCCCGCTCGCTTGTTTACTTTTGCAAGGGGATTACCGGGTTAGCAAACCGGATTTAAACATCACGTCATGAGATATGCCTTGACATGCCCCATACTCTGGCGATCTGCTCGAGCTCGTGTTTATCAAGCGTTATATTTTGATTCTACTGCTATGTTCACTGTTTGTATTTAAGGTCTAGGCACAACAGTAAATATTTCGTCGTCCCTATGTGAGCATTCTCAGTTGTGGACGAATTCATATCGACATTCAACGTTTGAGTGAATTTGCGTTTTTCAGCACAAATAAAGCGATAAGAAAGATAAGCTGAGTCATCAGAGTTTAAACATTACGTCATCCAGTACCGCTATAGTCAAAATATTGTGTCACACAATCACACTTTTCGTCACGCCGGTTCGTAAAAAAAGAGGATTGCCTTAACATTTGTGAAACCTAGGGGTGGGGAGCGTCAGAATGGCCGGTTAAAATGCCCAGTGGCTTGAATTTATGGGAAATACACATATTAAGAAGTGAATCCACTTATCATTAAAGACTGAAATCAAACTCAATCAAATTCCAGCTGGTAGCCAGTATTTTGAAAAAAAAAACTTTTCAAAAACAGATTTGTCTTCTACTATTTTTTTCTTTTTCAATCAGAATTTTCTTTCTAAATGGTACCCACTCATGTATTTTCTTTAATGAACTGTCTGGCTTATAAAGAGTTTTCTCGTGAAATCAACTCCAATACAAAGGTGATGACGTTGCTTTAAGATATCAACATCTGGTTGCAGGGATAAAACTCCAATACAAAACTGATGAGGTTGCTTTAGCTACCAATAACTGCTCACAAGGATAAAACCTAGTGAACAAAAACGGGATTACAAAAGAAGGCGAATGCCATCAATACTTACCAAGAGCCCAGATCTCCTTCCTTCTGGCGTTGGTATTCTATTTTCTATTGCTCGGATTCTTCTAAATCCACCACTTCCTGCTGACAGATCCAGAGGGTACCTCACTTCAGAAGAATCTTCAGGAATCCTGGATCGTCGCAAATTAGCACTCCCTGAAGCATAATCTAAACTAGTGGCTCCGTGTAAAGGGCTAGAAGTCCTTGTTTCCTTGTGTTGACTCACAGGCTTAGATATACTACCTAGAGGCTTAATTTCTTTAGAGTCTTTTACGAGCTCTGATATCATTTTTCTTCCCTCCTTGAACGCACTCCGTGTAAGAGTTCGACTTGAGGGGACAACTTTTGCCTCTTGGCTAGATTGTACTAAAAAGTCTGATACGTCTATTTGACTTGTTTTTTTCCTTGTATTAACAGGTGGTAGAGGCCCTTTAGGGGTCACTCTGCTTGTAGCACTTGATTGTTTGGCAGGTGAACCCTGGGCTCCACCTCCTTTTGTCTTTTCAACAACTCTGAATGCAGTGTCCTGAGGTTTTGATGCACCCGCTGCAGATGTTAATTGCAACCTACAAGAGAAGTTCATGTGTTAATCACAAGTTCATGTCTGTGACAAGTTTAGGGTTAACTGTTTTCCTGTTTGAACTGCTTTACTTGCCTTCTCCTTGTACTAAGTATCGATGTGTTTGTAGGTTTATCAGTAACTGGAGGAGCAGGTTGATATTTGGGCTGAAAAACAAGAAACAAAAGCAAACATTGAGCGATGACCTCTACTACTTGGAACAGTTTGGTCAATCAAAATGCAAACAGTACATTGAACCAATTAAGTATTGCTCAGGTATGCAAATACAAGGTAAAATTACTGACACCAAGTACAGGAAAATGCATATGAGCAAGTTGTAATGAGATTCAGCTCAAAATTGCTCTCTACACTTAATTGAAGACTGCACTATAACACACAAATTGCTACACTACTTCTGTTAGCCTGCCCAGTACCACAAAACATTTTGAAAAGGCTGTGGGAATGTGTGGGAATGAGAGAGTCTACTGACATACCTTCAAATTTTTCTGTGATTCCATTTTATTCTTCAAAAGCCTTACTTTGTTCATTGTGACACTATTTTCCTTTATGGCTTCCTGAAATCAATAAGGAAACACAGCTTAAGCATAGACAAGCAAAAACATAAATGATAAAACCTGACGCTTCGGAGTTGTCATGATGCCATTGTCAAGGTACCTGGTAACTTCTACAAAATGTAAATTTCAACAAGTATCAAGAAGCAGTGTTTGTAACATTTGTTACATTATATACTTCACTTATGTAGCTACCCATCGGATCATGTTAGGTCACACTGCACATACTATTGACTATCTCCAACAACAGCAAATGCAAGAGATGACAAATGCTTCCACTGAAATGTTTTACAAACCTGAGATATTGGGGGTGGATTTTCCTCTTCTTCTTCATCATACAAGTTGTACATTGACGCACCACTGCAACACAAACAAAGGAACAACCACATTTTATCGTATTAAACTGTCCAACCTCAAACAGAAATAGCTGCATACTAACAAGAAGGCAAACACTTTACTTCCCTTTTTGCAGCATAATTCACTAGGAGTGGTATTTCCCTCTCTAAATGGGATGCTAGTCCACCACAGATCAATAATTGGAATGATGAAAAACAGCATGCCAGAGGTGGGGGAGGGGGAGAAATATCCCCAGACCCAGACCCCTCCCCCTAAAAATACCTTTGGGCTAATATCATGCCTTTTAAAACACCGCATGGAGTAATGTTATTTACTTCTTCGTTTCTTACTTAAGGACGTTCGCGCCAAAAACTTCAACAACACAGATTTGGCAAGGTGCATACGAACCCTTGAGTTCGGAAACTATTTTGTTTACAACAATCTGCCTTGAACTCAGTAAAAGGTACAATGACACAGTCTTTGTTCTGAGAAGACAATCCCTCACTTTTACCAAGCATGACACAATTGACATGATGTTATTAACCATTACCTTAATGAATCTGAAAGAGGGGTGAGAGTACCATCACCTCTATCCACCACTCGAAAGAAATTCAACTGGTCTCCATCCCTAATGAAACAAAGCAAGATCACAAATTACGAGAAGATATTACTTTTAAATACATATTTTGCTAACCCTGAAATACTTGCAGTCACTTGCAATTGCCTACATTGTCTGGAAACACCCAAGGTCTGATGCCCTTTATAAGTCAATTTGCCAATGTTTCTGATCGTCCCAGTAGGGTTTCCAATCTAATTGCTAAGACTGCTTGAACAGACATGATCTACTGAAATGTCACTTTGAAATGTTACCTGAAGACAAGCAAGGTCACTTGACGATTGTCTTTGGGAAGTTTGTCCCAGATTTCTTCTCTGCAAAACAAAGAACACAAAATGTCAACAAACTAAGTTCTAAAGCAGAAATATATTTCAATTAACAAAAATAGATGATATCATAAGCAAGGTTTCAAAACACTTCCACTATAAAGACCGAGAATTCTAACCAGTGGCTAAATTCATATTTACAAATTTAATTTCCTTGATAAGAAGAACAATCAAATGTGAATGACTTATTTGATGCTAATAAGACCTTTTCCCCTACCTATTGACTTCCATGTATTCAGCCATCTCTCTTAAAGTAGGATCCTCAACAGGTACTTCAAGAAATACAAACACAAAATTAATTTTGCAACCAGATAAAACAATAAACAGTATAAAACACATGACATGTCCTCTAGTGATCACTCTGCTTTCTGTACTGTGAACAAAGAACACTGTTACCCCCCTTCACCAAATCAACTTTCTCAATGTGCCCAGAGATGAAGCATTAAATTTTGCCCTCTTGAGTTGCTTATTTCCTGCTTGTTTTGTACTGAATTTTTGTCATCTTTTCCCAGCAGGTATGGGGACCAGCCATTCTAGCAACTGCTCCTACCACTGCCCACTACTACATACCCGCCAACCTTACAAAATCAGAAATAGGGACCACTCCCCCGCCCCCTCACCCCAGTCCTGGGGTAGTGCCCTGTCCCCAGCCCTGAGCAGGGTCCAGGATGCTCTGGGTTTTTGCATTAATTTTTAAAAATAATGCCCGTACTGTACTGCTTTAGAATTAGAATTCTCAGGTGTTGTTTAATAATCTCAAGCACTACACGTATTGCACAAAACAAGAGGATTTAGAAGACTCAAGACCAATCTTTAACAATCCGGTTCCAATTAAAAAAAAAACAGTGTTCTTTTTTTCCCGTTAAAAATCAGAATGCCCTGATTTTTTAGGTTTTGAAACACAAAAATCGGGACAATTCCAATTAATAGCAGGACAGTTGGCAGGGATGTGTGATGCTAGTCCATCGTAGAGTGCCCCTTAGCAATTTTTTATGATCCTCTGATGGTTTCCTAGACATTACTCATGAAATAGTTCCACTCACTCCGTCTTGTATTGATAGGACCTCCTCTCATTGCCAGGACCAGCTGTAATGTGGCCCCATCAGTGATGCTGAAGAAACAGTAAGTTAGAGACAAGATATCAGCACAGAATGGAAAATAAAAATTAAGAAATCTATATACCTGGTTGGCATGGTACAGCTGTTTATAATCCACCCATCTAAATATTCTTTTTTGAAACAAGCAAAGCTCAAATTTCTCACACACTGTGAGGGTCACTGCACACATTTCGTATTCAAAATATAGTTTATATTCACATCTTTATGTAAATTATGTTATACTGTAATTTGTTGATGTTGTAATTCTGATGTCATTGTAAACATAATTTTCCACTCCAACAAGGAGGCCTCATTCTTACAAGCCTTTTGGTTACCTTTTAGTCTCCCTTTCTACAACAATCCTCACTTTTCAAGTCCTTTTTTACTTACTTGAACTTGTGTGGTGAATTGAGTTTAGAGAGAATAAACACTTTCAGGTTCAGAGAACATTTTCAAGCAGACAGAAATGAAAATAAAACTCACTTATAATCATGGAGGCAATAATCATCTTCCAGCTCCACTGATCGCCATATCAAGTGTTGCTGAGACATTGGAATACCTGCAAAATACATGTACACAAAAATCAAGCATTAAACATTACAATAAGAAACAAATACTAACTTACAATGACCTTAAAATGACAATGATTTCAGCAAAATTTAAAAGTGGTTGTCCACTAAGTGGATGATGTCATTTAATGGACAAATCCCTGCACAAGAAATAAAAGTTGATTTTAAGGACGGTGCCTCCTAATTCAGAGATCTTTTTGCAAAGGTTATGGCTATGGGGAAAAAGTAGATCTTATCAAGGGTTATTGGAATCCCCCCCAAAAAATGTGGGTAACCATGCATTTTTCAGAGATAATTTAGCAACCATAATTCTAAAAAAGCATTAAAATGCAAAGAATGTATGTCAATTTCTTTCTAAATTTAGGCTCAATTATCTCTGAAAAATGCATGGTTAACCCCAATTTTCTTTTTGGATTCTGATAGCTCTCACTAAGATCTGCTTTTTCAACATAGTCATAAGCCACGCAAAAATAGTTTTGTATCAGTGGGCAAATTCCTTAAGAAACCCGAACATCCAGAGATGTGCAGAAACAAAAGGAGGCACTGCCCTTAACTAACTACATGTACTTATATATTTCACAGAAGATTTAGAAAACATTTCAAAAGAAAAATAAAGGATAAGAACACAGCGTTTAAATGACAAAAGCGAATAATGTACATCTCCACACTTATATTGCTGTATATATTAACTTTCAGACCCCTAAAAAATTTACACTTGAAAATGATGACAGTGGAATGGTCAAAACGTCATGGTTTTATCCTAAACTAATTAGTTTTGACAATCTCTGTATAGGAATTCATCCACTTGATAAATCTGTAGGTTAAGAGACATTACTGCAAATAATGTCAACTTGAATGGTCACCCTTAATTTAAATCTACAGTCTCAAAAGCCTGAACCACCCTGGGCAGTGGCAGTAAGAGTTGTGGGGAGGGGAGTGCAAAGCAACAAAATGATTCGTTGACGACTGAATATAGCATTTTTGGTATGAGCTTTCTTATCCCTCCGACCACCACTGTCACCCACCAGTTTATATATTTCTTTCTTTCTCTCTTTGATTTATTTGTTTAGGGGTTTGCTTCATTCATCATGCATGACGTCATTGGTCACAAGACACGCACAAAACATGCAGGTCACGGCGTGGACCAATAATGATTATTCTCATAGAGATGGCATGTAAGAATGTCAGCAAAGCAAAAATGGGGCATATACATTTTTGGACCTTGGACTTCTTAAGATTTTTTGAAGCCTTTTCTGGATCAAAACAAGAAAGTAAATTATGTGTGCAATTTTATGACCACATGATTGAATAAATGAACACAGAATGAGGTTAAGCACAAGACAGACGGTTCAAAACTTCCACTGCAATGTACATGAACAATAAACAATTTTGAGAAGCTGTCAGTCATTTCAAATACGAAACTCTCATTCATGCATTTAAAAACTCCCTCACAAAAAGAGGGAACAAAAATGCTAGAACCTACACTGGGTTAATTTGTTGAATTAAAACATTTAGCAGTGAAAATGAACTTATACTTGAACAAAATACAAATGATTAAATTGTTTTTCAAAAGAAGCCTTTGACCTCTGGCCTTCAGAATAACCAGAATATCATCTTTTGATAAGTAGTCACACAAACATGCAGGCAAGCAATTGTTTTAAAAAAATGCATAGGGTTGTTTGTGAAATCAAAGGTGTAATTCTAACAACTATGGTTTGTTATCATTTTTGCAAAAAAAATTTCTTTTTGCAGTTTCCAAGGGTTCCCACAAAATTTATTACGTAATAGATAGTTACAAAATGTAGTTCATAAACCTAGCTTGTAAGTACCCATCTTTGAAAAACCACAAGTTTCCTTCTTTACACGTATAGGGCTCCTCATGAACTCTCTAAATCCAATGGAAAACTACTTCCAAAGTGGACGGAAACAGTCATTTCATCAACTTGGAAGCTTTAAGTTATATCACCAATTTGTTTCTAATCCCTCAATAAAGCTAATCGCTTATCATCTGTCTGAATAACCCTATGCAAGACAGTCAAACCTCCCCTTATAGACACCTCTCTAATATGTACACCTCTCTATTATGGACAATTTCCTATGTCCCGACAAAATTCTCACATATTTTCTTAGAAAAACCTTTATAATATGGAGCCTCTCTAAAACGGACAACGGACACTAAATCTCGGCCACGGACACTAAATCTCGGCCACTTATTAACCTCTTTATTACGGACACCCCGGTGATCAGGTGGTGATAGTTTGTGCATGTAATACAATTTCCTGTCCGTGGTTACAAAAACGACAATGCCTCATTAACTTTAACTTCAACTGGAGATTTCAACATTAAAATAAAATACCATAACACGAAACCAAAGTTTGTTTCTTTCCAAAACAGTGATTTGAATATGTAGCTGAGATGTACAATGTAGTATGCTACTGACTACTGACAGACAGCGTCTCAGTACTGTATATTAATCACTTTAAATGCAGTTAAAAGATGAGTGTGGGCCTGTTTTTAGTTACTGAACACTGGAGTCTTATAGCTTAACAGTGACATCAATGTGGTGACCTCTGTAAAACGGCCACCTCTCTAATACGAACACTTTGCTCTGTCCCTTCCGTGTTCATATTAGAGAGGTTCAACTATAGAATTTCTTTTGTTCTTACTGTGTCAGGCAAAATGTCATCGCTTAAAATTATTTTTTAATACTGCTGATGTGAAGTGGCTATATTAATTTCAAAGACATCTCCTTCCTCAACTAAGAAAGGGAATTGGATGTTTAGCTTCTAATGTTATTATAAACAATGAAGTTAAACATGTTTAAAGCATCAAATAATATAAAATATAAGACAAAAGCAATGGAACTCGAAATTCCTTAATCTTTGGATCCAATAATACAGCCACAGAAAAGCTCATCCCATTGTGGAGGAGCTTCCAATACATCAGCCTTTTTTCCACACCATGGCTATATTAATTATATAACTGATCAAGACATGTATTTTATGGCTTGAAGGATCATTTCATGCTCATTGTTTGACAAGAAGCCAAACATTAATTTGTACAATGTAGTTCTGTCTTTGAGTCTGTTCCTCAAAGTTCAAAGTTTACACAATTAAACCTGGGAAAATATCAAAAAAAGTGGTCATAGCAAAATATTATCAAGCATCCTTTTACAAATGCAACAGTAGTTGACCATATATTCCTCTTAGATCATCAAGATTCCTTCCAAATGTTGGAAATCAACTTTGAAATCTAGCAAGATTAATAGAAGAATCTGAATATGGTAGAAAAAAAAAGAATTGTGTGGTTCCAGAAAATATCCATACCCCCACCACGGAGGGAATTTCACTTAGGACCCCCCTCCTCCCTGGATTTTCCGTTTTTTGAAGTAAGTTATAAGCCCCCCATCCCTCCGGATTTTCCACGGTTTGTTAAACAACCCCCCAACCCCTCTGGAAAATTTCGTTCAAGAAGGGAAAGGGTTAAAAATGAAGCAATTGATCCAAATTTAAATGAAGCTAAGCCGTTCCAATTATCGTAGGACGCGTTTATGCTATTGATTAGCGTTTAAAATAATAACGTACATAGTCATAACTTACTCGTAACATATTATCTTACCAATACCAAACTGTTCTTCTCTACGTCAAACAGATATACTAGGTATCTGTAAAATTACCTTGACAAAAGCATGTAAAACGTTTGTTTTAATTGAAGAACTTGCTTGAAAAGTCGCAGTGTTGCTGATAAATGTTACTTCAACATGAACGCGATCATAAACAAAGAAAATGCACAAAACAATTAAGGGGAAATGATCAAAATAGAAAGAATAACGAATAGTGAGTTCTCTAAAGTCGTTACACTGCATACCAGCCCTCAGTTAAGAGCCCGTTACTTGAAGGTGCAAGAATAGCAAGAAAGCCCATAAACGTATTTGGCGACACTTGTACTTCGCAATAAATATTCTTGTTGCTGAGCTTAGCAAAACACGACTTCTACGAGTCAATGAGATCGCACTTCGCTTGCCAGTTGCCACATAGGGAAGTTAAAAAGGACGGACTGACTGTTCGTAAACAACTCTTATAATTAATGTCAATCATGAAGGCAAGCTTAAAATTTAGGTTGTTTAGACAACGCAGACATCTCGTCGAAGGATCGTCGTCTCGATAAGTAAATGTAACCACTCCTGGTATGCGTTGCTGTCTTTTCGAAGACTGGTAACGAGTTATGGCCGCTACTTCTACGCAACGACGATGTTTATTTCGTTTCCACCCCAATATCGCTTCCAAAGCGCCTTTGGGAGAAAGAATACCTGTTTTACGTCTAACAAAACGAATTTAATTCCACAATAAATATCTACAAATTCGGTAAGTAGTAGTTTTCGAAATTTATCTGCAGCTTATATCGGAATGAATCGAAGTTGACCCTCTGGAAAGTAATTTACCCGTTCACCCCCCCTCTCCTCTGGATTTTCCTGGGCTTTTGACCCCCCCCCCACCCCTCCAGAATTTCCAATTCCCTCCGTGGTGGGGGTATGGATATTTTCTGGAACCACACATTTGAAGTTTGAAAAACAGTCAACTGAAAGCATGACGTACGTAGATTGACGACTGTATTCTGGTGTGTTTCAACTTTGTTTCTAAAATGTGTGGAATACTCAATGAAATCTGGCAGTGTTATTCAGTTTCAAACTTCTGAATTCTGAAATGAAAGTGTAGACAATTATTTTATTTCACATTTGTAGTGCCAAAGGCTGTATCAAGTTTTAATGCATGCCCAAAAAAACTTGAAATATCTCAAGGTCAATAATGAAGAAATTTGTGCAATTCCATGAACACAATGATTCAAAAGAGGTTGTAATATTTGTAAAACATGGGAATGTAGCGAAAAAGGATAGAAAACAAACAAAACAACGACCGTATTTGGAAATCCATCAAGATCTGGAGTGGAGAATACACAACACTCATTATTAAAATTTATAATTTTCGTGTTATTTCGTGCACGTAGGGTCTTAAACGCGAAAATATTAAAACAAGTGATTCTGAAGTGCCACAATAGAAATTTGCGGCTACAAGAGATTGTTTTTAGTACACATAACTCGGAAGAAATTCAGGTTGAAGAGTGGATTCACATAAGATAATACTAGAACTTTCGTTTTAAAATTTATGCTAAGCAGAAAGCCTGAAACGCATATTTTGTCGACTATTTCTACCACGTCTTTTTAACTCAAACATCGTGCTTGAAATTGTGAACATGAAAACACATGTGCGAATATCAGCTTAGATACTATGCAACTTGATGTGACGATTCTTCTCCTATATTCCTAAGAGGTTAGGGTTTTAAATCGCAAGCGAAGATCATTTTCAAAAATAGATTTCCTTTTCCAGTCAAGGTTGCTTCGTGAGATGTTTACATTTGGAGCAACACCACACATTTTAAATTATTTATACTTGATGTAAGGATAGACCTTCGACAACACGTCCGAAAGAAGGCGACTTTTATCTGAAGAGATACAACCTGTATATCTTCAGGTCAACGATGAACGAAAATCACTACTTTCTTACATGTAACGTCCCTCACGCACAGTCGAAGGTCATCTTTTCTAAGCTTGTGATTTAAAAGCTTACCTTCCAAACGTTGAATCTTAGCTTTGACGCTCATAATAGTTTCAAAGGGGCTAACACGCAGTTCAAATGCAGTTCCAGTTAATGTCTCAATGAACAGGTCCATCTATGGACCTTTCCAATGCTGTTTTGCGCCGCAAATCAGCAGAAAAAATCCTTCGCCACTATAAATAGCCCTTCATCATGAATCCATGTTTTCAAGTCGATCATCTGTAAGCGACTTTTCGTAAACATCCTCAGGTTTCTACCCATACCAACGCCACAGCAGCAAAGAAAAGGAACACATCGACGATAACCGTGTATTTGAAGGCAATCGTCGAAATATTTCACTCTCCAACATCCATCGAACAAAACATTTCGGAACGTGTCGGCTCTATTGCAGTCCTTGTTTGTTCCCAGGGTACCCGGATGAAGAATGGTTGTCATGGAAACTTCCGCAAAACTTCTTTCTGCTTGTAAACAGAGGAGAACACACGCGAAGTGACTTCACCAATCACATTATCGAATCAAGTGTCATTTTAATTGGTTTTTGAGCTCATTTACGTAGGACTTTTCTTAAGAATACTTGAGAAAACACTCCCCTTTCAAAAGAAAACAATGATCCAGTGTGAAACAACACCGACAATCAAGTGAACATAATTTAAATTACGTTCTAGTTTCGTTTACAGATAATTTAAATGATAACTTTTGATCGAATAGTTTTATGGCGTCCGGATACCCCGCTTCATTATCACTGACTGCATATTTCTGGCAAAATATTTCAAATCAAATTGTTTCCGTGATTAATTACCTAAACCGCTTTCGACTGATTTAAACAAACAGAAACATTTCAGTATCTAGTTTTCATAACAGCCGCATTATCATTCTTCTTTCATGCTCAAAATGGGAGGTCCCTTGAATAAAACTAAATTCCGGCACGCACGGATTACAAGACAAGACGAAAATGGACGCTACCCCAACGAGGCAAGTGATCATGTTTCTGACCCATAAATGCGTTCCACATAAGTTTTAGTTTACGGTGCACAGTGCCTATTTGTTATCATATGCACTGCATGAAAAAAAATTCGGCTTACTAGCCTTGGATTTCATTTAGCGAATATATGGTAAGTTGCCCCCAACTCCTGCCTTGCGTTTTTTTAGGCGAAGCACGTGCTAGGCACGTGTGGCCGTCTCATAAAATGTAACGCACATTCCTGAATTGGCGGAAGTTAGTAGACTTAGTCTCCGCGCGGGCTCTAAACAATCAGGCTCGTTCTAAGTATCACCATTCTAAATTGATTCCGTCGTACCAGGTCAGAAGTACATTTCTGCTTTTCGGTTCTGCCCAATTTTTAGAATTTTGGCTGTCTATACTTGTCTAAGACCTCCAAGTCTTTCCTTTACGTCTTTCAACGGTTTCAAACTAATTTAAGTTTCATTCATTTTAGTCTGTATTAGAGCACGGGTAAACACGCAAAAATATAAACGTCACGAGTCGGTTAGCTATCTCAGCATTGACGTGAATATGTCTTCCAGATATCTCTAGAAACACAGCTTTCTGGCGATAAAAAATTGGTCTGAACCCCTACGTGAAATCAAGAATACTAGACAAAATGAAGTTTGAGCTCAAAAGAGGAGAAGTAAAGCGTTTTGAGCAAAAAACGTTTCCGCTTGTTGTGGCTTAACGATATCACGGTTTAGGAACGATTTGAAAGAGTCGTACAGAGGTCACTGGTTACAAACAAACGAAGTTCTGAAGTTGCATACATACATTTAATTCCTTACATACCGGAAGTGCAAGTTGTCCATAACAGGTCACCGGAAACCACGAACTACTTAAGAAAAGGGGAGTGGGGAGGGGGGAGGGGGGGGGGGTGAGAGACTATGCGCCGCCTCTAAATTCTTCAGAATTTCTTGTTTTAGCATCTTCAATAAGGCATTACACTGCTATTGGTGCCGCCGGTTGGGGGGAGGGGGAGGGGGAGGACGGGGCGATGGGGAACTCCGGTCCCTTATCCTGGTCCTACCGGATCGAGGATGTGCCGCTGCATGGATTGTGGGGCCGGTGTATGGTTTCCGGGGACTTCTATTCGGAACGTGGATTACAACGTAACTTTATATAGTCCTGCAATCTGTCAGCTTGCATCGGTTCAGGCAAAATCAAGTATAACATTGCCACTGGAATAAATTTCATCTGCAACGCACACGTCACCCTAGTAGTGTCTGGCATTCTGGAAAGGAAAATCAGAGCTTTTTGTTGAATTGGGCAGGGTTTACCGAGACCCAACACACAACAATAATCACTTTTTGGCCTGCAAAACTACCATGAATAAATTGGCTTATGGCGGCGTTGTATGTGCAACCTGTCTGGAGAGAATATGGTTATCATTTTCGACAGTACAATCTGAAGTACTGATCGTTGTCGTGCCGATATTGTGTTTGGAGTCTGGCTCTTTAAGACTGAGATCTGCAGGGGCAAGTTGTATAAAACTTAACGTCCGGTGTAGCTTCTAATGTCAGACTTTCACTGCAGTCAGACACCACTTTAACGTCTGACGTTAGCAGTTACGTCCGGCGTTAGGTTTTATGCAACTCGCCCCTGGTACTGTGGCATGACTTGCAGATCATGACGCTATGAGTGATTGGGAAACTGAAAGGTGCCATGATGGGAGAAGGTTGAAGAATTTTTTGACAGGAACAGTAACGCTATGAGGGATTAAGGTTGGAATTGGTGGAAAAGGGCTGGAATGCGGAGGTTAAGCCTATGGTGGTTTGTCGAAGGAAGGGTAGAGAGCACAGAGGGAGGTGAAAAGCCCTGCGGAGCAGGGGTCGGCCAGGATTTGGATGAGGTTTGGCCGGCAGAAATAACTTGTTCTGGGCGGAAGAGTTTTTGCCCCCATCTATCACAATATATTTGAGGTGCGGTCCCGCCAGCTTAGGGATCCTCAGGGATACCGAGGGGAGACTTAGCAGCGCCTCCCCGACTACCCAACCCCCTCAAAATATGTGCCAGGTGATCCATCTCTTTTTATAGTTGAGCTCGTCAGATTTTGAAAAAAAAAAACAACAACAACAACTGAAAATGCGAGCTGACAATGGCACCAAAATACACACCGGATCACAGGATACTCAAAGTATATTTTATTGACCTACAAACACCTTTTAAAGACAAACAAATCTCTAAAGGGGGCGCTTGGAGTGTTTTCCTTTAAAGTGCTACTACGATGAAAATTTTTTGTTTTGTTTTCAACTTTTTCAAACTTCAAACTGTTCAACAGATGCCATATTATATGAATCGCTATAAATTAGATCGATATATGCTTACACGGCCCAGGAATATATGTCCGAAAACCGCGTTAAACACGTCCGCCATTACTCAGTTCGCAAAAGAGAAGCCCGTGAATTTCATGGAAGCGGTCTTATCTCTAATCACGTGAATTTTGCTCGTGACGTAGAAGTCTCAACCATCGCCACAACAAAGACCTGAGAAGAGTATAATGAAGAGTCGAAAATAGAGAGCCAAACATTGCATTATATGGATGTGTTTTCCGTTATTTTGAGAGCGATTAAGAACGAAGTTTTTTTTGGCGAAGTCGGCGAACTCGCAGAAGTCGCGCCATACGATGACAGTTTAGAGCCTCGGGAAGCCGTCTCACAATGCAAGAATTGATCAAGAAGCCGAACAAATATCCCAGTTATCCCAAATCACAAACACTGAAATCCTTCCGATAATACAACAAATTTAACTGTTTCACATGTCTGTCGTGTCGGGGTCCGTCAGCTGTTTCTTACTATTGCTTTTATTTCTTGCCGATACGGGTTAATTTGTTGTTGTTATGTTCACAGATTTGTTGCAGTATCCTGAATTGTAGTTAGAAAGATTTTACACCTAAAAATAACAAATCCTATAATAATAAGCTCTGTCTTCTATAAGGAAAGCCCACATAACGCTACATGAAAGTTTTTTAATTCATATAGAGAGCCCTGAGCCCAACATACATTCAGAATTTTAAAGATGAGACAAAAGGTCGAGGAAAATAAATTCACGTATTAACACGAAGTGATGTTGCGAATCGCCCGTGTAATTGTGCGAACCCGGTAATCTTACTACCTAGTAAACAAGCAAATGCTAATTTATAGAGATAAACTCTGACTTACCATCAGAAGTCTACGTATAAACTGGAATACGCCGTCACATCAAAAGCGTTGCTAAGAGAAGTGGCTACCCCGAACACGGTGATAGGCTCAAGAAATTA
Organism: Siderastrea siderea; assembly: GCA_964030785.1. Taxonomy (NCBI): domain Eukaryota; kingdom Metazoa; phylum Cnidaria; class Anthozoa; order Scleractinia; family Rhizangiidae; genus Siderastrea; species Siderastrea siderea. The sequence goes on from OZ034968.1 coordinate 33,302,256, forward strand.
TAGACTTTGGGAGCTCGCTACGCCGTACGTCAAGAGAAATTAATTGAAGTATAAACGAGATATTAGGAGCTGGCTACGCGGTACGCGGAGAGAGATAAATTGAAATGTACGAGGGATGTTAGGAGCTGGCTACGCAGTAAAAAGAACAAGCAATACACAGTAAGGTTTGTTATGGTCGATTAAGCTCCGTTGTTGATGTTTTCACGTTATCTGTGGCCGAGTAATTCAAAGAAATTTTGCGTAATATTTTCCTTTATAGAACGAGGAATACACGGTGATGTTCTATTTTAGTCCACTAGTTTATAGGAACTTCAAATAATATTCTTTTAGCGGACGTTTAAGTGGTGAACGTTTATAGTACGCGGAATACACGGTAATGTTTTCCTATTTTCTGCTTACCGCGTACAGCGTAGCCAAGTTAAATAAAAACAGTTTCTGCGTATCGCGGAGCCGGCTTGGCAGCGACACAGAAAATAGTTCATGCGAAGGGGCACATATTATGCAGTTAAGCCGAAATCTGTTGGGAATTATACATGTATATGCACAAGACAACCGAGCGAAGTATCTCTTAGTTATGTGAGGAAATGTCTATCTTACCGTACATGTGATGTTAGCACAAACGGCAAATGAATATTCGCCCACCATTCGACGATCCCGCTCAGAATTATGATTGCTGTTTTTCTTCCTGATGGCTGGAACTGATCCTGGTTTTAAGTATTTCCTTGTACCTTTCTCATCAAATGCTTGAGTAAAACATTCAGCCGTAAAATGCAGAGAGCAAACAGCTGGGTGTCCAACAGGATTGAAGACCTTCCGGTGAACACAAACGAAGCTTTTCCGCTTAAAATAAACGTACCCACTCGTCGGTGAACTATGAATGGAAATTTCCGATTCATCGATGCTTTCTTTGCCGTAATCTTCAACAACAGAGCGCCGACCACGCATACTTCAGCTCAAAATCGAAGAAATGAATCTTGCGAACCCTCACACCTCTCCAAATACATAAGAAAGTAGCCACGTTTGTTTTGTTGTGTTGAGACTTCTACGTCACTTCCTCTCTGGGACAACACGGCCCAACTCGTCCCGGTCATTTTTGAATTGAGTAATGGTGGCAAGCCGAACTCGAAAATTACAGTTAAAATAATCGGACTTCCCGTACGAATTTCGACTTAAAACTTTGCACGGTGAGTAATATGTACTTATATTTTCGAAATATGGAGAGAACAAAAAATTTGTATTTTTGATCATAGTAGCACTTTAAATTTGTTTTAACATACACCAGTCCTTCAATTTACTTTCCTATCTCCTGCTAAGACAGTCACCTTCTTACGTAAGATACCTCCTCTAAAGGAGAGACATCTCTCTGAGGAGGACACTTGGGGCCGACTATTCAAACGCGGTCCAAGTTAGGCTTGGAGGCTTAGGCTTAAAGTAATTTGAAATAACAAGGTCAGCCTAAATTGCTAGTTGGCTTTTTTGACAAGATTGATTTCGAGTTATCGGCCCTTGGGTTTGTTCCCGCTATACTTCAGCGATTTACTTTATCTCCCCCTAAGATGGACACTTCTCTAGGGTGAACACTTGAAGTTGGTTCCTGTAGTACTTCAGTCATTTCCTTGATCTTCTTCTCAGATTGACACCTCCCTTAAGGCGTACACCTCGCTGAGACCGGAGATATGGAGGTTGGCCCTTGTTTACCTCCAGTCGTTAGCCCCGTCACCCTCTAAGGCGGACATCTCTCTGGGGCTGGCAACCGGAGCCGGTCCCAGTCGGTCTGTTTCACGATTTCTCTATAGCACGCCGGTTGTTTCATAAGAACTGAACATGAGATACAGGTTTAAGTGCTTTTTCTTCCTCTTTGCTTTTTTCTTCAACAGACTTGGTCTCCCTCCAAGTCTTAACTATTTTTTCAATTGCACCGGGTGTCCATGAATGCGAAAGTGGAGATGCCTCTATCTTATTTAACAGTTTGGACCGTGATAATTTTCTGACGCGTGGTATGGTGGCGCTTAGCTTGGTCGCTTTATCCGTGTCTGTTTCTTCGGTCTGCACCCCAATGTTTGCGAAATCTAGCTCTGAGTCTGTCCTATATTTTTCGCCACTGCTGCGATTAAACAGCGAAGATGCGATGCGCCGACGGCTCGATTTTCCAGAATCGGAATCCCATGCTCTTCCATCGGATTCGTCGTGACTTCTTGAGGTGCTTAGAGAACCGGCGCGCCTTCTCACGGACTCTCCAGACTCCGACCCCGAGTCTTCGTTATTTCTGTTACCGCGCGAGGACGCGAGACTCCTCCTGTTGCTGCTGGACTTGGACGAATCTGATTCGGATTCTCTGCCATCTGAATCCTCTTGGCCCCTGTCGACGCTGGATTGGGAGCTGAGCGAAGCTCTCGATTTGTCTGCAAAAGAAGTAACATAAAGTAAAATAAGCAACGGTTTACGGATACACTATTAGTGCTCCTGCTCGCGTGACATCAGTGATCCACCTCGCTTCCCAGTAAAGTAGACCTTAGCGAGTCACGTAAACTTCCATATCCGCGATTCTCCCAATTATAATATTTAAAGTGCAGATCACGACCAAGCTTTTCAGTTAGTGTGCAACAAAATGGAACCAAACACTATCAAAAATATGGACGCGGGTGTAGGCATGTGAAACCCAACTGGATTCCCAGGTTTTCATGTCAAAAATGATACAGTGCAAACAAGTAAAATTTAGCGCAAAATACAGTTTTCTCTCAAGAATTGCAGTTTGACCATTTATTAAGGAGCAATTGTCTGTCTGCTGGACTCCCTCTGAATTACTAATTTTAATGTTTCTTCCTAACGTCACTGTCAGTTTTCTTACGCCGTCACGCAACGCTGCTAACGTTCGTCTTGACCGCATAGACTTACGCAAAATTTGTGCCATGTAAAGGTATGCCCTCCACAGCCCCTTTTGTGAAATATTCTTTAGGACAAAAAATGCAAGAAAATTAACATCGTCAAACAGGGCTACTCTCGAGAGAAAATTGCGAGTGAAAGTAGTGCGTGACAGTCGAACGCTACTTGTGTGCAAGAGATAGCTGTGCGTGACAGTGATCATTGTGTGTGGCAGTCGTACAAGATCAGTACTTGTGTGATACAGATGTGAATGGTGAGTGAAGTGTAGTGAAGACCACCTTTCGGTAGATGCTCTGTGCTTGCGTGAGGTGATGAATATAACGAGCTTAGACCTTTCTGTGCCATGGTGATGCTCTGCTCCGCTTTCTGGATGTATTTGCTCAGCTGAACGTTGCTCTGAAAACAGGATGCAACATGAATACAACTGGTTACATGATAAATGAGGTACGTGATTAAAATGGTGTGTGTTCCTGACCTTGTTGGATGATAAAATAACCAATAATGATGAGAACATCGAGCTATACAAACCTCCCATTCCACCCCAAACTCCCCCATCTTTATGTCAGTTCTCCCGTTTTTTCTTTTGGCAGAACCCTTAAATTATGGGCCAATTCGTCGACTGTTAGATGAAATAAGCTGTTAATAATCATAAGTATTCTCACTGCTATCCAGACGCTACTGCTTTCTAAGGAACAATAAACAACAACAATTATGCTGTTATAATGGCAGATGTGGAATTATTAACGAGGTAACCAAGGAATCTTCCATTTTACGAACGTTTGTTACACTTTACTGCAATATACTTACCGTATTGACAAAGAGTCGAGTGGACATTGCACCAAAAGAGCAGAAAACAAAAATACACATGACAGCCAGCTTTATTCATTCGCAGGTTACTCTTGTCTCGTCTTGTTCAATGCCAAGACAATGATTACAAAAAACGTCACCAGTCTACCAACCTTTGATGATTCTCCCAAGTGCTTCACAAAGGCATCCCTCAGTCGGTTTCTGAAGAAAAGTACAAAGACAAAAATGACATAACTGTCACTGCAACAAAATAGGAAAGCGCCAATTCATATTTATTTCCAAAGTGGGATTTAAAAAACAATAAAAAGGCAAGTCTATAGCCAAGACTCTCCCAGGGTCTTCTCTCTAGATTACAAGCTATTTCTCCTTTTGCCTAGGAATATGTGAACATGTGACCGCGCGTGAAAGTCGGCTTCTGCGTGGGACGTGACACGCGTGTGGAAAGCTCGCCACATGGGCGTTATACTTCTACACGACGGACGACTCTTGTACACGTTTCTTCTGGCCCTACTATCCCTAAGCAAAAGGAGGACTGCTCATAATCTATCTTCTCTCAGCATTCAAAATGGTGACAATAGAAGAACATGGCAAATAGCAGGTTACATGTTGCCAAAAATGTTGGAAGGCTCGCTAATAGGTTGGTTTTAAGGTCACATGATCTGCTGTTTGTGAGGTTCTCTTTCGCCACCACTTACAATAGACGGAAGACCTTTACAACGAAGTCTTACTAAATTGTTCAACCTGAGTGTATTCACAAACCTGATATCAGCTTTTACTGTTTCCTTTCTCTGCTGAAAAGAGGTAGAAATCTGCCATCAATAAAACATTACTTTAGTGCAAGTGTGAGGGAGTGGCCACTTGACAAAAGTTCTAGTTTTTTTTGGAAAACGTTTTGAAAGTTGTCAGCGTCTGAATAAAAAACTCTTCGCCACTGAAAGTATTATGCGCTGCAGCCCTATCATTTAAATGTCACTAGGTTTTTATTATTTTGGAATTAAGTCTCTTAATTATAGAATTGCTTCCATTGTAAGTGGCTTATTTTGCATGTATTGTTACAGCAAACAGCCTCCTCAAAATGTTTTGTAGGGGAAGGCAACATGACAGGAGAATTAGGCAACAAAGGGACGGGTCCCCTTTCCTGCATTGGTGGGGGTGGGGAGGGGGAGGAAAATAGTGAGGTAAGCGACAAATAAACTGTATGCAGCAACATCACTGGCTGTTAGCACATAACTGAGAAGGCTAATAGCGACAAAAGTTGAAACTTAACACTCAACTTGACAACCTTCATGCAATGTACTGTTTATATGTCAATGAGCACAATGCACTGCTTAGCAACCATTTTGTGACTTGCATCAGACTTGCTACTACATACAAATAATCCAATACCAATGATTCTGCTAACGAGAACATGTATTCTATTTCATACTGCACTCAACTTGTTCACGAATACCTTATTTTTTTCCTCTAAATGCCAAAGCCTGTTCTAACACAGCATTAAAATCATATCTCTAGGCACAAGGTTAACCCTTACCGCTCCAGTGGGGATAGGTCCAGGGCTGGAGGTACGATATCTCAGTTCTGTGATCTTCTGTTGTTGCTGTTGGATCTGATTTGTGAGTGATTTCACCTGTCTTTTCAAATATGCTATCTCATCCTGACTGTCAGTTTGGGATTCCTGATAAAACACATTAAACTAATCAGACATGCTGTAAGCAGCTTATAACACTCACTCTGTTAGCAATTACTTTATTTAAAGACAAAATCATTTCACAGTTATTAAAGTAAGGATTCTGAGAGGCATTTTTTTTGTAACTGTAAAGTTTGAATTCCAATCCAGTCATGTTACCAGAGCCTCTACTCCTCCTTGTTTTTTCTTAGCAGAGAAAGAGGCTCTTGGAATTAGTTTGGTGTAACAAACAATAATGTAAGGCAAGTGTGTTAAGCTTGAACAGTCACACTCTACTCCCAAATGAAAGTCTCTATTACTTTATATACAAGGTTGTAATTATAACTTTTCAAATTTTTAACTGTGATTATGTAAATGAAAGCTACTGAGCAGTACTGATACCTTACTGTCATTCTGCTAGTTTTGTTGCATTGGGTGGTTTTAGTTTTCAAGTTTGGGAATGAAATTTTCATTCCTGATTCCGATCCTAACACTTTTATGTCATTCTATATTTGTTATATCTACTATACAAGGTGGTTCTAGGTTTTGAGTCCGTGCATAAAATCCTCAAGTGTGCCAATTTAAGGTAAGAGGTTCCTCTGTTAATGATTAATGTTGGTCCATTTTTTGATGCAATAGCTGAAATTCTTAAGTGTGATCATTCAAATGACAGAACTACTGGCATTATCAGTAACTGTGGATCAGTTCCTTTTAATTTTTCCTTAAGTTTGCTCACCAGTTGTTTTTGCAGCATCCTGATGGTGTGATTCTTGCTGTCAAGTTCATGTTCTAGTTCCTCTCTGGCTATCATCAGCGAGTTTCTTTCCTGCGAGAAAATTCCTATTGTTTAGCATTAAGGTGGCTTACCTGGATTTTGTAAAAGCTCACCATCCCAAATTACTTCACTGTCAGAGCTCAGTAGGGCTAGCAACATCTTTTATTTATCACACAGTGACCATGCTTATTTACTTACAGAGCAACTAATGCAACTGTGGCTTATTAGAAGATGGAGACCAATCATGAAGAAAGGACTCCAAATCTTTGGTTATTTGAGAGTGAAATCTGGGTTTGTGTGACAGCGTGGCATTGATAGCCTTTTCTGTACTCCTACTACAAGTAGATACAGCACCTCCTGCATCAGGGGCTACACTGGGGGGGGGGGGGGAACAAGGGGTTTAAACCTCCTGCTTCCCGTACCCTTTTATGCTGGTTCCCACCCTGTATTTGTTGGCTCCCAGCTCTTTGCATTTTTTTGAAAAGGCATTTCTGAAAAGGCATTTCCATGTACCTGAGTTATTTCATCAACCTTTTCTTTCATGTCTTCTAGTTCTTCTCGCAAGTTCTTCATTTCCTCATTCTCACCAGTGTTCGGCTGTGGTATTTGCTTCCTTGAAGTGAATGATTCTGTCAGCTCTGTGATGCCATTCAGATTCCCCACTGCACCACCAGTTGAAGATTCTCTCTGAAGTCTCTGATGCATAGTTGCAGCATCCATTGTCATGGTCCTGTGCAAGAGCATTTTCTGTTGGTTAAGGTACACAGCAATTTTAAAAAAAAGTTATCATGAAGCAAAACCAGCTTGTTCAAGAGTAACAGCACCTTTCTGGATTTTCAAATAATATCTGCATCATTACATCATTAGAATTAGAACTGGAATTGAAAACACGCAGTGGCACATCCACAGAATGACTAATCAACTTCTGCATACAGATGAAATTGGGAGTTGGAAATGTTGGTTTTTGTGGAGGGAGGAAATCTAGAAAAGCAGGGGAAAAAACAACAGAGGAATTGAACAAGAACCACACAGGGATTCACACATGTGTGGGCCTCATTGAGCTATCCTGCTTTCCAGACCACAAGGACAAATTCTGACATTATTGACATGAAGAAGAACAAGTACAATCACGTCAGTTGTCAGAAATCATTTACTTGTGGCACTCAGTTTTACTTCAGAGTACTAAGGTAAAATTATTTGTCCATTTATTGCCAAATTTTTACTTTGAAAACTCGTGTCACATAATAAACAGCCACACAAATTATGGGGAAAAACAGGGGTTGGAAAGTTGAAAAAAGAGGGTGTGAACCAGACAGAGAAAAGGACAGGACTGTTAAGAAGGATGGGAAAACAGCCTCAAACCTACACAAAATGCAGAATTCACCAATGAAATGCAAAGCTTGATAGCCTTTTAAAATCTATATGGTTGGAGTCTTAACTAGAGATATATTTGGCGGAACTGCCTTGCTGACAGTGAGTGCTAGGATTAAGAAACTTAACAACTGTATTATCATCATACCTTTCTATGTAAAGGGTTTCTTTCAACTGGATCTGTGTCAATGGAAAGTGAACCTCTTCTCACCAGACAAGAATGTGAGTGTGTCAGCGGAGACACAACATCAGCCTAAAACAGCGAGATTGTGGACACTGTATTATTATGCACTACATTATTTTTTTAAGGTATCATCAGTGAAAACTGCAACCCTTTGATCAACTATTTCAGTTGCAGTTTCAACAATATTACCTTAACAGATTTTCATCATTGATAATAAGTTGTGAAGCAACACATCTTTGCTTGGCATAATTGTGATTAACAAAAAACCAAAGCATTTTTTTGTTATCCGAATTCCAGTTCATTTTGGACAGGAAATTTATTTAATGATTCAAGGAGGGATTTATTGCTTGCACTCATTCTTGCTAGCCATTTTAAGCCAACCACCCAGCCTAATCTTTTCTGTTAACTAGCTATTAAAACCATACAACATATCAACACACTAAAACAAGACGGCTACCAAAAATTACATCGTTGACACATCATACCAATGAACCAGCTTAACTCTTCAACCCCTAAGAGTGACCAAAATTTAATTTCTCCTTATAGTAACACTGCTCAATCAAACATAACAGTGGTGAGAAAAAAGGAAATGGTCAGCAAGTGAAAAAGGTCTAGATTGTTAATTAAAACAAGTTCTCTCCTTATCAGTTCCACAGGAAATGTATGGAGAACAGTGTGGAGAAATAATTATTATATGCATGCTGATATTAAGGTTTAAAGGGTTAAGCTCTGGCCATTTTTTACATTATACTAACAAAGTATACAACTGAAATCTAAAGATGGGTGGTTGGGAAGGTCAGTATTGCTGGATGCAACAAAAGCCCCTCTAATCAGTCATATGACCTATACCCAATCCCCAGTGGTGTGTGAGAAAACCACTTTTCACAAGTTTATATTTGCTTTCACTCAGCTAGTGGAAAATTACCCTTATGAAATAATTAATTACCCTTATGAAATATTTAAGACGATTTCCGCTCAACGTTCGAGCAGTAAGTGCAAAAATTAAGTTACCAAAAACAACTTGCAGCACAGTCACATTTGAGAACAGATTAGAAGAACTTATTGATACTTTTGCTCCGAGGCTGACCCCGAGAGAGAAAATTGGATTTGAAGTTATCCACATTTCAATGTCCATTCAAAACAAAATGGTGCCCATTTTCAGTACATTTTAACAAGATTGGACATCAATCTTCTCGCGAATGCTTGAGAATTTCATCGCAGGGTCACTTGGAGAAGTGAATTACAGTGAGATGCTTTAAATAGCATTAAAAATGTTACCGTGCTATGAGTAGTTTTTCAGTAAACATTTCTTGCACTTATTGCTCAAATGTTGAGCGGAACCCATTGTAATCATTAATTAACTCATAGAAAAATAATATTCAAAGACATATACAATGGATGTGAGACCCTGGTAGACATCCTATGCAGGATCCTACAGGATTTTCAAGGATAGGACCCTACAGTTCCCTGGAAGAATACCCAGGATCCCCATGCCAGGATCCACAATGACAATATTTAACCCCAGTCGTGTTTTATAAGATCCTGCTCAGGATCCTGTTAAAACTTTCAGGATTGTTGACATTAGATACCATAAGAAAGGATCCTATACATGTAGAATTAGAATCCCGTGTAGAACTTCTACCAGGGATCAACCTACCTCTTGTAGCTCACGCTTTAACTTCAGTAACAGAGTCTTGAAAGTTTTTAAATCCGTAAGCATTTGCAAGAAACCTGCTTCATCCATTTCTACAATGTCACTCTCTCCTTCCTGTACAGTCATTTGCTTGGGAGGACGGAAAGACATAAGAGTGGTTCTCCGACGCAGGAGTCCAGGTCTTCTCCCAGTTTTAGTTCTTGGTAAATCACTATCATCTAATGGAGTCTTTTGTAAATGAAATGGCGATTTTGGCAGTTCTGCTGTCTTTTCTTGAATATTTTCATTCTGTGATAATTTAAAACTTGCCGATAGTCCATCTAAGCCATTTGTCATGGAAGCTTTCTGAGTATGACCATCTTGCTCTGATGCACCTCCACTGTTTAAATCTAGGTCAACAATTCCTGAGGACACTCCGTGAATTAACGAATCCAGTCTTTCTCTAACATTGCTTGTATTTTGATGTAACGTTGGTGAATCAGCAGCCCTTTGATTTATTACTGGATTACCTGCAGACCTTTTTCGTACAAGATCATCTCCACTACAAGTTAAATCATCAGCTTCTATGTCTGTACAAGAGCCATTTTCCAAGCTAAGCCTCTTAGCAGCTTCGATCTCCTCACTTAGGCTAACTGAGGTTGACATGGATGAGCTATACCCAGAATCACTTTCACTATCCTGTTTAAATGCTTCAACATTACCAGCTGGAAAAGTAAGAACATTGCTAGCATCAACAGAAATCTCCTCGTTATTATTCAATTCTGGACAAGTGTCACCGCGAGCGTAAGACCTTCTTCTGGTAAAACTCTTCTGTTTCGAAACATAGGTCTTTGAGTCCCTACGTTGCCTGCAATATGGAGTTTTAAATCTTGTTGGTTGTTCACTGTTAGAGACAATTATCTCAGAGGAAGGTCCCAAATTTTCATCCATCAAAGTTTCCAGAGACTCTGGATCTATTTCAATCACTGGGTCATATTTTGTTGGTGAGATTCTATCAGCAATCTCAGATAAATTGTGTGACAGTACATTAAGTTGTGACTCAGAAAGAACAAAGTAGTTGTCATTTTTTATATTATCTTCTGGTGGTGGCAGTGGTGGTGGTGGTGATGTTGGCGGTGGTGGTAAACTGCTGTCTGATGGCCTGTGAACAAGAAATGGTGTATCCAGGAGGTCATAGGGTTTACTTGCATGTGAAATCAAACATAAGGTATCAAGAATAAATTACAGGTAGCAAGGTTGTGATTTTCTGTTTTAGCATTTCGTGAAATAACAATTGAATTTATTTTAAAGTGGTCATTGGACAGTACGCATGTTAACTAGTACCAGTATATTATATTCCCACTATCTTGAAAAAGCAAGGAAAGGTGAAAATTGTTTGAGATAATGGCAGTTTGAATTACCAGTCCAAGTAGCAATTAACCAAGGGAAATGAGTTTCAGTTTGGGATACTGCGAGATTCAAGATAGCATTGCTCAAAATAGTAGGGGCCTGCTTTATACACATTAATTAATTAAAAGTTATTACAATTTTGGGCACCACAAGCTCTAAAGGAAGAGATTTCAAGGCTCAGATAACATTTCGCGAGAGACCAGGTTATTTACACCATCCACCCCGAGTGCTTAACTATTATAATTGTTTTACCCAGCTATATTCCACTTGTTTCTTTGCAGTCTAAAAACTCATTTAGTGATTTAATTAACTATATAGTTACTGAAAACGTGAAGACTAAAAATAAGCTTAGTAAGATTGCTACTCACAATTCACTGGCATCTTCGATGTCTGAGACAACAGTCTGTTGGGTAGATTCTTCAACAGTTCTTGACATTTCTGAATATTGAAATGACAGAACTGGGACGTTAATTGTCCATTTGTTCACAATAAAATTACCAGTAAATATGTGTGTGATATTACCTTAAATATTCTAAAGGTGGCCGAACACAGTTGTCTTGTTCCTATGCATTATTCAGCATTATTTTCAAACCACTGGCAGTTGGGTAGCCAAAATTGGCAAGGTGCAAGCTCAACTAAAAAAGATTGTAATTTGATGTTTTATTGGACTAGGTATTGTTACTATGGCAACACAGCTGGTAGTAAACCAGTATGATTAACTTTCCGAAAATCCAGTCGTTAGATTTTTTTCCCTCATTTGTCTCTAGAAAACTCAGAAAGATACTGGCCTATTGACATTGGTCTCGTGAAATTTTGACAGAGAGATCTTTTGTTATTTTGTGTTTTGCATTTTAACGTTTTCTGAACATGTCCTCTGTCAGATTTCAATTTTTGTTTGCAGGCCAGTTAAGCATGTTCTGAACTATTATTCTACCAAATTTCATGAAATTCTAACAAGTAGTTCTGTAGAAATCAGTGCATTTCCACTAAATTGTGCAGTCACAATTTTCTGGTTAACTGCACATGCACTGCATTTGACAGAATTCTCGATCTTTCTCGGTCCATACAAACAATCCCAGAAAGGCAGGGTGTTTTCCAATAGTATTACCTTTAACACATTGAAAAACAAACGTTTTTGTCACATAACAAACTGTTTGATTGTTAAGATGGAAAAAAACACTTGCACAATCTTCACTGAACAAAATGGAATGATCGCTGTACAGGCGCCATGTTTGTTTTTCTCAAACCCTTTTATGTGCGCTTATTCACGTCAGCACTACAAATCGTAGAGCACACACAAACTGTGTTCAGACACCTTAAATAATTATTACTGTTGGATCAACCCAGTCTTTCTTCAGTCAACTCTTTCAACTCTTTTTAGTCCCTGCTCTTTACCCTAAACAATCTGGTCTAATTTTTTTTATGGCTGACAAATTAATAATCAAAATTATACTAAAAAAGATTTCATCTAAAAGCATAGACTCTCTCAAATCTAGAGTAATAGTCTAATCATTTTAGATTTAATTTAAGTTTGTTGAGTCAGACATATACTGATTAACTTTCTAGTCCAGTCCTTCCTAGTCTTACCTACAATCAGTAGTCTTTCTAGTCTAACCTTTTAATGGTAATTAATTTTCAGTGTTCTTTTATTACCGTACCATGAATTGCATTTTCTGCTACCTGCTGGGTGCAAGATTCAATCTAAGTTGTTAAGTGTATTTGTTGTAGTGATGGCCCTTTCTATTCTAACCATAAAATTCTAATCTTTTTCGATTTGATTAAGATCAGCGTACCCGGTTGTGATGATGACCTTGTGTTAGCAAATCCAAATGAATGCAGGTACCCTGGTGACAGCTGCGAGTTTGATGATGGTGGACCACGCCTTGGAGTCAAAATAACTGACTTGTACCTCCCCTTAGGTGTCGTGTCATTAGGTGCTGCTGCGGGTTGACCATTCCTTGCACCAGGTGATGGTACTGTGTTTGATCTCTTCATTTCTTAGCACATTCAACTTGTCAGCTCTGTTGAGTCGAAAATTAAATGCCACCAAAAAACTAATAACACTGCTACAGGGCTATCATTAAGGGTCGTAACCCATAACACCTGTTACGGCTGAGTATGCTTGATGGACCTCACTGTTATGGGTGAACTTGCCTCTTATTGGTACAAGTTACTCACAATGCAGCAGGTTTGTTACGGGTATAAAGATCAAGGTAACAGGTGATTCAGAGCTTAATGACAGTCCAGCTGCTGACTTAACACTGTGGGGAGGGAGGGAGGGGGTCAGTCCAGAGATGCATTGCTATTGGCACACTCAGAATCACAATAAATCAATATTTTGATGTATCATTAGTGGACTCCTATCACTTAGTGTTTTACAGAAGGGGACAGGTTACAGGGACTTGTTGCTAAATTGTGTCATGGAGACAAGTCCCATGAGTGTAGTAGAGGTAAGGGTGCTTGTTGCAGGGACTGTCCAATTTGGTCTTTGAATGGTTTGTCTTTTCTTGGTTGCAGGGAGTTGTCACACACTCTACACACGAAAAGAGTCTAGTAGAGGACGCAGCTCCTGGTGTTGTGTTCTAGCTGGCCTCTTAACATTACTTGATACATTGGATGGGTGGGGGGTGAAATCGCAAAGGGACTGATTTCAGAGGGACTGCAATAGCAGTTATAATTAATGAGTGGCTTTACATGTTGATGTCTGCTCTCTCCCCTTAGTTGCTGTGACGTGCATTTGAACGATGTACACGAAAAATCTGCTAATTATATACTGCAAGCATCATCGGGCTACTAATAATACTGTCTTTCCTCAGTCATGTCTTGTCTTTCACGTTGGCAACAGTGGCAGGATGAAACTAACATGTACAAAGAAAAATCGTAATCTCTGAGACCATCTGAAAGTGATGGTAAGAACAAAAAAAGCTACGATTGCAACAACCTTGCACTCAGAATCCATTGCAGTGACCAATATTTCAGTGTCCCCAGTTACATGTAGTGAATTACCTATGAGTTCCTAGAGGTTTTGACACTTAAATAAAGATGATGATGATGATGATAATGATGATGATGATGATGACGACGACAACGATGGTTTTAGGAATTAGTCACAAAGCTGAAAAGTGGAGATTCTCAACTGTCAGGAGCTCTGAGCACTGATTGACATACTTGTGTCTAGATGCCATCTGGAAAGTGTTAACATCAGCAAGAAAGTTTTGCCGTAGTAAACTTTATGTCCTTTATGTCCTTTCTTCCATAGCATTTTAGCATTTTTATGTCCTTTCTTCCATAGCATTTTACCACAAAAACCCTCCAGTTGGATCTCAACCAATGTCTCAGAAATGCTACTAAAATCAAATAATTTTGTTTTGAACAAAAGAACAATTATTTTTGTTTCTTTCTGGTACTGTACAATGACGGAACACTTGAAATTATATTGTAATAATAATGTCTTATTCTTTGAAAAATGACTTCAATTTCATCCTTGAATGGACAGAAATTAGTGGGCTGTTTACATCATAGGTGAAATATAAAGCTAAATGGCTTTTAAACATTAGAAGCAGATTAATTAAAGTAATGAACTAAATATAACTATTATTATCAGGTAGATCTCTGCCCTGAAGAGCAAGATAACCGTCACACGCAATATCTGATAGCTTATAATTAATAAGCTTGGCTTTTCAAAGGAAGACGCAGAAATTGAAGTTCAGTTTTAGGCTTATTTTTAAGCTTATGCCAAGAACGATATTTTTACGCGAACCAAAAAGTTAATGCGTTCAATTCAAAATAAAAATGACAAAATAGGCAGCACTGTTTCTGTCCAGCTCTTCTTAATAACATTCATATTTAGAAGCTGATGAAATCCTAAAGTTAAACAGGAGAAAGACAAATGCTTTCACGTCAATCGACAGGTACAAGTCCGTAAGTTAAGTCAAAGGTCGCGAATCCGACGATATGTCTCACGACCGAGTATCAATTTACAGCTGCACATTTGACTTCGTTAATATTTTAATCGGCGTTTAACACCTTAACCTCAGGCCACAGTGACGAAGAAGAAAAGCAGCAAGAAGGTGGTCTTTCGTGGAACTGATCGCACGTGAAGGCTATTGTATTGTAAAAGCTTTCCGCAAACAAAATGTAGGTTCGGCTGCTAGCTATAAATAACTGACCTCATTTGTGTTTCTAAAACCATTCCGCAGTTGTAATTAAGAAGGTCTTTTACATAATGAACAGCTGTTGTGCCTGAATAACACGTTTGACTTTGAACGCGATTATTTTTAAGACAAATCTTCGCCAAGGTTGGTTGTTGACGAACTTTTTTCTAAGCTTGTGCAAGAAATTGTCAAAGACATACACCAACATAAAGCTTTGTGACCGTCAAACAAGGCGAAGTGTAGCAGAACAAAACAACAAATAAACTTACCTCGGCAAGGAAAGGAATGACCGCTTCTGCTTAAGGAGTTATTAGCTTCTTTACTCGTCACATTTCATGGGAAACAAACGCCATTCAACTCGAATTTATTCCTGTTGACGAGTTCCTTGAATACCAAGGTTGCTGCAAAAAGGTTGCTTTGGGAGAGTTAGAGCCCAGACCCTCGCTACTGCTCAGAAAAATCTCCCCTCCAAAAATGAGCCGGTTTCCTCAAATCCTGCTAATCTTTTCTCCTCCTTTAAGTTTGTCAGATCCGCTAAGAATTTGTCATACACTAAAGCTGTATTCTATCCTAAAGTACATGAACTGAGACATACGTCGATAAATAAAGCGCGCAGTATCAATCATTGTAACAAAGGTTGTGATTTGCATAACAATACCTACATCTAATCTGCCTTGCAAACAGCACCATGTTCATGAAAATAACGCATCACAAAGGAAAATAAGAAGTAGATAAATTAAAGAGAGCATAAATAAGCCTAACAAAAGCAACCTGACAATTGCAAATCTAACTATTCCGTTTAGGAAGTAGTTACTCTTTGTTGTAGGTTTTTTTTTTTCGAGTTCAGTAAAAAAAAAAAAAAATGTTATTTCCCTTTAAACAAAATTATACTGCATGCAAAAGCTTTTTTAGAGATCGTCAAAATTGGTTTCCGGCAGCTTAAATTAACGCCTAATGTCAAAGATCCAGCTTTTTCCAGGCAGGCAAAGATTAGCCTGCGAGCGTCGCGCCACGCTCGCAGGCTAGGCAAAGATTCGATTTTGCACCCGTCTTCCGAGCCATCTGGGGCCCTTCTAAAAGGTGTAAGCATCTTCTACCTAATTTTTTTTTGTTTGCCTTTGTTTTTTCTTTGCAAACTTTTGTGTTTATTTGCTTTAAAAAAGAACATCCTCTCTCGTAACAGTACATTGTATACGACGTTATTATGATTGATGGGTGTAACGGCAAAAAATAGTGATTTACAAAAATCTTTGCAATGGAGTACGCTTTAGAGATGTCATAAAGTGTTTAAACAAGCCAGAAAAATACAGTTGAAGATACGGAAAAGTGCACTCGGCAAAATAATCTAAAACTGACCCTTACCAGGGATACCTCATGAGAAAAGTACTTCAAACTGTTGTTTCCTGGTTTTTTTCTTGGATTGTATATTTGTATCCGACGGTGGAGTGGAGGGGGGGGAGAGGGGGGGTTACAGTTTGCGAAGATCGTGCAAGATTGGCTGCCTAAATTTTAGTGGGTTTAAGCCACATTTGATGGTACAAAATGGAGGAAAATGCAAAGGTTGTGTGGTACAAAAAATAGAGTTTAGCAAAGTACGTGGGGGTTAAAGAACTCATTGAAGTGTCAAAAAATTAGGCAATACAAACGTTTCGGGCTTAGCCCTTCATCTCACTGAGGAAGGGCTAAGAACCACACTGATGACTTACTATCACACTGATGAAGGGCTAAGCCAGAAACGTTTGTATTGCCTAATTTTATGACACTTTATTGTTTTAATCCCTTTTCCATCAATCTGGACACAGGTGTCACGCATCATCTAAGCTTATTTGAACGTTTGAAAGCTAAGTAATGTGCACGGATACTCCACGAGTTACAGGAGTTGAGCAATAAAATACAGACTTAACAATCCGGCATTAGAGGTGTGTCAAATATATAAATTCGATTTGGGTGCTTCGTGCATAACAGTTCTTTGCTTTAGATTGGTTCACTCTCTCCCACTGAACTTTAAAAAAATATATAAGCAATATCTTTGGTTTCTCTCTTAGAGAAAATCGTTTATTTCGTGAATTAATTCTCTGCACAGAATGCCTGCCAAAGTATTTTACCTCAAAGGGACTATGGTCAGTCTATGGGGGAGGGGAAAGTGATTATCATGACCCTGTAGTACCCAGTAAGTAATTCTTGAGGGAAAATGGCGGCCGAACCGGAGGCGAAGAAAAGTCGCGTGGAAATGAGGTAAAATGGTGTGAGTTTATAATATCATTTTTTGCATTGATAGGTAACTGCCGTAGAATTGTTTTATTTTGCTATTACACCTTATGTTTTTCGAGGTATTGGCGCCTTTCAAATGCTGAAGAACCCTTTTAAGGATTCCACACGCACGTGCAAGCCGGCCGGCAAGTTGCGTTGCTAGGGATCAGAAATTCCTAGTCTTTTTTCTGCATCTTGCTCTAAGAGTCACGAATCCCACTCCATATCGTGCAGTTTGAAAAGTATTCCAGCTTTTGGCACCTTTATCCTTCCCAGTAGTTTTACGGTAAACTGAGATGACATGACCGCGTGTGTCCAGCTAGTGATTGGGCAATAAGCAAACGATCGTACCAGTCCTTTGCTTGCATATAAAGCTGTTGTGAAACAATAATCGCCCTTTTCCTTCCCGGCATCTCCGCTACATCATCCTAACTAGTCTTTACTGGCAATTCGAATTACAAAATGACAAAGTAAGTCCTAAACATAAACCTAATTTCTCGTACGATCGATCTTTCAAGCGAATTGTAAAATCAACCTGTTCGATTCCTTGCTCTTTCTGTAATATTCAACATAAACCCTGACTTGAAGACCTTGAATGCAACGTAGATATCTGTTTTAATTCCTTTTATTCAGATGGCATTGTATTTCCTTTTCTGTAGCAATGTTGTTTAAAAGTTCTGTTACGTAATAAATTTCAGCTGCAATCAGGTCATGTCTCTGGCAAAAACCTACTGACCATGTGCATGATCGTAAAATTACTCGGCCGAATTACTGTAGCTAGTGTTTGGCCCCTGTGGTATTTGGCCTGATTTTTTTTTTGTGTGTACTCTGACAATAATTATGAGCATACACAAAAGCAACAAAATAAGTTTATGAGAGAGAAAACAGAAATTCATGACCATGTGTCAGACACTTCAAAAATTTATTGTGAAAACTTTGGCCTTTTTTTTTTGGGGGGGGGGGGGGGTTGAATCTTATGAGGCGATTTGTCAGAGCTCTTTCCAAATCCTTGATATTGCACCCTAATTTACTTGTGCACCCCATGTGCAGGCCACTGCATTTTAACATCTGATAACATTAACTTTTGATAATCAATTTATTGTTCTCCTGACATTTGTAGTTGTTGGCTTTAATACTACTTATTTTACAAATTTTAAGGGAAGGGGTAGATGTTTGTGCAAATACTGATTTTTGGTTAGAGCTCCAGGTTTTAACCAGTCACCACAAAATTTTCTTCCTTTTTGCAGAGAAGGAATAATCCTTGGAATGGGAAATCCTCTTCTGGATATCTCTGCTACAGTTGATAAAGATTTCCTTGACAAGTAAGCTCCTTATTTTCTTCATGTTGATGTTGTCCTTATGCATAGACTCTTGAAAGTGCCCACTGTTCTATTGTTCAGTGTTTTGCCATCTTGTTTTGACGTGGCAAGTACAAACTTGTGAAAACTGAAGTGAGTACCATACTATCTAGGGGATGGTTCCTGCCCATCATGTCACACCCAGTCCCTCCCCACCCAAAAAAAAATTTTGGTACCCTCCCCAGGTTTCACTCCTCGTCTTAATACAAGATAGTATTTTCTTGAGCTAAACATTCCACTTCAATCTGTGCACACGTGGAAAAACAGCAGACTGTAAACAGCCACTTTATAATTAATGCTGCCTCTGTTGTTCTGTCTGTCTCATTTTTTTTCCTGACAACCAGAATTCTATTCCCCACACTTGGTCATATTAAAGCATTCTACTGAAGTTTTGATGCACCCTTTTATTCTTGATGGGATGAGAATTGCTTTGGAGCTTACTAATGCCTATACAGTGTTAATTAGATGAAGCTTTATAGATCTAGATAAATGTTTTGAGAGGGAGATAATTAGGACATTTTGATTAAGGGTTATAATTTATTTTGTTTTCACAGATATGGACTAGACGCTAACAATGCAATTTTAGCAGATGAAAAGCACAAACCTATGTGAGATATTCATTATTTATCTATATTTTGACGTCATATAATTCATAGTTTAGATATAATAACCAATGACTAAGTTTCAGTTTGGTTTGTTTGATTCAGATGAAGTACAGTTCAAAACTAGAAATTTTTGTTTGATGCCGAACTTTACATAAATACCTATATGAACTTAATTTTATCTCAATTTAACTTTGTTTTTTCTATATAAACTATATTTTATCTCAATTTAACTTTGTTTAATACTCTATTAGTAAAATGAAACCGAGTTACAGAGTAAGCAAACAAATTAAAATGAATTAATTAGCTGCACTATTAGTTACACAAAAAGCGATTGGATGTGACTGATTGCAATTAACAGAGTAAACGAAAATAATGGGATTACAAAATAAAAGAGCTCTTACAGAGCAAAAAGAAAATTCACTTAGTGAACAACCACATTGCTAACTGAAAGTTGGGTGGCTGGATGTCTAGGAGCGTCCACTATTGGCAGCCGGCAGCTCCTAGATGAAGTCCGTTCCTGTAGGTTGTAAATTCTGGCAACCCAGCCGTAACCCACCACTCCCAAAGGGAAACAGGCACCTGTCACACTGATAAAACAGTGGGGAAGGGGAGGGGAGGGGGGGGGCAGAGGGGCAGAAGTTTTCCTGGAGCTAAAAACCTCCTGGCAAATGCTTGGTTTGGCCAATGCAACAAGGACATCAAATATTCCCAGAGCATGTGGAATCCTGGCATCCGGAGCAACACTGGCACTCTTTGCTGTTAACTCTGTTAAATTGCATTTATTTACATTAAACAACAAAGAGCATCATGTGTCCTCATGGTCAGGGGTCAGAGTGTTAGCACAGGCATTTACATGTAGCATGGCTTACATTGTGTTTTCTATGTAAAAGGGATTTTGTGACCATCTTGCTTTGGTTGAGGGTTTCTGGTTAATTTGCCCCCACCCTGCCCACCCAAATATTGATTTAATTTCCACTGACTTGACATTGTAACGGGTGCTTGGTTCCCTTGATGTTGGAATGGATCACTGGGTTGCTGAGACTTGCCTGTTTTGGGGGTTGTCAACTATCTAAGGGCTGGCTACCAAAAGTTGTTCCAATCTCCTGGCCGATAACCTAAGCATCCAACATCCATTCTTAGCTGTTTATGATGTAATAAGGCTGGTACTGTCATTTTCCAAATGCCTAAGCATTCAAGCAGATCTTAGGCCAAACCGGCTGTTCTGACCCACCCCACCCCCAGGTTAACGAATGTTAGCTCGATCGGTGTATTTATTTGAACTATCAGATCATGACAAATAGTGTGATTGTGTGACACAACATTCTAGCTATAGCGTTACTGGATGATGTAATGTTTTGCAACATGTAACTCTGATGACTCAGCTTATCTTTGTTATCACTTTTTATTTATTTTTCTGAAAAAAGCAAATATGACTCAAACGTTGACTGTCGGTATAATTGATGTGACACACTTCAGTTTTGTTTACCTTGCATCACGTAATCATGATGTAATGACTGCATGACATCATAACCGGAACCAGAACTTTAACTAAATCGTCAGGAGAAAACTGGAAGTTTACAGACACTGAGTTGGCCAAGACAAAACCGGATGACTAAGGCAAGTGACCCAGAACAAAAAACACGGCCCAATTTATAAACCGGCGGTCGCCATGGCGACAGCCAGCTAATTAGGCCGATATGCCTGCAGTCAAATTACAATATTCTCTCATCAATTTCACCTTTTTTGTTTTTTGTTTGTTTGTCTATTTGTTTTCAGTTATAGAGAAATGGTGGATAAATTTAATGTGGAATACATCCCTGGAGGAGCTACACAAAACAGTATACGGGTCGCCCAGGTATGTTCAATTCACAGCAAAAAGGGTGTTTAAAAGTCACATTCAAAGATACTATAAGTGTTCCAACAAGGCAAATTGAAACAGTTTACCTTGTAACAAAAATAATGTTCTCAAGAGTGATACCATAGAGCTGCTAAAAAAAATAAATATGCTAATGCTATAAAAACAAAAAAAAAAGTGGATACCACTGTGGAGTCCTATTATCTTCAATGCCACTTAGCTTTGATCTTCCTGTTGTCTCAAATATAACAAGGCTAGTTCTCAAGCATTTGCCTCAGTGTGACTCTGTTATACAGCCCCTGATATCTTGAACCTCAAATATCTCTAAACCTTATCAAGTTGAATCATACTAAATTCTCTCCCACAATTTTAGGGTTATTATATCACATATTTGAACTCTCACTACTGACTGTTTTTGGAAATTAACCCCACTGAATTTGCAATATTTTGTTTGAATCATTATACCGCAGTATTGTTGATTTAAGTGTTTTTAATTTGACTGGCAGCTTTCGACATCTTCACTCGCCTGGTCGCCCGAGGCGAGTAAAAGTCAAGCGGCGCTAGTCAATATTGTGCATTCGGTAGTCTGTGGGCGAGTAGAATCTTGCGGTATTTTTTTAATATGCCATAAAAACTCACTGGAACACGCTGGAACCACATTGTGAAGTTATTATTGTTGCTGGAAACTGTTCTAAAACAAAACAACCTCAGAACCATGGTGTATTTCACTCAGTCTTTCGCACATCCATCTCGAGTATTTCACTGCTCGTACTTGAATTGGTAACCACACAACCTCCAGCTTTTATTACTAGGTTACTAAGTTATGTAAGATAGTGCAACAGTGTTGTCATTTAATATGTTCCTCTCTTTCAAGTAAATTGGGATTTAAGTTGGCACAAAAAGCCTCTAAAAGTATCCTTAAAGTTACAAGGTTTGTTAGAATTGAAACATTTCGAAAGCTAAGCCACGAATTTCAGACCTGTTTTACCTAACTCCTAACTCTCATAAACGTTACATAACATTTCTCACTCGATCATTTAGATAAATATTTATAATCAGAAGTTTTTTCCTTCAACTTGTTTTGCAACAATGGGCTTAAAGTTTGCAGCAAATACACAGCTGTCGCTGAATATTAAAGCTTAAATTACAGTTCTTCACAGTCTTTAGCTCTACTGCCAGGGTTTAGATGATATGGGTGAAGAAAGACATTGGTATTAAAAGAACCTGGGCGACTGAATTGTGCCATGGGCTAGTGGATTTTTGAAGCTCACTTGCCCAGTGGCTAGTGACTCAACTTAACAGATGTCGAACCCTGTTGACACTGCCTTCATTATCTTAGAACCTCATTTTCTTGAACATTTTTCCACTGTGGTCCACTGTGGTTCCGGGAAAGGAATTTTGAGAAATGGATCCCTATTTATTGATTGCTCTTAATAACTAGAGCTGGTCTTATCATCAGTACAAATCCTAGCAATGAAACTGAACAATCTACCACTTATATTTCAGTGGCTTTTAGGAAAGGATTCTAAATCAACATCGTATATGGGCTGCATTGGTAAGTGTTTAAATATTATTGAGTTTCTTGTCTATTAGAAAATTAAGTCAAACAGAACTCAATAATGTTATAATATCATGACAAGGGTTGTCCTCCATTTACGTCGATTTAAGTGAATTTTGATCAAAGAAACTGAAAAAGCTTACAAAATTTTGGTTCAATACAAATACAAGATTTATGCACTGGACTCACAAACTTTATATTTTTGTAGTGCCTTTCATAAGTAACCTTTACCAGATATTTTCTATTAATTTTAGGTGAGGGTGTAACCATGTCATATCTGAGTAGGCTTTTTTATCATAGATAAGTGCAGCTGGCTCTTTTGGAGTATGCACCTTCACGACTACACCTAAGTCTTTGTTTTCTAAGAACAGTTTAATAGCCAGTCGAAAGCTCTTGTTTCAGCTGGTGAAATTTGCCAGAAGACAGCTAATGGTTAGGCATGTTGCAAATGGTTACTGATGCTTTTAATTAAGTATTTTTTATAGGAGGGATGTGGTGTATGGTTTGAGACTGTTTTCTGTGTGTCATTTCGGATTGTTTCCTTAGATTAGAAACTTAAATGCTGGTTGTCTCTTTTTACCCAGACTCAGAGGATTAAACCCTGGAATGGATTATATCAATGTAATACAAGGTCCTAGTTGCATTGTGCCAATGTCAGAAACTGGAGTGTTAAAGGAGCTATGTCACAGATAACGCATCAAGTTTTTCAAGTTTGTCATTCGTAATCCGTCTCAATTTCCCTCAGTTGTAGCCATCCTTGTTTAGTTTTTGTTTATTATTACTTCTTTGGTGTTTTTCTACCTTAGGAAACAATGTGAAAGTAATTTTGTCAGATCAGGAAAATGAATGAAAATACTGTGACGTGGCTCCTTTAAAGCATGAGCAGTGTGGGCCGTTTACAGCCCACGAGAGACTTTACCTTTTAATTAATTAATTTAATTTAATATTTACATGTGTGTATTTTATTATTTTGTTTATAGGCAGTGATGAATTTGGTAAAATTCTCTCTGAAAAGGCCACAGAGGCTGGTGTCAGAGTAAATTATTTAATTGATGAGAAGGTGCCAACAGGGACTTGTGCTGTCTGCATCACAGGAAAACACAGGTATGTGCTGAGCCAGCTGGCACTAGGTAATGTACTGAATTACCAACCTGCTGACTGAAGAATGTACTAAAGCAGGAGTACTGACTGCTAAATTTGACAAATTTTCAAATCCCTACTCAATTTTGCAGTGATTTGGTTACAATTTGCCACCAGTGCGTCCCTGGGACTCGCCCCTGAAAAATAATGAGTCCATGTCTATTAAGTGCTGGAATGCATACTTTGTTGTTGTTGTTTTGTTGTTTATTCTTGTTTTTAACTCAGCTATTATCATAAATGGTGGGCTTTGGTGAGCTTTGCATGGTGTGTGCTTAGATTTGATACAACCTCGTTCCCAGGGTCCTCTCAACATCAAAGTATTTAACCACTTGATCACGAACAAACATGTTGGTGTTTGGAATAGATCAAATTTATTAATTTTTTTTAATGCAAGTAAAGGCTTGAATTTTTTCCCTCGGAAATTACTTCTAGATATATTAGTGCCAGCTGATATTTTTCTTTTGAAGTAAGTTGTGTTATAGATTTTAAATCACACAAATGGGACATTTGATTGACCGTGGCACGTTCTTGTTTTTTGTGTATCCTTAAGGATACACATGCCATATATTGTTTTGCGTCTTTTAGGATTCTTATCCATCAGAGATGCCCGATGCAGGGGTAACAAAATCACTGAGCTTGATGAATCATATGCTCAGTAAGGTTTCGTGTCTAATCAGTGGCCACACTTCACAGACTCAAAAGTTGGAATCTACTTGCACGGCATAAAAGAACAGCACAAAATATAGTACCACAATAAAGTATTCAGCTCAATAGCTTTATTTTCTCCTTTCATAAATTAGAAGCTCTTCCTCTCTGTGAGGCTTATGTGTTGGAAATCTGATAGTCATCTTAATTTTGTGGGATATAAACTCCCCTCTTGATTGATTCAAGAGTGATGGCTGTCATTATTTTAGCAGGCCAACTGTCCCACTGTTTTATAGTTTTAGGGATGAAGCTATTCTGAATGTCGGTTTTGTTCTTAGAAAGAAGGCAGAAGCTAGGACTTGGGGTGTAGGTGTCTTAATTAGTGATATCGTCCACATGCAGACTCAAGGGTTTGAACCACCCCTGGTACTGTGTAAATGTTTGGATTGGGGAGTGTGTTACTGGGACTCTGAGATGATGTTCAGCTGTGTTGTAGTACCCTATTCTGAACTAGACACCAAAAATTAGTACCCTCTCCCAGACTCACTTAGTGTCAATCCCTAGTTTTCTGATAAATGATGTGCTATGTTAGACCAAAACCCTCTGATTTCTATCCCATGTTATAAAGTAAACTGGTTGAAACCCATATCCTTCACAGCAGCACACACTTATATAGCTTATACATGGGAGTACAGTCCCCCTCCCCCCCCCCCCCCCCATGTGGGGAACCACCTTGTACAGCATAATCAACAGGACCTAAGGATGTACTGATAAATGGTCACACTGTATGATGTCATACACAAACTTAGCACCATTTTCACTGTATATTTCTTTGTAGGTCTCTTGTAGCAAATCTTGCTGCTGCAAACTGCTACAGCAAAGAAAACCATTTGGACAAATCAGAAAACTGGGCATTTGTTGAGAAAGCTCAATATGTTTATATCAGTGTAAGTGTTAAACCGTGGTTTGATTAGAAGGCATCTTCAGGCAGAGCTTGGGTTTTTGTACTGCAGTAGCCTCTATTTTGACTCCATTGTTTTTCACTTGCCCAGAGGCTGAATAGATTGCTATGAAGATCTCCAAAACATCAAATGGAGTGCAAGTCATTGCAAGTTTGGAAATACCAGTTTTCCCATTTGCCCATATACACAGACTTTCAATGGGTGCTTAAATGGACCTGCAAGAAGATGCAAACTAGATGCATTATGCAAAAAGTCATTGTAGATTTAAATGCAGCTTTGTGGTCAAAACAAAGAAAGCAATTACACTAAGAAACACAAAATCTTTGGAATTATCAACTGAGGGAAATTGGTCACCATAAAGAAATTGAAAGCTGACATTTCAAGCGATAGCCCTTCGTCAGAGCAAATCCTGAATTACAACGTGATCTTGTGCTGTTGCATTGGTTGGCCAAATAAAGAAAATGTTGCACCCACTTGCACGTGAATTTAGTTTGGTGCATGCAAGTCCCGGCCAAATAGAGACATAAGCGAACACATTTTTCCTGGCAAACGAGGGGTTAGTTTCTGAAGAAACTGTGGTGCTGCGTCGGTGGGGAAGCAAAACACAAAATTTTGGATTTATCAACTGAGTTGACAAGGTAAATTGTGGCCCCTGTAAAGACATTGAAGGCTGATGCTTTGATCAGTAGCCCTTTGGATTTGCTCTGACAAAGGGCTATCACTTGAAACGTCACATTTTACCAGGGCTTGAGACACACTGGGCTCCCTTTTGGCAAGGTGTTGAAATCTTCCTTTTAGAATTAAAGTTAATGGGGTTTACCACCACGTCTGTGAGTTTGAGGTATGACCACTTCTAGCAAAACTTGGTATAACTTTTAAGGAGAGCTGCCCCCCCCCCCTAAATAAATAAGTTGAAATCTAGGCAATTAAATGCCATGTTCCTCCTCACATCCTCCTGACAAACCCTGAACCCTGACCACTGGATGTTTTTCATTAACCTTTCACTTCCTAGAGTGCCTTAAATCAAAATTCAAGACAAATCCCAAATTTCATTTTGTGAAATACTTTAATATAAATAGCACCATGTGAAAGTACTGCTGAAGAGGTTTCGTTTGAATGGTCACACTATAGGATTTCATCCACAGACTCAGAAGTTAGAATCACCAAAACTGACTCTGGGAGTGGAAGGGTTAATGCCTCCAGCCTTGATGCTGGCTGGGATGACAGATTTCACTTGATTTCACCTAGCTGGTGAAGTGGAGGAGATGCTTCTTGCACAGCTTCATTATAAATCCGGTGCCATAAGCATACAAACAATCACACTACCTCTTTCAATGCAATCAACATGCCTTATCAACGTCGATGAACTGTGACTACCTTTCAGGGCTTCTTTTTAACAGTATCTCCAGAGTCGATAGTGAAAGTAGGCAAGCATGCTGCTGACACAAACAAGGTAAGTACAATTCAAGGCTAAAAATTTTTAGTGAATTCATAAGTCACAACTTAGGTAAGAGCTTTGCTCTAATTGAGCTCTCCTTTGACACATGGGCTGGTTTATCACGTAAAACCCACAGTTCCCCGACTTGATGGTTTAAATTGGAGGGATTAGTTCATTACTTTTCTCTAAAAAAAATCTGGACTAACTCAAGCAAAGAATTATGAATGATTTGTGTTTTAATGAAAGCAACAAATTAATTAACCACAGGTCCTTTCCTGTTCATTTGCATAAGGTGTAGGCAAAAGCAATAAGCTAATTATTTGAATTCAAGTTCTCAATACAAAGAGATATAACAATTTTCTGATACTCATTTGAATGAAAATGCTCATATTGAAGATATCAAGTTCAAAATGAAATAAATCCATCTTAAAACCATTTGGGTGGAATTATCACTTGAAAAAGGTGTTAAAATTAGAGCCTGTTAATACCAAACAGACACAAGGAATCACAAAATCTTAAGGGAATAATGAGGATTATTTCTCCCTGATCTTTCTTAACATTCTAGGAAAATCCCCCTATGAGTATGTTTGTGAAATCTTCGCATCATGTATTTTCATTATCAGTAACTGATAAGTAGAGACAATTATTGGCTCTACTCAAGGTGAAGCTAACTGCCTCTAAAACACATCTCCAGCAAAACTTTTTAGTGTATAGCCACTTCTGATTCACAGTCTTCACCTTTGTGGCATGTACACTTACTGATATTCATTCTGTTTTGTATTCCAGCATTTCATGATGAACCTGTCAGCACCATTCTTATGTCAATTTTTCAAGAAACCCATGATGGAAGCCTTTCCATATGTGGACATTCTGTTTGGCAATGAAACTGTAAGTAGAAAGGACAACTCGGTCTTACTGTTGGATTTCCATATTCTTCGCTAAATTTTCTCTGACTCCTCTAGCTGGGTTGGGAAAAACAATGTATTAAAACAAGAAACTTTCACCCAGTCTCTCTCCACCAAGGTGTTTCAGTGGGTACTGGTAAACCATTAGGCCTTGACAACAAATTCAACATCATTTAACCCTTTAAGCCCCAGTATTAACATCCATATTCTCCTCACTATTCTCCTCACTATTCTCCTTATATTTCTTATGTTACTAGTTGGGAGAATTTGATAAAAAGTCAAGACCGTTGATCATTGGTGATCATTTCCTTTATTTTCATGACCTGTATGTTTGATCAAGTAGTAATAATGATCCAGGTGGCCTGCATAGTATGCACCCAAAGGGGAGGGAAAGGGGACAGTTTTTCCCAAGTGCCATTCACAAGTGCAGCTACCATTTCCCTTTGCTTGTGTTCCACGCCAGCATCTCATAATTTCTAATTACCCCACTCCCACCACCTTTAGCACCTGCCACACAGGCTAAAGTTCATTTAACCTTATCTTCTTTATGTTTATTCCAACTAGTTCGACCTACATGTGTGCAATGTAACTGTAGTATTCGAGAACTGGATTGGTAGTGACAGTGTTCATGTTAAGAAAGAAAAAAATCACTGTCATGTGTTCACAATAATGTAATTTCACACTGTGGCTTTGCAGAGGACAGACAGACAGACAGACAGCCTTTATTTTAGCATGATTGGAAAATCAAGGCTCTGCAGCTTGTGGGGTCATGCAAAATAATAAA
Source organism: Siderastrea siderea (assembly GCA_964030785.1). Taxonomy (NCBI): domain Eukaryota; kingdom Metazoa; phylum Cnidaria; class Anthozoa; order Scleractinia; family Rhizangiidae; genus Siderastrea; species Siderastrea siderea. The sequence goes on from OZ034968.1 coordinate 33,330,639, forward strand.
AACTAAAATTATACTAAAATTATGTACTTTGGAACATAGAAATGTACCAAAATTTATAACACACCTGCAGAGTCACTGTTTTACTAATTAAACCTGTTGTTGAGTGCCTTTCATGATCCTTTGTAATCATAAATGCTCAGGCATATTACAGAGTAAGCCAGTGGAAGCTTCAGTCCTGTGGGACACCTGTGGTTCACCTGTCCCCTGCAGGTGTCCTGTTCTTGTTGTGGGTCACTTACGGTCAGTGTGCGAATAATTATTATGTTCTTTTATCTTTCTCTCTAACCAATTAACATTTTTCTCCTGTCTAGGAAGCTGGGGTTTTTGCCAAAGAACAAGATTTTGGAGTAAGTACATTTCTAATGCGTTTTCTGTTTGCAAATTCTGAAACAGCTTACAACCTTTGGCTGTTTTCTTGCATTTGAACGACGGAATTACAATTTCATAGTTTTCTGCAAAACTTCATCCAAGAATCTAAAAATAAGCAACACCCTCTGACCAGTAAATATTGTTAGTTGTCATTTGTTGACTTATAAGGTTTGCCTAGATGGAAGTGAACTACACGAAAGGTCATGTATGTGAACCGCGGATGAAAAAGCTAATAGATGTTAGACCGTTGTGCTAGGTATATGCAGCCTTGGACAGTTGTGAAAAAAAGATACCCTCGCATATTGACCAGTTCCCAGCTGGTTGAGGATTTCTTTTTCGCAGCTTCTTAATTAAACTGCAGTGGTCTAGCGTCTATTGTCAGATTTGCTTCTTTGATAAAATGTAAAATAAACGAAAAAAAAGAAAAGTTTAAGAGAAAGCCTAGAAAGACAAAGAGGGATTTGTCAAACAATCGCGAAATTTGTTGCTGCAATAAAAATGTGGTTCACTTGGTACTTGACAAGCCAAAATCACATAGACTCTTTCCTGTAAAACGGACAACCCGATGCGTACATTCTTATCTGGGTTTCTTTAAAAAAAGAAATTCGTGTATTTGTAATCAATTCAACAGACTGAAGACCTGAAAGAAATTGCAATGAAAATGGCCAAGTTACCCAAAGTCAATGAAAGTCGTCCTCGTACTGTGGTAATAACACATGGCAAGGAGCCAGCCATTGTTGTTAAAGGTACTGCAACACTTACACCTTCTATTTTTTTTTAACCCTTTAAGCCCCGATAGTGTAGTCTGTGAACAGATTGTCCTCTCCCCCAGTCTACGCTACGAATTTTTTTCGCGCTTTTCCCCACCGCGGAGCCTGTTCACAGGCCACGATAGTGACAAGCATCTCATTTCTCCTTACAGTATCATTACTTAGATCAAACATACAGGTCATGAAAATAAATCAAAAGATATGTCAGCCTAGACAATGTACTAGATTCATGACCTTTATGTTTGGTCTAGTAGTAATATTGTAAAGGGAAATAAGATGTTTGTAAAATGCTAACGAGGACTAAAATGTTGAAAACGACATCCACGTTAGCTTGCGTAGCTGGCGGTATTGTCTGCGCCACTCAGACTTTGCGCGAATAATCCTGCCAGATTGGAAGTTACTTAAAAAGTCATTTTAAGACATTGTTTTCCGTCGGTAGCAGAGCAAGACACTGGGCGCAACTTCTGTTGGTCTTATTGTTAATTTGAGCCAGGTTCAGTAAAGTGGCTGCAAGCCATCGTATGTGAACGCAAGTGCATATAAAGTAAAACGCCAAGTCAGTAAGCTGTCAATCCTTTATTTGGACGTTGGTGGTTGACATGTGCATTGACTCTTTTCCTTGTAGATGGCAAACTCACAGAGTACCCAATCATTCCAATTAAAGAAGAGAATATAGTGGACACTAATGGAGCTGGGGATGCTTTTGTAGGAGGTGAGAGCCATAATATGATCAGTACCTGATCAGTACCATAATATGTTCCAGCACAAGGTTGTATCTAAAAAGTTTTGTTAAAGGATTTTAGTGTCTTCTTCTTTCTCATCTTTGGGGCTTCCCGGATCACGAGACAGCGTTAGTTTCAACTGGTTTTCAGGTGGCGTTCGTGGTTGGTGGATTTCAATACGTTTTTATTTTTGTTGATTTTCCTGGTAGTAATTGCGGTTGATAGTCGCTAAAAATGTAACCATTGGTTACACTTTTCATGTTGCCGCTTCTGACATCCTATTTGCACAAACTGCAGGCCAGTCTGCGTGCGGGCGCAAACACGCCTGGGTTTAGCAAGGACAACTTTTCGTGCGTGTTAAAGTGCCTATGAAGCGAAGTTCGTTTTTGTCTAATAAGAAAGCTTTACCTTTGAAATACACGATTTCAAGTTTTGAGATGTGTAGGGTAAAAATTGGCGATTTTACAGGCGCGTAAAGTTGGGCTACTTTGCCTTCAAAAATGGTCAGGAGACTGGGTCGAGTGTATTCACAAAATTTCATGGTGTGACGTCATTTCTGGTACAGAAAGGTATTGGAGAGCAAAAAGAACTCGTTTTAGTCTCGCCAGGCGGTTTCCACAACAGTGTCAATAGCAGCTGAACCCGAGCTTCCTCTTCGGAGAGTTGCTTAAGTTGTTGCTCTCTACATAGACTTGCCAGTGTCCTAGTGGATTTGGACCCCCGGTCCAAATCAGCGTTGCTAAACTGTGCCAAAAAAGGGGACTTCAATTAAGTCGGCTGTCCACGGTTCCTTGTTGACTCAGTTTTCTTGTTAACCAGTTTTCGTTGTTCTACAGGATTCCTCAGTCAGATTGCCCAAGGAAAGTCCATCGACGAGTGCGTTCGCTGTGGACATTACGCCGCCAACTACATGATCCAGCAATCGGGTGTTACGCTAACGCAACGACCAAACTTCTCTTAGCACTGTGTGACGGGATACTGTCTTAGGATTTTACACTTGTAATAGACAATGAAAATTTCCGTTTCTGAGGTGTCGAAATAAATAGCTTATTAACACGTGTCGTGTATTCACTTGATCGTTTCTGCCAGGTTATCGTAAAATAAAAACCACCAGACTGATTAGTCAATAGCTTGCAAACAAGCACACGTTGGGGCCTCGTTGGAGAACAAGCCGATCAGCGACGCTTGTGCATGAGGCCCCAGATGAGAGCCTGCTCAGCATTGCACATGAAAGATATTCTTGATGTTTTATTGGTGTTTGTGCCCTTAGGGAAGGTACGTTTTTTCTTGGGGGGGGGGGGGGGGGAGGGCTGGGGCCTTAGAGGGGAGGGTCATCAGTGAAAGTGAGCACCAAAAGGGGAGGGCCATACCTCATGTGAGCTATTCAAGGGAGGGTCACACATCTTTTCCAAAAATTTTTAATGAGAATTTTTGTGATGTTACTTTCCATTTTTCTTATAGATTAAGTTTTTCTTTTCACCTACTTTGATTTTAAAATTTGGTGTTTTATTATAGGTACTAGGTTAAATTTTTACATGTATATCATGCCATGGCACATAGTTTTTCTCGGAGGACTCGAGTCCTTTTCCGTCCGTATCGAGAAGCAATTGACTCAGGTATCGTTTCTTCAGCTTCTTGCTGTTGGCAATCCGCTGCCTGATCTCCTGAGTCGTATAGTTCTGAAGAGTTACTAGTAGATCCAACAATGAGCTCTACCCTGTAGGAAATATTTGTTTTTGAGAGGCAGATTTCGCCTGCTAAACAAATAAACCTTTCTGTTGAAATACCCAACAGCAATGCCGGCTAGTCGGAGAAAGAAGTGCGTGTATTTTCCCTTAGATGTTTTATGTTCAAAACTTTTACAATACTTAAATACTTCCGTATTCAAACTTCATCTATAAAACGTAAGTATCCCACACTGAGATATGTTCATATTCAAACACTTTGCGTTCACAAGCGAAACGTTCTGAGGTTTCTACAGCATGGAACATACCATGTAGTAGTGAGGGGAGGGTTGCACTTTTGTCAGTCACCTTAAGGTGTGGGGTCAGGAGTTTTTTTATTAAAACGCAAGGGAGTGCCAACACTTCTTTGGGAAAAAAATACCAAAATTCCCCAGCCCTCCCCGCCCCCAAGAAAAAACGTACCTTCCCTTAGAAGAGAGAGTGTTACCCCTCCCTCCCCCGAAACGGGTGAAGCTCTCCTGAGTCAAGCTTGATCGTTAATCGTTGAAAATAAGAGACCTGGCTGTATAATTTTTTGATGGAATGCAATTACCTGGCAGTGGGTTTGAAATTGCTTAAGGAGCCAGCCTTCACGCTGACGCAAATCCATTCCAAACCGATTCAAAATAACATGAATGAATACGGTATACCATTGTACAGGCGTAGAACGTGTGGGCCCCCAGGGTTGCCAGTGCAAGTTTTTCTAGTTCCCAGAGGCCCTTGCCACAGTCCTATTGGTCAAGGCTAGGCAGGTACGTGGTGCCTACCCAAAGCTAAGACCCTGGTGCTGACCAAAAGGATCGCACCCTTTGGGGACGAGTATGAGCGTGAGGGACGCGCTCTCTCTTTAAAAGAATTTGAACCCCCACCCCCCCCCCCCCAAAAAAAAAAGCGCCCACAGTACAGGAAAAGAGAAAAACTTTTTAATCCCATCGTTGGCTGACAAAGAAACACAGTCAGGTTTTTCCCTTTTCTATGTTTTGCACTCTTGGAAGTTTTGCTTTCTGAGCGATTTGTTTTTCTGCGCGCGCGGAACTTGAGCGCGCGAGACATTCGAAATTGAGTCATAAAGAAGAATATTACATCACAAAGGGGAAAAACTATGTGGTCTTCAATTGAAAGGTTGCTTTCGTAGAGAGAAGACTTGTTTTACCGTTGCTCGCCTAAAAGTTGTTTCAGTACGCATCAAAAAGTTAAAAAAGCTAGTTTCACTTTGAGTAAATAGGGGGTATTGCTCTTGAAGGTAAGTAACCTCCAAACCGCGGGCTTTGCGCTTTAATTTGGCAAAATTCGCGGGTTCTTGTGCTAATGGGAGCCATCCTTTCATACTAGGTCAAGCGCAATGAAGGGCGCTATCATCTTGATCTTCGTTTTGCTGGCTACAGCGAGCCCTACTGGTCAGTCCGCGTCCAAGTCCAGACACGCTCTGAATAGCCATTCCTGGCGTTTGACTCGTGTAACCTTGCGCAGTGGTGAGTTGAATTTCTTTAATCTGTGGTCCGAGCCTCGCTTACTCATTCCTAATTCCTTCAGCAAGGAAAAACTTTGCAAAGTGCTGGGAGCCACCGTAATTACCTTTTATTTCAACGTAGGTATTTTGTTTTTCGATATTTTCGTCCGCCGTAAAAGATGGCAAATAGAATTGGCTTTTCGCTACATAAAAAATGAACGGCACTGACGACGTTATTCCGAATGGTGGTTGCTGCGGACTGGAAGCTTTGTACCCTTTTGTTCGCGACTTATCGGATACATTTTGTACCGCTCTCAGTTTAGCTGCAAAAACCTTACCAGTCATTTTTGCACGATTATTTAGTCACAGATTTAGCGCTTGGCGAGGTGCGATATGGGATTTAAAGTGCAGACGACATTTGGCAGAGCTAGAAATTTTGATGGCAGGAGGCAAAACGGTCATATCATGACCTGGGACGGGGTATGCTATGTTTTGTACGCAGAATGATGAGATAAAATTATGGTTGAAAAGAAGTAAAACACGAGATCCCGCTTAAAGGAGACCGACTCGTCCCCAGTCGCGTCTCTTATTTTGATCGAAAGGCGCAATGTTCCATCAACCTTCGCGCTCCTTTGTCAGACATGTCTCCTAATTTATAATGCCTCTCAGATCGAATCGATTCCATCTACGGCACAGGCTAGCTTATACCAGGCAATTCCCCATGGTTAGCCATTAGAAACAAACAACACTGATAGCAAGGCTGTCGCTACGACAAAAGGGCAGATTTATTAGCCGGCTGTCAGTGGAGGAGCCCAGACAACTGACAAATAATCCCTCTAGTCTCGTGCAATGCATGCACAGCAACAGTCCCTATAAGTTGATAATTTACTATAACGGATATAAGCCTTACCCCACTTATGCAATATAAACACGTAAAGTCTTCCTCATTGAAAGAGGTAAAATTCTATAACCTGACGGCCAGCCAGTAGAAAAATTTGCCCTTTTTTCGTAGTGCGGACCTTGAAATCAGTTTTGTTTCATTTATACTTCAAGTGAAGTCTGGCAGGTGTATCTCGACAACAAGGAAAGTACCAGAACAGTTTATTTATGCTTTGCCTGGTCCTTTGCAATTAAAAGTTTTGTATTTTCGTATGGGTGTGTAACACCCCCAGATGGCGGTGCCCAGATAATATAAGTTTTGTGATGGAGCTCCTGTTTTGGGCTATTTTGGTCTGAAATGGACTTTAAATGACTGATAACTAAGAAAAACTGAAGGGGCTAAAATAGGGTTAGGATATCAAGCTACCTAAACGCAAATCTGCCAGGGGCGGGGTATCCTCGGGGAATTCCCACTGAAGCACAATCTGAGTCATCCCACTTTGTCTTTCTACTTTTTTTTCAGAACACCTGTTACCATTTGTGTTCGCCATATTTGGCAGTCTGTTGACGTTGCCATTGATTGCAGCAGGCACCAAAACATTTCTGTGGCTCAAGCTTCACAAGAAAACAAAAGCCGATACAAAGCCCTCTTACTTTGTCACGCCTGCGTACGTTACCCCACTTTACGTTGACCGCATGACGCAGGCAAGGATACGGTTAGCTCAACGCAGGGTCACGCAAGTTTGTCTTAACAATGGACTTCCCCAAGATAACAGCTCAAACATTGACAAACAAGTTGATAATGAACTGTGGAAGAAAAGACGCGAAAAAATTCGCCAAATGAAAAAGGAACGACTTGCGAAAGGACCCAGAATTGATCCTGAAAAGTTGAAAAGAATCAACCACGAATGGCGCCTGTTTTATGGCTTTAAGAGCCGCGATCTCTTCCACGTTGAAAACGAACTGGACAATACTGTTGCTAAGGTGCCTTGTGTTGATTCCACGAAACGCAAATCAATCAAGTTCGACGACGCTGTAAATGTTGTTTTCATTGAGAAAAATAACACCGGTCGCAGAATGAGCAGATGGAAGGCGCAAAGACATGAATCTTACTACGCTTGTTCTGAATTTACCTCTGATGGAGATACCATTGTGTAAACAAACACTGACTTTTGAACATCACTTTCTTGTCCAGTTAATGAAATTTACTCGCGCGCCAAACTTTGAACTTGACTTTGCAATGCTTCCGTTTGAAATCTTTTATTTATGAGGGCTTGTAAATTTTTAATTGTAGATAATTATTAAATTATTATCACTATTTTTGCAAACGTTGCGGTCTCTCTTTGATAAAACTTCTGGTGGGGAACTTAAGATATCTGAAAAGATGTCACCCTTCAAAGACGAGTCCAAGACTGAGCAAGCCCAGAACGTCTCGGAACGTAACCTGTTTTAGGCTCTCAGATAGCGGTGTGCGACACATGCAGACTGCAGACTTGCAGACTGCAGACTTGCAGACTTGCAGACCTGCAGACTTGCAGACTCGCAGACCTGCAGACTTGCAGACTCGCAGACTCAACATACTGACCTTTCCTAATTCATTTTTAAACTAACGTTGAGCAAACTTCGCTGTTTTCCACATCATTGAGGTGCGATTCCGAAGCTTGTTAGTCGTGTAACTATACGGATTTGTGCTATCTAAAATTGATAAAACACTAGTTGAAAGTTGCATGCACGGTTCTATGTCCTCTATTGATAACAGCTGTGTAAGCGAGTTGACTGGTGTGGCTCAATCTTATTTGACTACTAAAGGATACCATTCCAAACCAGGCAGTGAAATAAGCTATTAATTTTAATTCCAATAACGCCGTTTCTTTCTTCTACTTTATTTACTTCCTTACTCGCAACACTAAGCGAACCTCAGTTGGTAAAAGCATTGGCGTTCCGTCCTAAACACCGTACTGGCCAGCCCGTTTCATATGGAAGTCCCTTTTTCGGGCATTTTTCAACGTGGCTACAATTATTGCTGCGAGATGCCCTGAAAACTATCAAAATTTAACTGGTCTGCTGTAAATCCTATTCGTTATGGAGCTGGCTCCTTATATTTAATCACCGAAACTGAGCACAGAGATGAACCCAGAGGGGGGGGGGGGGGGTCTTTGGTATATTTGTCTAATGATTGAAGAGAGGCGAATGTTGCTAAGTTCAGCCTTCAAACCAACGGCCTATAAGCATACCGAGCGGCAAGCACGCGATGTGGAAACAGCGGAGTTTGCTCAACGTTAGTTTAAAAATGAAATAGGAAAGGTTGGTATGTTGAGTCTGCAAGTCTGCAAGTCTGCAAGTCTGCAAGTCTGCAAGTCTGCAAGTATGCAGTCTGCATGTGTCGCACACCGATCATAAGTCGGTACATTACCATGTTCCGGGTGAGTGTGGTCCTGAGAAGGACTGTTTGAGGTGACATTGACTGACGTTTCGACGACCTGAGCGGAAGTCATCATCAGAGTCAAGGAGTTAATTAACGTAAACGGCTGAAGACTAACGTTAACTGAAGATCGCAACAAAAACATGGCGTATACAGTCTTGATTGGACTGATTGAATCGGAGAACGCCACAAATGCAACTGCTCCTCGGCTCAGTATTGACAAACGAATTTCATAGAGTTACAACAAAAAGTGATTTTAGGTGTGAGTTTTTACAATTATGTAACTTCTGAAATTATGTTAGCTTTGATTTGTTTTGATTGACCTAGCCACAGAGTGACAATTGCGTCCATTTCTTGGGTAGAAACTGATTCAATGCCTTCTGCGCTGAATGGCCTTTGGACTTCTCGAATAAACTACAAATGGCTAGCATAACGCGAACTGTACACATGACCCCCTGGTCCAAATCCGCCAGCAAAAATGGACCCCAGGGGCAAAGACCGCTAACGGTTAGTGAGCCGCTGTGGATTTGGACCCCCCCCCCCCCCCCGCCCCCGCTGTAAACACTTCCGCCACCAAATAACTTTAAAAGAGAATCTGGCTATTTTATTAATATATATCAGCCACAGAAATGACTTTTCCACTTTTCAACCCTGTCAGCAAACCGTTGGTTTTGGCTTCTAAAATATGGTAAACGGTTTGACTGCAGATTACCCTAATTAATCAAAAACTGCTGTGCTTGAAAGCACTTGCCGTTACAAAAGGAAATTATTGCCTCACTTAGGGGTCCAAATCTTCGCTCGGGGTCCATTTCCTTGAGGCCCCTTGTTTACGACACGCCAGACAAGATAACATTGGAAACTGGCAAGGTAAACCGTCTCCGCTCTGATTCAAATCCCTTCCAGACTCATAAAGATACAGGAACACAGGTAAACAACACTATTTTTTTTTTGTTGCTCAAAAATGATTGTGTTGTAGCCAACCTCCAGGCTGGAATACAGCGTTTGGGTACCCTATGTGCATTGAAGAGGTGTCGCGCGGAAGAGACTGGGTACCTCATGTAAACATGGCGGCCAAAAGTGCACTTGAACGTGGAATCGGCAGTGTCTGGCAAAAACTATTAACTGTTGTCAACAATGCGCTGGTCTATCTTGATAGCAGAACGGCTGAATGGATCCATTGGTGTGGCAGTCTTCAGGATTTTATAGATGCAGGGGCACTTAATATCTGCGACATTTCTTCTGGGAGAGTGAGTCTGTTCACACAAATTATTGAATTTGTGTTTAAGCTTAACTTGTTTTTAATTTAAGCTAAATCGTGGTAATATAGGCAAGTCAATTGAACAAAATTATACATTTTTAATTTAAATTCTTAAACGATTTGAAGGAGGTTGAAATAAAAACCAAAAGAAAGATGAAGCCGGACAATTCACATGTTCCAATAAATTGTGATGGTTATTTGTCACCATGTTTCTTTATAAGAACGCTTCTTCTACGTGAAGATATGTTTCATGTTTATTTGAACTAAGACAAATTACAGTGCATTCTGGCCATGACAACCTCGGGGATCTCTATAAAGCCTTTGGTAAAGCCTTTAATTATTCTTCTTTGTGTAGTGCCAAAGAACAATATTTGGCTTTTAAACAATTTCCTACAATTTTCCTTCCTCTTGAAAAGCAAACAGCGCTACAGTTAGTAAGTTATTGTTGAACAGCTTCCATTTGAATTAGTCAAAAGTGGGAACAAAATTAGATGATTCAGGTTGCTTTGAGTGAAAGAAAGGGAAAGAAATGGGAGAAGGGGTCAATCAATCAATCAATCACTCAATCAATCAATCAATCAATCAATCAATCAACTTCATTGATAGACATGGGACATTAATGAGCCTCAAAAAGGCTTGTTACAAAAATGTACAAGGAGGGGAGAGTTGAAATGTTGAGAATGTCAACAACCTTTGACAAAATAAGAAGGGGGTGGGATTGGAGAGGAGCGATGGTTTCCTCTGCTAGATCCGTCACAGCTAAGTGTACTTATACTTAGGTTGTACATGTATTAGGGAGACGCAAAGAAATTTTTTGGGTCTGAAATTAGGGATTTGGGACTTTTTTGGGTTGGATATTTTCTGTTTGACCTTTTTTGGGACTGAAGATTTCGGCACCAGTGACTTTCTTTAGAGTTGATGAAAAGTGTGCATACATTAACAGAGTTCTCAATTTTGTGTCAAACAATTGAATCTGTTCAATTCTTCGCATCTGTCAGATGCATGATGGTTTGGATGCTCTTGGTTTTTTGTTTTTATACTGATGAAAAGGACTTTTTAAGGTTACATTCTGGGTCCTTGGACTTTTAGCCTAATGGGACTTTTTGGGGTATAAACATTTGGCCTCGGCTCATTTGCACCTCACTGGCACAAATAGACCTGAGTGCCTGCCCCCCCTGGGGGTTTGTCTCACCATGAAGGGGTAGTAAGGGATGTTTTTAAGCAATTGTGTTGTTCCAGAAAATATCCATACTCCCCCCATGAAGGGTCTTTGGTTTGAAACCCCCACTCCTCTGGAAATTCCAGTTTAGACTCATACTTTCCTTTAAAAATTTTGGCCTTTAAGACCCCCCTCCCTCTTGGAATTTCCAATGACCCTCTGTGGTGGGGGTAAGGATATTTTCTGGACCCACACATTTAATCTGGGATAGGTATAGAAATCAGAGAGTTTTGGTCTAGAATAGGGTATCATTTATCGGGAGACTGATCAGTGGTATGAAGATTTAGTCTAGAATAGGAGCTGTCCTTCAGCAACTCAGGGATAACGCAGGTTTTTTTTTATTTTAGTGTCTAGTTTAAACCTTTAAGTCCCAATAGTGACCAGCATCAAATTTCTCCTCATCATACCAGTGTATTACAACACATACAGGTCATGAGAATTTAACAAGTGATCACAAAAGATGAATTGTCTTGATGTTTAAACAAGTTCTCCCAATTAGTAATAAACAAGGAAGCCCAATGGGCATTTTAACTGGCCGTTCTGAGCCTCCCCACCCCTAGGTTTCACAAACGTTAGCGCGTATTTATGTATTTATATGAATCGGCATGACGAAAAGTGTGATTGTGTGTCACAATATTTTGACTATAGCATTACTGGATGATGCAATGTTTAAACTCTGATGACTCAGCTTATCTTTCTTATCGCTTTTTTTTCTGCTGAAAAGCGCAAATTCACTCAAACGTTGAATGTCGGTATAAATTTGCCCACAGCTGAGGATGCTTACAAAGGGATGACGAAATATTTACTGTTGTGCCTAGACCATGACTAGAAACAATGAACATAGCAGTAGAATCAAAATATAACGCTTGATAAACACGAGCTCAAGCAGATCATCAGAGTCTGGGGCACGTTAAGGCATATCTCGTGACGTGATGTTTATATCTGGTTTGCTAACCCGGGAATCCCCATGCAAAGTAAACAAGTTGACTCGGAACGGCTACGCACCAGACTACGCACTTACAAAATTACCTCAAAACCAACCGACACCACACGCAAACCACACGCATCGCTTGATAATATTCAGTTATTTTCTAACTTAAAGACTCGTAACAGCTACCTTATTAATTGATCTCCTTATTAATGACCGATTCCTTCGTCTTTATGCAATTCAAATCATTTTCTCGCGTCAAATAAACACTTATCTCGCTCCCTTCTCAAGAACTATGATGTATCGATAGTGCAATCCAATAATTGCATCATCATACTAGTGCCAATCCCTTCTCCTCCTAAGCCACTGTTCCTTACTGTGCTAATAAGCTGCCAACACAGCTGTCTTTTCTCTCCTCTGTGAAATACAGGTTACCCAATGAGAAAACTTACAATCCGCTTCAGACACTGTCCCCCCACAAAACGCCAAGGGAAACTGCCTCTCATGCAGCACAATATTACACCGCTGCTATACAAAATGCAATTTTCAAAGCAAATCACATTCACAGAAGCGTGATATTCTCCTCACATTCACAAATCCTTCCACTCCCACATTTTTACATCCCTCAAAATGTCAATCCCCATAACAAAACTCCTGCGCTAAAAAAATTTTCACCATAACCACTAACTAGATCAGACAACACAGCCAATTTTGCATTCAATCCTATTAGCTGCTTTACTTAGTTGCGCGTCAGTACTGTTAAATACAAGACAAATACTGAAACCCCATACTTAACAACCCTTCGCCATTCATATCTTAAATACTGTAAATCAAAAGACGAACACACGAAGGTAACATTCAACAGACTAATATGCACATGCGTCTTATATAAGACAGTGCCGCTCTTGAGTACCTGCACCACAAGCTTTACAGCACTTTGTTCGTATGTTAAGCCAACTGACGCAAAAAAAACCATGTCCATTTTATAAACTGGTGGTCACCATATGGCGACGGCCGGTTAATAAAATCTATGGAGACCAGTAAGATGATTTTGGGGCTTAAAGGGTTAAAATGCAGCTGAGCATGATCTAGAATAGGTCCGGGGAGAGAAGTGAAGGTACGATTTCCCATATATAAGCTATATGCATGGACATGTGGTGCTGTGGTCATAGGGTACAGTTTTAAAACACAGAGCAAGCCCTATGAAAGGATCATGGGAAGCATTTTGTTGGCTTCATTTGACAAATTCAAATGTAGAGGAAACAACAGTCATGAAACATTTGAACAGTTGTAAACAATTCCTTTGACTAAATGGCTCTCTAGTGAAAAATAAAACTATAAAATTTAACCACCTTTATGTTGACCCGAAATTATTTTTATTTTATTTTATTTTCTCTGAAACATAAATGAAATGAGATAAATTTCAGGTAATTTTTTTCAATGCGTGTCGTCTTTTTCATGCTTGAATTATGATTTTCCCCAGTGGTTTTAAATTTTCAAGCATTAGCAGTGGGCTTTTGCCTCTCAATTACTTTTTAAAACTGTAAAAATCCGAGCATAAAAACAAAGACTTCATTTTTATTTCATGTGATGAACTGAAATTTGCTATTTACCCATTTACTGTCTCTTTCGCAGAGCTAAAAAAACAAATTATTTACAGTGTTTACAGAGCAGAGATGTGTGAGAATGTTTGAAGCAACTTTGGAGTGCTCCTTGATGGCTTACCATCTGGTTAGCACCCATTGAGAATTGTGATTGACAGGCTGAGACCCTCTGCCTCAACTTATACAATCACTCCATTTTAAAGCAATTAAGAATGGGCTCGGGTATAGAAATCAAAGAGCTTTGGTCTATTATGGAATATGCACAGACAGCAATAACTATAGTAATTGTTCTAAGCTCCTAATAGAACATTCTTTCTAGCTAAACAGAGTAGGGGCAGTTTCCATTCTTTATTGTGTTATTATACACCTGTTTGAAAAAACATTGTTGGGTGAAATGTGTACACGATGGACAATGCGACACAATGGAACCCTGGGAAGATGGCATGGGCAAGTTTGTTACTGGGTTTCGTTTCTTGACATTCAAAATATTTTCTTTCGATGATAATTTAAAGAGTAAATTAAGGCATGCTGAGTTATTATAATGTGCACGTGGGTAAGAATAGAGGTAAGAATTCACGCTTCCCAGTGCACCATTGGGTCGCATCGTCAATGATTTATGCTTTTTATCCGACAACCTTTTTTTTAATTGGGTGTATATTAAAATATTTGTGTTTCTATCATCATCTCTTCAGGGTGGAAATGAGTCAGAAACAAAAGCTGTCTTTATCATTGGCACCCTCCTTCAAAGTGAAACCCTGGACTTGATTCGCTCCATTGTACAATCCAGTGATTTTCAGCACTGTACGATTCTGTGCACCGTACCAGAAAATGTGCACAGCTTTGCTAGGCAAACAGAGATAGCAGATGTGTCACCATTTGGGGAACTTTCACAGAAGCTTAGAGAGTGGATGGGCAATATGGTGGGTAAAAAGCAGTTGTTGTATTTTCTCTATTCAGCAACCTCGCGCTATAAAGCCTCCTCTTGTAATAAGTCCCTTTCATGTCTAACAGAACTAGAAAAGCCTTAGGGGCACTAGACTGTCATCTCCCATGTGACCCCCATCCCTAGGGAGAGCTATAAAGCTCCCTCTTGTAATAAGTCCCTTTCATGTCTAACAGAAATAGAAAACCTTAGGGGCACTAGACTGTCATCTCCCATGTGACCCCCATCCCTAGGGACAGCGTCACTCAAAATACGAACCCAGGTGAGGAACATAGCTTAGTTGTGCGTGCATTCCATGTACGACACATACGGCTATCACAAAGTTAACAGTATGCCGTGACAAGAAATTATAGTAACGTGGTTAGAGAAACTACATGATGTCATGACCAGAACCGGAAGTTTCCAATGACTATTTGCTTGGCCAAGTGAAAAGTGGAAGTCTGAAACATAATTGTGTCATGCTTATTTAAGCTGATGTTTGTTTTTTATATATTTCATTTATACAGTATGCTACTGTGGATGTTCATTATTTGCCATTATTTCCTGCTGTGGTTTGTCCTGGACTGTTCATAGCTCCTGTATTTTCAACATTCTTTCCACTTCTACCATCAGATGTACCTAGGCTGCAAAAATTCCTCAGGAGCACGGTACTGAAATGTCTAGTACTTTAAATAGACTGTTTTTGTGTTACACTCACATTGGAGTGAATGATCCAAAGGGAAAGCTGGGTTTCCTTCCAGCTGGGCTCTTGCTTGCTCCACTCTGGTCAAGTGTGATTAGCTTAACCAGTGGACTGCATAGAAAAGGAGTGATAACACCATGTGCTAGTAAACAGTCACTGTGACAGTAGGTACACTATTCTTTGAATTAACTTGTAACAAAATTTTGAATTTTTGATTGAGTGTCTATTTAGCTCATACGTGCCCGAGGGCCTCTCGTGATATTGTTATGCTTGGTTTATTCTGGTGCCACTACATTTCTTTGCAGAGCTGTAGAAAAAAATTTCATGAGCTTGAAACATAACTGCTTCATCCACAGAACTTCTGTTATTCCTAAATATTGTGACAAAAGCTGCATACACAAGATTGCATGCTCAATCAATGACAGTAATACTGCCCATGCTAGAGTGCCAATCTGTTGTTTGCATCCTGTAGGCCATGCTGTCAAATTGAAATTAATTCTAATTGGAATTAAATTAAATTTAATGAAAATTAAATTTAATCTTATAATTAACTATTAATTAATTAATTAATTAATTAATTAATTAAATTGTGGTTTGCTCTTCTCTAATTCAACTGAGTTGCTGTCTGTGATCAGAGTGAGGTGTTTGATGTTGGTGCAACTAAACAGCACTACAGGAAATTACTGCTCAGAAGTTTACATTTGAATGGCAGCACTGCAGGATTTCAAGGTCAGATTCAACCACACAGTAAAAAAAAAAGATATGGCATGGAGAGAAGAAATAAAGTAGATAGCTTAAACCTTGTTATTGATACTGTTCTGTTATGATTTTAGATGTTGTTTTGTTTATTTTTGAGGGTGACAAGAGAGTATTCAACAGCCTCAATGACTTTGAGTTGTCTTCTCTTCCTCATAGTTTACAACTAAAAATCAAGGTGAGTTTATAGCTGAGTGTACCATCTACTCAGTGACAAGGTTGGTAACTGTACATTCAGTGCCAACCTATGCTGATGCACATTGCACTGTGCATTTCTCCCTAAGCATACTATATTGCACTGTGCATTTCTCAATAATTATTCATAAAGGATGACAGTCACACTGGTATCAGAGCTCTGACATCTGTCTTGAACAATGAGATGTTCAAATTTGTAAAAAAAATTGTTCAGATGACCAGTGGGTTTCTTTAACTGTCACTGAAAGTTAAGAGTTGCTGTAAGTTATATTTCAGTTTTACTTGATTTCATTTGTTAGAACGTACCAGTCCTGTGCTACCAGGTAGTGGAGTTGGGTGATTTGTTGCTTTTACACCTTGGAAGCTGGCATCATTAGTTTTACAAACTGATTGGACCTGATCAGTGAAATCTGACAGATGTTAAGTGTCCCCAGTTTGTTATGATTCCTATGCAGAGGATCTCCACTTTTAGTGCTTACTGGCAATTATGTCATTTGTTATCATGTCAGCAATTGGATGAAAAGATCTTGTCCAGGAAATGCTAGGAATGAAAAGAGAGGCTGTTTTTAAGTGTAAAGGGCATCTGGCTTTGTTTGTTGCAGATGTTTGCTTTTGGTCTGAACAGTTTGTTTGAACTATTAGAAGTGAATGAGGATTGTTATGGTGTAGGATACCTCAGTAAAGTCATTGCTACAGAGCTTGCTAACTTACCTGTGGCAAGAATGAGGAGAAAGGTACTGTAATTTAAATCTCACACTAAACCTTAATGCTAATCAATTTTATTGTGTGATCACTGTACCAGGTCTCTTGGGAATGTTCAAGTTTGGTTGCATATTTGTAGCCCAGTTTCGAATGTTTTTTGCAACAATTACACTTCAGTGGAAACTCGATTTAACACACCCCTATATAACAAAGTCCACGGTATAACCAAGGATATTTTTCAGCCCAGTAGTAGTGTAATGTATGGAAAAGAACCTCGATATAACAAACTATTGATAGAACGAACCAATTTCCCCAGTCCCTTGGCACTTCGTTGAGTTGAGAGTGCACTGTAGTATGTGTTTGGAAAATAAAATTCCAATATGGTCTAGGTCAATATGACTTAGACATCCTTTGTTGTCTAATTGCTATCATGTATTTACAAGTCCACTTAAAATTTTGTGAGCTTGTTGACTACTCCCTCATAGAAAGTTTAGCGCAGCATTCTGGAAACCAGAACATTAAATAACAATTGTTGTTTATTTTCATGAGTTAATTTCTATTCCTATAGTTTTTGTTCCTATAGTGGTCTTAACAAGATGCTCATTGGTTGCTTTGTTTTATTTGTTCAATTTCCCAGAGCTCCATTAGTCGCGGATCACTGATTTTGATTGACAGAACACTCGATCTGGTTGGTCCATCAGGACACTCATTTGACACACTTGCTGACAGAATCATTCAGCTGTTACCAAGGTTACCACAACACACTAGTGACATTGCTATAGATATGTCTCCTCTCTGTTCCCATGGCAGGTATGTCAAATGCTTCAAGCACATTTCTTAGGTCTGTGACTAGTGGCCATCCAATATGACTCATGAAACTCAAACTCAGAATATAAATATAAAGGCAGTGCTGCAGCAATGTTTTGTTGGTGCACTTTGTCTTGCATTCTCCTGATAAGTTGCGAGGCAAGTTGCAGAAAACTTTGCACAGTCTAACATACCTTCCAGTGGATAAAGCTGTTGCAAAAATTACTGCAACGGTTTTTGTTCAACTTGAGGACCAATTGAGCCATGTTGTCTGTAGTAAGGAGGTGATTATATTAAGATTGTTATTTCTCTAAAACTAAGTGATATTGTACTGTCTGTAACAATGAGAGCTGAACATATAACGGAGGTAGAATGTGTGTGAGTTTTGGTCTCCCTGGTATCAAGATATAGTGGCTGTAACAAGGAGATGTCGAGATTACAGAGAGCTGTTATGAAGTTTAGTCTTTCTGGGAACCATGACCAATACTTAACATATTTCCACAAAGAGAAGTTTGATTGTACCTTGTTTGTCTTGTCTGGTTTCCAGTTCCACTCCTCAGACTGTGGCGCCTGGTTGCCTGGCACATCCAAGAGATCCTCCAACCCAGGCTCTTCTCTGTTCTATGATTACCAAGAGGCAAAAGGTAACTGCTTCACATAGCTAATTTTAAATCTCATTAGGATCCATGGTGTGTTACTTCATCAGTTTAAACACATACAAGACAATGATATTTTCAAGTTTGAGGAAGCAAACTGGACTCAATCAATCAATCAATCAATCAATCAATCAAACAATCAATCAATCAATCAATCAATCAATCAATCAATCCATTTATTAGAGCGCTTTTCAAATGAGTGTCGTAAAACCAAAACCAAAGTAATTACCCCAGCCAATCACAACAAACACAAATTACCCAATGAACCAATCAGAACTCGAAGCAAGTACATGTAACCAGCATCAAGCGCGGGAAAAAACGTACAAGCGCGAGCAAGTCGCGACTGATTGGTTTGAGTTTTACTCCTGATTGGTCGAGAAAGTGGCGCGAGATTTTTTAACCAATCACAGAGCGAAGTAAAGCAAAACCAAAGCAAAACACAAATTACTTTCGACACTCAATTGAAAACCGCCCTAATGCCAATGTGTGGGATAGGGTTGTCCCGTATATCCGAGCCAGAGGCTCATGTATAAAATGCATGACAGAAAAAAAAAAATACAAAACTTACAATGATTCAAACAATACTTAGTGTATAGGAATGTAAAATGTAAAAATTAAAATACAAGTTCTACAAGGGTGGAGCATATTGCAGTGGCAGATCCAGGATTTTTGAAGGGGGGGGGGGGGGGGCTGAGCTAATAAAACAATATCGGAACAGTTGGAGACAAAATTGCCTCAGTTATAGTTTTGATCCCTTTCTTAAATTAAAGGTTAAACAACCCCAAAGAGGGGGGTGGCTAACCAATCCCCCCCGTATTGGTGGCCATAAAAGATGGATTTGTACTGCAAAGCATGGACTTACGTGTAGCCTAGTAGAAAGTAAGAAAACTTAATGAATTAGTGGTGTTATTTGATAGCCAAGGCAAATGCCCTCTTCCAAAGGTAAAATGTTATTCAAATATCATCTTTGCAGTATTATTATACTTATTATCATTCTACCTTTTTTAATAAAGGAAAGTCTGGTGGATATTTCAAGGCAGGTTCAAGACGCTCTGACCAGAGAATCACTGATGCAAAAAAGCAAAGCGGTGCAGAGTAAAGTTACAGTAGAACAGCTAAAAAACATGACAGAACATTTCAGGTAGATGGTTTTCAATGCAAATACTGGCCAAGAGCTCTGCATAGGGAGATCTCTGCTTGAGATTGTGAGGTAGCATGAAATTGTGATTGATTAGTCTCCTTTACAGCTGTTTTTTGGCTTGTCACTCAATGCTCTCCCAAAAAAGGTGGCGATGCAGACTAGTGATTGATCTAAGAGTTTAAGACGGAATCCATTAGGAAACTGAGTAATTTTAATTTTCAGTGGACAAAAACCTTGTACCAGAATAATTTAAAGCATATCGCATTCTTTTTTACATTTTTTGATAGCTATGGATGTAATTTGTCATCTGTAATAACCCCAAAGACAGTTTCTTATGGGAGCCCGAGAAAATAAATTTCAAATTTCACAAAATGAAATCTTACGCATAAAAATTTACCTATCTTACCTGTGTTTACACAATTCCTGTGAAATTTGAAATTTAATTTCACCGGCTCCCATAAGAAATTGTCTTTGGGGTTATTACAGATAACTTATTACGTCTAAAGCTCTTAAAAAGTGTAAAAAAGAATGCAATATACTTTAAATTATTCTGGTACAAGGTTTTTGTCCACTGATTACTTAATTTCCTGATGGATTCCGTCTTAACCCTTTAAGCCCCACTAGTGACAAGCATCTAATTTCTCTTTACATTATTACTACTTGATCAACCATACAGGTCAGGAGAATAAAGGAAATGATCACCAATGATCAAATGTCTTGATTTTTGAACAAATTCTCTCAACTAGTAACATAAGAAATATAAGGAGAATAAAGAGGAGAATATGGATGTTAATATTGGGGCTTAAAAGGTTAATTTCTAACTCCTGATTGTCTTTCAGAGGTCAACCAAAGTGTTTACAAAGACAAGGTGCTCTATTACAGTTGGTAAGAGCAGCAATAAGTGCGTTAAAGAATGAACAAGCTTCACAGATAGAACACTTGCAAGCAGTAGAGAAAGTGAGTGTTTCATAAATTGCTTATTGTACTTCTCCTGAAAGCCTGTAACAGTATCTTTTTTTTTTGCAACTGGTTTTATTTGTGAAAGAATCTAGTTTTATTTGTCGACTCTTCAGCTTCAGTGAACAAAGGGCTCAAAAAAAAAAGATGCTGTTCAGCCTTCTCAAAACATTTGAAAAGAGTAGGTTTCTTCTGCTGTAAAAGTGAGCTGCAGTGTGTTTGTACACAGTGCATATATATAGTATATTTTCCAACTGGACAAAGGCGGACATTACTTTAGAATAGGCGGCTGATTGATCCTACAGCCTTCTGGTTTTGAGAAGGCTGGCCGGTTGCAGGCTGTTGCAGCCGGTTGCAGGCTGTTGTTTACTTGATTGGTGATTGTTTATTGTTGTTTCCTTTTCAATAACAAGACATGGAGGGCTGTCAATGAGGCCTGGACACGGGCAATTTGACCCAGCTACTGTGAACTGGAGTCCCTACTACTCCAACAGAAAAACAAGGGATTGACAACACTAAGACAAAAAACCCTGGCTACTTTTTTCATTACCTAGCCTACGTCTAAAATAAGTGACAGCCCTGAATTCCTTGTTGCCTTTCTATACGTGAATCCAATCTTCATTGACCCCAAAATCAGATTCTTACCAATAACAGGTCACTTAACAGTATTCTTGGCAAATAATATATAGAGCAGAGTCGCTTCAATCTTTCCAAGATAAGTCGCCTTCATCTTTCCTGTCTTATCTAGGCGACTCTGTATGAAGGGTAGCGAATGATATAAATGAGAGTTTGCAATTACCGGTAATTTTATGACAGTTAATCACATTTGCTAAATACGTCATTCACCGATTGTTAATTCTTAGGGTTTAATCCTTCACATTGGGGAACATGGTCCACAAAGCGCTTTATCTGAGGTAATAACTGCTCTGAAGGCTGATAATCAACAAAGGTGTGTATTCAAGTGCTTCATCCTCTGGCCTATTGAGTGAAGATAAGATAAGATAAGATCCTGTATTTATACTTATGGGGTCGTGTGCTAAATACTAAGAATTAACAAAAGCTGTTGTGAAAGTAGGAAAAGATCAGATTGAATAGCAACGAAATTAAATTACAAATTGATATTTACGGCCGTACTAATAACATTTAAAATGTGAGTCCACCCTTTGCCGGTTTTGAATTGATAGCCTATTAAAATCTAGTTCCTAGTTCTAAATCTAGAAACAACAGATAAGTTCTAGTTCCTGGTTCCTGGTTCCTAGTTCTAGTTGAATTGACAGGTTGTTAAACACTAGTTGCACGCTGAGGTGCGTCGTTGTAGCTGTAAGCACACTAGAAGTTAGACAGGAAAATCGTAGGGTAGGCGGTTCTACCGTTAACTTGGTCTAGCTTCATCTTGTTGTTATCATGTTGTTTCTTGTAGCTTTGACAGTGTAGAGGACATTCTTGTCATCCTGGTATTCCTGTACTCACTGACTGGGCAAGATTGTTATAACTCCCCCATGGAGGAGGAAGAGATTAAAGTATGTATTGTAGTTCTCCTAAGGCTCTTTTAGTAGAAAACAGAGAGTAAAACAGGGGAGTAAAAACCGGGTTGCACCGAGGAAGATGGGAAGAGGGAACATCGGAACCGCAAACCGAGATCTAGCTACCTACTGGTGCCATTATGCTACCCTCTACTGCAAAATAGTCTTAGAGGGCTGGACTAAGAAAGTATTTAAACAATAGAGTTCATCTGTCGAGGGCACTATCGTGTGATAGGTTGCCCGATGAAATTTGATGTTCACAACAAATATTAGCCCGAGAACGTAGTTCGAGGGCTTATATGAAGTTTGAACATCAAATTTCGGAGGGAACCTATGACACATAGGGCCTGAGACAGTAGGACTCTATTGCTTTTATTGTGCAACGCTAAATTTTGAGCGAAAATTGCACACATGGGCACTATTCGCTGATAGACGCCCTCTGAGAAGAGACACTATCGCGTCACGTGATCGATTTCGACCAATGGAAGCACGCCAAAATTTAGTGTTGTACCAGGTGGTGTGCGTGCTACGACCGCAATGCACGCTGGTATTTGTTTCGGTTTCGCATCATTTGCTCATGGCGGCCATCGTGTGAGGATCTCTTGTGAACGCCAAAATTACTTCTTTCTTTTCTTTACCGAACTTTCCAAATCTAATATTGTAGCAGAAAAAAGGCCAGCGAAAGTTGTGCAAACGATGATCAAACTCACCCGAAAAACCGCTCGCATCACAACAAAAATTTCGCCATGTTGGAAATTTATCAAAATAATGCATTGCGGTCTTAGTGCGCACACCACCTGGTGTTGTACTATAATAACTCTTGGATTCAAGGTCAAATTATAATTCTGCGAGGGGAAGAACTAGTTGTAACCCAGAAAAAAAAAACATTAAAGCAATGTACGCATCAGCAACAAACTCAACCAATGATTACGAGACTGGAATCAGTCAAAGCCAGTTAGTGGGGCATTGCCCGGGGGATACTCCCTTGTATAAGCTATTTAGGTATGTCCCAAACCCTGGGTATGGTTTTTAGCCTTTTTGTCTGAAAATGGGTATGGATTTTAACTGGATTTGTCTTAAAGTCTAGGCCAGTTGGAATTTTAGAGGGGAGGTCTGAAAACGGGTTTTGAAAATTACATATTTACGGGTATAGGAAAATTACGTAGCCTGAGGTAGGGAACCGTTCGGTATACTCCCACTAACTTGTAAGAAGTACCCCCCATAAGGGAACACTTCAACAACCCTGTTCCCCCAAAACTGATGTGAATTTTTGTTATTGTGTGTGGTGGTTAGTGAGCATACGCCTTCGAGCCCGGGAAACTGATACTGATCCCGCTGTGTTATTATCCGTCACAGAACATGTTGGTGAGCAGTATACTCAATGGAGAACTCAAAAGCAAATGTGGGACGTTTTTAGGTCAGTAACATTGGGTGTTTAAATTCTCAGTAGGTAATAAATGTGATTTTCAGTTTGTATTGCGAAATGAAATTTCATTTGGGCGTTTTCTTCACTTTGTGTTTTATTTTTTGTGCTTCTCTGAGTGGGGGGCCTTGTCTCTCCTTTTCTGTTCAGGTGTCTTTGCGTTAAAGTTGAGAGTTAATTAATGTCACTCGCAATCTTTTAGGACCAGAGCTTTCTGAGAAGACTGTAAGAAGCAGAATTTCTGATGCGTTTGAGAAAGTACGAGGAGTGAACTTGGCAAGAGAGGAACTTCAAATGTTCAGGTATGCCTAGGGGAAGAATAACAACTGTACGGCATTGTGAGTTGATTGTAAAAGTGTTGAATAGTGTTGTGACATTGTTGTTACAATGTAGTAGCCGTGTTAAAGCTGGAATGGAATAAAATTGAACGGTTATCATGTCATAGTAATTCATAGAATGAATTCCACACCGGGAATTCCGTTTTCTATTTAAATCGAACAACGCGATAGTTTCTTTCATTTTCCAATTAATACGTGAAGGTGAAAAAACCTAGCCAACGTTTTCGCTTTCTTGCCCAAGGACCAGATCAAACTCTGCATGGTGATACAAAATTCCTTATGCACAACAGCTGGTTCAGTAAATGTTACAAGGAACGGTAGTGGATTTGCATTGTTTGTGTGTAGTTGGGGGTAGGGAGGATGGGGGCAGGGGGGGGGGTCTAAAACTTCGCACTTCCCCGCTTACCATTCAATCCCGGTTCCCGTCCCATTTTTATTGGCTCCTGCCCGCTTTGCCCTTCTTCGAAAGCAAAATATCACACAATCTTGCTTAATCTCCCTCCCTCGTTTCTCCCGCTCCTCCCCCCCTTGGGAATCCCGCTTCCCGCCTATCGTGTCCCTCTTCCCGTACACTAAAAGCCCTCCCGCCCCCCACCGCCAATTTCCAACATGCACCCGGTGTGTGGAAGTGCACGCAGAAAGGAATTAGGAGAAGTCTTCTGTGCAGGCTTCATTGTATTTTGTTGAATCAGGGTTGCCTTTGTCTGTTGTGTCCACAGAAATGTATTTCAGAAGGGAACGGCCCTAAAACCAGCCCAGTATCAACCACTTGTCAAACAGGTTTGTATCTTGGGATCGCTTTCTGCTGACCGTGTTTGATTGAAACAGTTTTTAATTAGCTTTAGCTTCAATTTAAATGAATTTGGCGAGTCTACCTTCTAACGTGCCCTCAAAACACTTGACCACTGCATTGTGTGTCTTTTTGCGAAAAAAGCACGAAAGAACGATAAGCACACTGTAGCAGAACCTACTTCTAGTTTTGCGGGTATTCGTGTCTGACTCTTGGGTAGCTCTGTCAGTTGAGGAAAAGACTTATAAGATGGATTAGCTCATCTATAGTGTAGGTTTCAGCTTTCCGTAAGTAACGATGATAGAAGGCTGGCAAATTCGAAACTAAACCACTCTTGTTAGAGCATCAGTGTTAGAAGAGCTTCCGTTTTCCTTTTGTTTTGCTTTACTACGTTGCTAAACAAACCCGCACCACTTCAGTTCTCAACCAATAATAATAAAAGTAAGAAAACCAACGCCGGTCGTGTCCTCTTTGTTCCACGCGTTTTCCCCGCTTTGAGCCTGTTAGATGTATTTACTTTCAGACAGATCTGATTGGTTCATCGTGTTGTTTGTGGTTGTTTGTGATTGGCTGCTGAGAGTTATAACCTTACAATTGGTTTTGGGACCTTTGATTGAAACCCGCTCGGAGTTTTACAGTTCCATTCGTTTATTATTATTCCATTCGTTTATTATTATTCAGTTATCGGAGCTTTACAGTTCCATTCGTTTTATTGTTTTCCAATAAAGAATGTTTTCAATTAAATGTGGCACTCCTTTTCGATTTACTTTCGTTTCTTTGTCAGATTATAGATGGTGTATTTAGCCCCGACGCTCCTGAGCTCCCTGATATAGAGTTCAAGTCACACGGCTTTAAAGATCTCATCAAAACTGGATTTAGGTAACTATTGAGAATGAGAGTAACGAAAATGATTTTTTGAGGCGTGTACATGAAACATGGGGTACAATTGTAGGTCAAAATGTTAGATCTACCGTGATGCTCCAAAGAAATGACTCCCCCTCCCCTCCCCAAAAGACAGACGCTATGTTTTCCCAATGTTTTGGGCATTTTTCTTTCTTTTTTTTCTTAAATGCTTCTCGTTCATTTCTTTTGTGTCTTTTTATCTCCTCTTCTCTTCGTCTCCTTTTATCTTTCTTTCATTTCCTTGTTTTGTTTGTAACCCATCCCCCCCCTTAAAATTACACCCGTAATAGTACAGAGTTCACAGGTCACTGTTTGTTTAACCATGATTTGTTTGATTGTTTATTCAGTTTATTTATGAATGTAAGCAAGCCTCGACCCAACGACCATCCCTTGCTGGTGCTGTTTGTCGTCGGAGGAGTCACGTGTTCTGAAGTTCACCAAATAAGGGAAGCGCTCGCAGCATACCATCCTAACACACAGGTCAGAAATTTGACACTGGTAAAAGAGCTTTTTGTTCTGTTATCCAGTCAGTCAGACCGGATCACAATCCTCTTATACTGACAAAACGTTTTTTTGTACTGTTTATTACTCAGTCAAACCGGATCACGAACCGCTCCTAATCCTGGTTTAGACTCATTTGTTCAAGTATGAATGCGCTTGAGAGTGAAAAATGTATTGCGTAAAAAGTTGATGACGTATACATGTTTCTGCTTTGATGGTCTTGTGATACCTGGAAAAAGAGCACGAGTTGTAGATACTTTGTAGAGCTACCAAGAGTCCACGGATATGGGCTTCTGAAATCTTTTAATATTGGCGGTTTTTAAAACAAAAACAGTTCCTTTTTGAGCAACTGTTGAACACATAGCAGACCCTACACGTCTTTAAGTTCAAGACCTTTGAGGGCGAAAAGTAACCCTCTTAGTTTCAATGGCCATTAAGAGGCCAATTTCGCACTCACTATAATTGTTAACCCTTTGTCGTAAGTCTTAGTGTGTGTTTAAATCTACGGTCTCAAACAATGTAGGAGGCATAGGTCGGTCAATTATGATCGTCCGGGTGAGTGTAGTCCTGAGAAGGACTGTTTGTGATAACTGACTGACGTTTCGACAACCTGAGCGGAAGTCATCGTCAGGGTCAAGTGAACTGTGAATCGCCAGTACAAGTCTCTGGTCGTTGTCCTGAGTAGTCGACGATCTCGGGATGTTATTGGTCGTCTGTCAGTTAAGCCGTGATGTTATTGGCTGTGAAGACTGTAAAACGCGATTGGCGCGTTTCGATCCGTCTTATTCGATCAGTCTTTCTCAGGACTACACTCACCCAGACGAACATAATTTACCGTCCTATGATATAACTCCTGGGTTCAAACTATTTACAACATAGGAGGCAGTGTTTGTCTAGAAACCCTGCACTTCAACTGGACAATTTTCCACAAACTGCATACGTTTACTCTCTTTTGCAGCTTTTGATCGGCAGTACAAGACTTCTGAAAGCTGATGATTTGTTTGACCAAATATTCCTTCAAGACAATCTGTTTCCAGCTCTTCACTGAGTGTTTAAAATGCAGTCTGATTGTCATTGGACTTCTGTAAGGAAATTTTCGTGACTTCAGAGGAGAAATGCTCTGTGGTGTCACACACGGAAGGGCAGTGGAAATGTTGCATATTTGCCACTGAACGTTTGCACGAAAGCATACAGCTTAATTTCCACAATTTCGCTGAACTGAACAAGCGAACAGAAGCTGAGCGATACAAAATGATACTGTGGAAATGCGTGTATCAAGCGGACGTATTGGAGACTGTATCTGTGACTACGTTAATTTTTAAAAGCCACTACAGGGGATTGTGTACGAAAGTTTGAAGTTGACAATTAAATAAGTAAATTTTTCTAAAATTGAGCATGACTAAACAAAAAGCAAGAGAATAGTATTCTTGTAAAACACTGAAAATAGTAAGCTATAGCGAAAACAGAGCTCATCCCTAGTGACCAGGCATTCTCTTCCTCACTCGGGCGAGCGAGGAGAACACGTATGGTCCTGCAAACAGTTTGCGTGTTGGGAGTCTGTCGGCATCACGAATTCGCGCCAAAACTTGCGTGAGCGGGGAAGGACGCTCAACTACTAGTTTGGTCTGTACCATAATGAAAGGTAAATGTTTTTACAGAAATAACAGCAACAGTGGGAAGATTTTTGGGAAAGTTTTGAGAGCTAACTTATTTTCAGCAATATCTTTTATTTAAAACAACAAACTTAGTTGTCGGCATTTTTTAATGTGAGGATATTTATGACGTTACCATAATAGGAAATGAAATAAACTACTAAGTTGGAGGAAAAGAATTTTTGGTAACAGTGAGTATTTACCATTTACCAAACAAATCCGGAAATTTCGGCTAGACGGTAAATGGTGAGGCTATTTTGGCTTGCCCGCGCCCACCGGAAAATTTCCGAAATAAACGGAACATCTTGAGAGGTAGTCCAAAATTCCCAACCGGAATATCCAAACGGAAAATTGTTTGCCATTTACTTTTTTCTACCAGTGCCAGGTCCTGCGCCCATAGTCAAACTAGTTCCAGGCTCTCTATAAGTTAGAGAGAATTGGACAAATGGTACATGCTAATCTCGCACGGAATTTCCTATTCGGGAGGTTTTGCTTACTATTTACACAAACCATAGACCAACCGGTTTCCTCCTGTGAACTGTAAACAACCAGTACAAATTGCCCTTACAGTTAATGTATGCTTTCTTTTTGTGTTGATAACAATTGTTGCAATTAACTGTTTAAAATAAATTAACATAACTAAAAATGATACCTTGTAAACATAATATTACATCTTTATATCTTGTGATTCATAGAATGGATGCAATTGTTAACAAGGAGAGTAGGGTAAACAAGTCACTGAAAAATAAAACAATCATTTGTTTGATGCTTTTCTGCGTCAGGCATATATCTGCATACGTAGCTCAGTGAAACATTCAATTTCTAACAATCTTTTTGCTCTTATTGATCATTCGTAATGTGTTTTTACAACTGGCTAGGCTAACAGCGGAACTCCTAGACAAAGAAACATGACCATTCAAAGCGACTGAAAAAAATATAGAAGGAAGAAAAAGAACACGGGAAAAAAGGAAAGGAAAGGAAACAAATGAAATGAAAAGAAAAAGCCACCTACGGGAATTGGACCCCGACCCTGCTCGCCTGAGCAAACGTTAACCTATGATGCCACGTTCGAATTTGCGTGGAACCTCGAAAAGATAAAAAGACAAACGGCTAAAAGGTTGAGAAAATATGTTCAACATGCAACATTCGACTGTTAACACCCCCTTCCCTTAAACAGGGTAGGAAATTCAAAGATTTTTGCCTTAAACAGGGGTTACGTTTGCAGGACTCAGAAACACCAGCCTCCACACCCAAGTCACCGACGAATAGCCACTCCCCCCCCCCCCAACCAAGGGGTGAGTACCTCCTTGATACCACCCTGGCACGCTAGTTGCGCTAAAGTGAAAAAAGATGAATGATAAAAGCTTAATAGAAATAAAGCAGGCATGCAGACTACATCCAGAGATTCGATCTAATGAAGCGTTCACGCTCAAAACGTCAGCTTTTGAATGTCTCTAAGGTGGCCAGTTTATACATCAACTCAGTTCGTTTGATATCAAATTGAGGTACCCTACTGAAGTGTACGAGTGCTTTAAAAAGTATTAGAATCTGAGAATCTAGCGTGTATGTCTAACTATTTCCTATTTGGCGTTTTCATTTTTCCTTTTTCTTTTTTTTTTTTTAACTTTTGTATTTTCAGGTGCAAATGCGGTGTTCATACTAGACCACCAAGTCTGTCTTAGCATAGCCCTGAATTATGGTCTTAGACTTAATCGTCTTAGTTGTTTTGATCTTCTTCGTATTTCCGGTCTAATGTTTGGCTTTTTTAAATCTTGGGTGGGGCTCTGAGCACGTGCCCCAGCTACCCATTTGATCGTCTTGCACGTGTGTGACGTATGAAGGATGAAGCGCTTGATTTTGCATTATTTGCCGGCTCAGAATGACCTGGAAATTTCTCTGTTGTAAGGAGAGGCATAATAAATGACCTGATGCCAATTCTGTTAATCTCATCGGCTACGTAAATTTTTATTGTATGACATGGGTATCGAGTTAGCATTAACCCAATAATCGCATTAAAACGGCAAATATGTAATTAGTATTTCATAAGTGTTAATGAACAAGAATGAAAGAGCAATTAAGAAGATAGGGAATTGGGAATATTTATTAATTTAGGAATGGTACAGCCGGATATTTTGTGACTGCGATCAGGCCTGTAATTTATCGATAAACCAGGTGAAACGAAAATAGTCGCTTGCGAAAAGCTCTCTCATGCCTCTTATTGACTCTTACTTGACTAAGAAAAAAAGTTTAAGTTTTGTGTGAGGATACTGTGAGTACCGCTTTCTCCTCGCAGACCCTCGCGGAAATTAGAGCCTGGTTCTATAACTTTCTCACGTTTCCTATGTGGATAATTTGATACATAAGTATAAACAAAGGAATAGCCATGATATGAATTAAGATAAAGAGAATTATCTTACTCGGCATCTTTTGAACGTTGTTGTCAGGGTTGATATCTTTCTTATTTCCTTCTGGGAACTAGAGCTAGTCACGACAGCATCTTTATATTTTTCGGACACGTTTCTCGCCGAAACAGGAAACGGGAAATTCTAAAGGAAATTGCTTTTTGTAGTAACAATGTAAAAGAAAACATTTTGTTTTTCCTTATTCCTGGTTATACAAATTAGACAAAACCACCCTCTGTTTAGCTTTTCTTTGTAGCTTCCATTGCTTTTCAAACTTTTTCATTGAACTAAAATATCCGGGTATTAATCAATTTAAACTCAGAAGTCCCTTTTATCATCGAACAATACACGAAATTGAAATAAAAGAAGTAAATTTGCATACAAAGAAAGGCGGGAAGAATGCATAAAACAGCATCGTAAAGAGGCTTGTGACGTCACACAGTCGCGGTTTCCGTCGTTCAAGTGTTTGAATCTTGATGTAGTGCACTTCTGCTACATTTCCTTGGCGTTAGTTTTCTCCACAACAAGAGATTGACATCGCACCGAGATAACGCCTCGGTGAGGTCAGGGATAAGGCACGCTTCTGAGAGCAAAAAATATGGATAAACCTTCGATGACATGAATCTCGCCTTAACATGGTAAGTCGAGTGCGAGAGCGTAGTCTTTTGGAGATGGCAGTGCGAGAACTGTCAGACCTGAGATTTGCCCGAATCGAGCTACGTTTTTGGTCGAATTCAGCGTTGGTTAACCGCGAAATTGTTGTGATTCTAACAACACAATCTTCGCTGCTTCCGAACACGTGGCTCGGTTCGTTTGGATCATTATAAGTACAGTGTATTGCTTTATTATTTTCGGCCTTCCTAAACGCAATCACCACTCGAGCAAATCATCGCTTTCAATCGCACAAATTTCCTTCTATTTTGGTTTGGTTCAGAGCGTTAGTTTGGCCGGGCAAAGAGAGCTTAGAAAGCGTCATTTTAGCTTTCATCCTGTCAAGGTTTGCTCACCGAAAAATTTAAAACGAACATCGCTTAATTCCACAAGTGCTAAAATCGTAAACGTTTTCTTTCAACGCTGTTTGGTTTAACGATGAATGAACGAATTTCAAACCCGTCACGTAGACGTAGGTTGAATCTTCAGTCTTATTGCTACAAGCTTAAACTTAAATATTCCTTTTCTTTCACCCCAGTCAAGGTTTATCAAAATATTGATCAAGATGCATAAAGAACTAGACCGAATAATGTTTGCAGCGATAAAGATCATTTTTCACTAAAAGAGGTGACATTGTTTGCCTACAGGTCGCATCGGTTAAATTTAGAAATTATATCAGCTATCCGCTTCAGCCAATTCATTAAGAAATCACGCAACTGACATTTTCTCAAGAGTCCGCTTTTTATTATCATCTTCGCTACACTTATTCACCAAGAATTTAATTTTTATGTCGTCGTAATCAAACGTTTTCTATTTTATATTTGAACGAAGGACAAAAGAGTAAACTGAAAACATAATTACGTTTATAGATTGAGGTTCGTAAGAGCGTTTAAATCACGCCTTATAACAGGAAATGGAATCGTTTAGAACTCGTGAATTCTCTCTCCTCCATTCAGCTGTTTTTGCGAGAACAGAAGAAGAAATGTTGTCTGAACTGTTAGCTGGTATTGGTCAACCAAAGTTCGTTGTGTTTATATTATCTATAAACGGCCTCGTTTCACATGTTATAAACAAGTGGTAGATTTCACGGTGGTCTGCGCGTAATATAAAATAAGAATTACAAGTTTTTGTATTGCCTTTTGCTAGTAATAAACTAAAATACAAGTTTTTTGCCCAAGAACGTCTTGGCATATCTTGGTGTTCGCAAGCGCTTGTGGTTTTATGCCTCAGTACGTTTGAGAAGTTATCTATCTCTAGGCACTGTTGTATGTTAATTTTATTGCTTCAAGATCATTCTCTCGTCCAAGAGGGTGCATTTTATCTTTGTGTTGTAAATGACTGCTTCATGCGGCGATGCATGGCAAATAACACACGCTGAATAGATCTCAGGAAAGCCACCTTGTGAGGTAGAATAGGTTAATTTTGTCGCAATTCTTTTGTGTATAAATGTTTGTGTAATGTTCGCCTTAACTTCTGTAGATACTAATGCACTTGAAAATGTCACCTTTTCATAACATAAATCTCTTTAGTCTGTGGTGGTTTAAGAAAAATCCTTGCTATTTTTTACTTCTGAATTTGCTGCTTATATTTTTCTAATTTGACCTCACATTGAGATACAAAACGTTGAAAAGAATAATCAGTTTCCACAAAATTAATGAAGTCAGTTAGCTTTACTGCCAAGAAGGTAAAACTACTGTTTAATAAAGGAATGTGTTTTTCTTAATCCACCAACAATGTTGAAATGCAAACAGTGGTATAATTGCTTTTCGATGATTTCATTTGACATTCCCAAGCACTGTTTTTCTGCCTTAAACCGGTTAGATATGGGAGACTTTTAATTACTGTCTTTCATCAAGCAGCAAAATGTTTGTGCCATCTGTGTCTGGGAAAGGAATGTTGTAGGGTTTATTTACAAATTGAGTTTTAATTTATTTATAGTAAATGGATGAACTGCCGTGGGAAAAACCCAATAATGTTAAATTGGATATTATTGTAGTAGATGCATGTGGTTGTGCAAACAGTCAAGAAAGTTGTTGTGTGAAATTGTAAGACTGAAAACAAGTTTTAATATGATGTGTAGCATATGCACTTTCCGTACATAATTATTTAAGCACATGTTCCACCAGATTTACAAGTCTACAATTTCTAGCACACTGTGTTGGGAAACTTCTGTCAGTGTCACAATATTCATGTATTTGTATGTGCAGCTTTCCCTTCCCTTCAGTGTTGAGTGGAAAAGTATGGTTATTGGAAGTCACTGTTATCAACATTAATTTTTTGGGAGGCGGATGGGGAAAGTGTTCTAATTAAACAATAGAGTTCTTCCTGTTGAAGGCACTATCGTGTGATAGGTTGCCTGAGCAAATTTGATGTTCACATCAAATATTATATATTACATGAAGTTTGAACATCAAATTTCCGAGGGAACCTATCACACCTAGGGCCTGAGACAGAAGGACTCTATTGTTTTCATTGTACAACGCTAAAATTTTGAGTCAAAAATGCCCAAAACGGGCACTATACACTGATAGGCACCCAATTTTGACCAACGGGAGCACACCAAAATTTAGCATTGTACTGTAACATGAAATATGGCGATTGTAGGTCTATCTTATCTTTAGTTACAGGAAACTTGTTTGCACTAGAAAAGTAACATAATTACCAGGACCTCCTTAGGGGAAGGGAAAGGGGTAGTAGAGTTCTTCTCTTTCCTGTCTTTTTGCTTCTTCCCTCCATCCCACCCCTCCCCTCCTGAAAATCCTCTTAGTCATTTCACCAGAAAAGATGTTAATCTAAAGCAGTAGAGTGACTCTGAGTTCTCAGTGGAGGGTAATACAACCCGGTGGTACAGTTGGTAGGGCATAAGGTAGCCAAACTTAATTTGCATGTATATACACTGTACGGTAAATCCTTCATGAGAACTATTGCAAATAATAATAATTACAGTGATAAGAATATGTGTACATAACCTTACTACAATCTAACTAGTTTTACCTCTTGAATAAAATATAAGAACCTGCTTTACAAGGATATCGTGTTTGAATGGAGTAGCTACTGGTAGTTTAAAAACTGGCTCTGAATTTAACTAAAAGGCCCATGCAGCAGTTCTGTTTTTAGGGTACTGAGTCACTTTGCCTATTAAGATCTTAAGGGTACCAGTAAACCATTTAACACAGCCAAAATATAACTGTATTGGTTTGAGCAAGTTGCAA
The DNA here is from genome assembly GCA_964030785.1 of Siderastrea siderea. Classification (NCBI taxonomy): domain Eukaryota; kingdom Metazoa; phylum Cnidaria; class Anthozoa; order Scleractinia; family Rhizangiidae; genus Siderastrea; species Siderastrea siderea. The sequence goes on from OZ034968.1 coordinate 33,364,218, forward strand.
AGATCCCAGCAAATGCAATACTGGAGTAGATCAAATTTGTATATGTATACATAATCGCATGAGGCCCAGTAGAATTTATATATTTTGTAAGGATAAATTTTCTTGCATATTTGCAATTTGTGAAAACTTTGAAAATACAAGTGATTACATGTGTATAACATAGAGGGGAAAATGTTTTGAAAACCTTTCAAAACACAATCAGGTGGCCCTCAGAACTCCTAAACAAGCTCATAAACAATTCACCACACAAGCAATTTGACCTTTGCTCAGTGTACAGAACAAGAAAAGGCTGACTATAATGTACATATTTAGAGATTAATACAAATCTAATTCGTTGACAAAATGCACTTAATTAAAACTCAAACAAGTAAATTTTATTCACCTGTGTTGCGAAGCTTCCTCTCGCTCAGAAAATTCACATGTCATGGTGAATCCAAACAAATTTGCATGCAGAGTGAATGTGTTGTAGTGACTTTGACTCCTTTCTTCCATTAAATAGTACACTAACTGTGCCTTTGAGCATCAATATGTCCATTTGGACAGTAAAATTTACATTTAATGTGATCTCACGATTAATGCCAAGCAAACTGTTTGATTGACATAAACTTGCTGTTTTAAAAGGAGGCATTTTGCCATGTTTTTATTGTGACCTCAATATAACCAAACAACAAGTTGTTTTTTCTTTGGCAAAAAAAAATTTCTCATATTTGATTGAGACTGTTAGTAAATGTCTGGGCTTAAGAGGAACGATTGTCTGTGAGAATTAACAAAGGGTCAAATTCTTCAGAAGTGCATGAAAGTTGACAAAAATGCCTGTGAGTTGAGGTCTGATGAGAGCAGGAATTTGAATTTTCATCAATTCTTCATTTTGGGAAGACTCAAACTCTTCAAGAGCACATAAAGCCTGATTAAGTGATGAGAGGAGATGGCTGAAGTTCAGGCTAGCGAGAGTTGATGAGAGCACCTGAGAGTTGCAGGCTTAAGGAGAACAAGAGTGTAAAGGTATAAAGGGATGATCGAGGTTTGCTCGCACACTGTTTCAGATCCACATTGTTCAAAGAATTATGCCTGCATTATTCTTGACATATTTATTTTTTTGATGACATATTTTTTAATAAGTGGTATTCAGCAGATGAGTCACCCCACAAAATTTGCTTTGAACTTTGATCAGTTCATTTTTGTCAATGGCTCATCTGATTTAGACAGACACTGCCTGGAGGCACTGTCATGGTTGTATTTAAATCAGACGTGAATAGTTTATCAAGGCACAAATGAAAAATTTTACCAAATGTAACGGTGAAATTTCAAGGTGTTTATTGAGAGGTTAAACAGTGAAACAAAGTCAACTTAGAGAAAACAACTTAAATTAGCCTGTAAAACAATATTATTAGAATTGAAAGCCAGTCATGTAGTGGTGGAATATTTTGGGAACTCGCTCTTGCCTCGTCACTTCCTGTTGCTTAAAAATAATAAAGGTATTGTGTCTGCCATAAAATATGCCAAGCAAAGAGTCTGTTGCCTCTTTTTAAAGTGAACCCTGAGTATGTCAAATTGTCAATTAAGTGTGTGAAGTCTTGAAATGTGGTTATTACTCTTAAGTGATCTTGCTCTGAGCAGTACGTTTCTGTTCTTAATGTTGTGTCTTTTCCCAATTAGAGTATTTAAAATGTTACACAAATTAATTTTTGCTTTGAATCTTTGTGTGTTTAACTTACGAGGTCTCACCGCATAATTTTATGCTAAATTGAACAACTTATTTTACTAGTAATAGAGTATGTTTTTTCTGTTATCAGCTTCAAAATCAACTTTGAATTTCCTGTTCTTAAAGCATCTTGCATAGCAGAGATACTGTGAATGTACATGTGAATATTTGTCAGCTGGCTGATTCTCTTCTTATGTTCTAAAGTGACCTTGTTTTCTTTGGATTTACAATTCCATGCATCAACAGCAATTTGATATTGCATTAATTAACGAGTTATTTATTTTGTTTTATAGACACTTTGTAGTGAGGTCATGCATGGAAAAGCAGTATGTAAATGAAAATTGTCTGCATACCTGTAACTGATTCGGTCTGTTTGTAGTTGTCTAAACATTTAAATGTGGTTTTATGTTTCAAATGATGTCTGATCAAACTGTTTTAAAGGTTACCTAAGACGTCAGGGCTGCTTATACCACTCCTTTAAAGTTGAAAATGAAGGCTTATGTCTGAAGACCGGTCTGAAATTATCTTGGATTGTTGCAGATTGTTCATTGAAACATTAAGAGAGGAGTTATTCTTGTTGTCTTATGCTATCTTCAAGTTATGATTATTCTTTCTGGTAAGATTTCCTTTTAGTACATTGCATTTCTGGTTTGAACAATAGATTCTGATTTCCACAATGATTTTCCAAATCTACATGTATTTTATGTGGATTTGGATTAACTGAACTCAAAGTGACACAAGACCTTGGCTTTCTTATCATTTACTCATTGTTTACTGTGTATTATGTATGAGCTGGTCCAATTTTCATTGCAGGTACATTGTGCATGAGCAAAAGCTAATTTGTCCATGGATATTTTCTCTATACCTTACTAAATGGAATAATTTAAAATTCAGTTTCTTACAAGAATTTGTCAGTTACAGTGTAGGTGTTGGCTTCAAAAGAGCAATTTTTAGTGGCCTGATCTGAGAGGTGTTTGGTTTAGTAAGTAGTAAGGCATTAGCTAAATTCTTTCTGTTTAACTTTTGCTGAAATCTGACCTTGATGAACTTAGATTTAATGCATCTTTAAGACAGCTGTGATTGAGCTGACGCAAGGGTTAGGAGACATTTAAAATAATTTTTGGAGTATGTTTTGTACTGTGTACGTATTACTGGACTGAAATGACATATTTTACTTAGGGCTGATAAAACAAACTTAGAAGTTTAGGAGATACTTTAGAAACTGTTGTTGAAACATGAGTAGTTGGTTGAGTGTTTCCATGGCCATCTTGTGCTCTCCCAGACGTCTGTAAGAGTATACTGTAAGTTGAATTTGTCTAGCACTGATCCCAGTGAAAGCTTGCTGAACTTAGGCAGATAATTATTGAGTTAATGTAAATAATTCTATAATTATCTATTTTGTTACTTTACATGTACTATGTTATTGGGAGTGATTAGACAAGCCACATTGATGCCTTTAGAGAAGTCCAGTCAGAACGCATGAGTATTTTGTATGTAGATTTTTTCTGATGTTAGTGCTTGATAAAAGCTACAGATGGGTGCCTGTTCTGGTGGTTGGTATGCTGGGTGTTGGTTCACAGTGGTCAAGCACAAAAAGCTACATCACTTCCGAGTTTATCAGAGCCTTGAAGTTTGAATCACTTCAGACTTTTATGAGTGCGAAGTTCGTATGAAAACGATACATAAAATGTCCCAATAACGCAAATTTTGCGCCGATAAAACTTGTGGATGCCAGTTACTTCATTCTAGACACATTCTCAAAGTAAAAAGTTTAAATTTTCAGAAACAGCGTTAAGTTTTGCAGTTAAAGTGAAACTTTCGACATTTCTCTGTATTTCCCTTTGTAAAATTATGGCTGGAACTGCGCACGCCTCGTGCATTTGGCCACTGTGTGGGGTGTTGGACCATTGAGGCATTTATTGGTCCAGGGGCTGGTTGAATATATTGGATGCTTCCGAATTTTACAGGCACCTGACAGGGGGTCTCCGCTAAACAAAGTGGACGTTTTTCCCTGAAAATCCCTAAATACATGCTCCATTGGATCTAATCCCCAACACCATTAATAATTATCTATTTAGCCCCCCTCCTGGTAGTTAGATTTTGTAACAAGTCTCCCCCACCCTCACGCCCATCCCAAAATATAAGCCCCTCTTCTTCAGAGGTCAGAATTAAAATCCTGGTTGAAATATCCAGAAAGCACTGAAGAAAATGAGTGCTAGAGAAGGGCAGGTGGTCAAAAGATCAAACTTTGGTGTAAATCTAGTGTGAGTCATCATGAAAATTTGGACTTGTCAACTGAGTTGATAAAGTAAATTGGTCTCCATAAAGAAATTCAAAAGGTGATATTTCGACTGTTACCCCTGTATCAGAGCGAATCCCAAGTTTGATTTTTTTGGGGTGACCAATTTAAGTTATCAGCTCAGTTGATAAATCCAAATGTTTGTGTTTCACATCCCCGCCCATGTGGCACTACAGTTGCTTCAGAAACCTGCACCTTTCTTCGAATGTCAGTCAATTTGTGAGGACACTTTGTTTGTAATGTCCATAATTTCTTGAAAAGTTATGATTTAAGTGTCAGTCCCACTCTACACAACTGTCATCTCTAATCTGCTGTCCCTTCCCTTTGAGGCCCAGAAATTAGGGTGTTCTAATTTTTTAATTTGTTCCATTTATATCTTGATATTGTAGCCTCTAAATGCAGAGAAATGGCTTTATGGCAAGGTAACTTACTGACATGAGTAACAAGGAAAAGCCAGGAGTGACTCGCCGACCCAACCGCGGAAGAAGTGCACTTGACAGCAAAAGTAAAACTGATTCTGGGTGCTTTGTAGATGAGGAACTTGAAAGAAATGGTAGCAGCGACAGCTCACAAGGATCAATCAGTTCATCACCAGTGAAGGAAAAAAATACTAAAAAGGTCAAACTGGTAGATACAGATAGAAGAACCGAGAACTTGTCTCCTTCAGTTCCTTCTTCTGAGCCAACCATTGGTAATGAAAATGCTCCAAAAAGTACTCTTGATAGAAAAGAAAATGTCATGAATGAAGATACAGAAGCTTGTGTTAAAATTGAAAATGACAACACAGAAAATGCAAACAGGGTCAATTGTGACATGGTCGAGAAAACTCAACGAGCCAGTGATTTCTACTGCTTATACTACAGTGCATCCCCAGAAGGTACGCTGACAAGGAGTGACGTTAGTAAGCTGAAAAGTAAACCCCCTGTACCTCCTAAACCCAAGATAAGGCGAGGAAGCGCCCCTCCGTCCAGTTTCAATAACATTGAACGAATCCATCAGCAAAACAAGGACATCACAAAACGTTTCTCCTACAATGAATGCCAGAATAATGGCACCAAGCTAGCTCTGGAGAATTTTGAGGAAGGTGATAAAAGGAAATGTTTTGAAGATCATGTCCTCTTTTTTGAAGCATTGACTAAAAATGAATTGGCTGAAAACCCTTCGCTTAAAAACGTGCAACTATCAAACTTAAAGAATTCATCAAATGTCCACAAAAGGTACAGTACAGAGGTAAAAGGTGAATCTCAAAATGGTTTCATTGTTCACGATGATCAACATGGTGTGGAAAACATTGCTCCTCTAGCAGAAAGAGAGGAATTTTCATTTCAAAGCAACAACAATTGTGAGTCTTTCAGTCTCAGTTGTGAAGTACAAGAGCAAATTGCTCCACTAGTTGAAGAAGAAGAGTTTACAGTTGATGGAAGCATCCTATTCCAGTCATCAGTTAATTGCGATGCTGCAGATGGGAACTCCCGTAGCGGTTTCACTCATAAAGAATGCCTTGATTGTGTCAGTGAAATCGATGAAGTGGAAGCTGCTGATCATTTTGTCGTTGATGAAAATCAAAATGGAGTCAATGTTTCCTTTCATAAAAATGATCAATCCTTCTCTGATCAACTGATGCCTGAAGAAGCAAAAACTGGTGTATGCACAAAAGATGCTTTCCCTGAAAATCACAATGGATGTGAACCTTTTCACGTATCAACAGTGGAAAACGACCACCTACAAGATGCATCAATAACAAGTGCACCTTATGGAAACATTAATCAAGCCAATGGTTGTAGCTACAATGCAATACCATATCATGAAAATGCCCAGGAAAGAGATTCTAGAGAAAATCTTGTGAACCCTCGGCTTAATGAAATCAAACAAGAGTTGTTGATTGGTTCGAGACAGTGCAAAGCAAATGGCATGCAAAGACGACCAGGATCAATTGCTGGCATCTCTAACCTTGAAAGAGATTTCACATCTCAAATGAAAAGAAGATCTTGGTCATTTAGTGAACATCGACCAATGGACATCAACTCGCCTTTCATACGACAAGTTAACCAGTTCCCCGCTCCAAAAGTAACTGCTTCATCTTGGCATTCGGAGAATCGATTTTCATCACCCTTTGTTCGCCCTCTTCAACAAACAAGACCTGTGCAAAGCACACCTAGTGGTATAAATACTTCTCAGGAGAGGATTGGGTGGAACTCCCAGCATAGACCAGGGGTGTTATCTTTTGAACAATCAGGATACTCATCTGATGACAGCAGTGTTCATTCAGAACCGTTATTCCAGCCAATGAGACGCCGTCCGCAAAGTCTTAATCGTGGTCACATTTTCAAGAGTATGTCTGTTGATTCTAGCATGTCTTCTATGGACAATGGGACGCCCTCACTCTCCAAGACACAACGGAGACCATTTCGACATTCCCTAGGAAGCAGGGATCCTGTGTATGCATTAAGAAGACAATCTTTTGAATTTGCTGAAGATTCACCCTCTTTTCGGCCAATTGCCCCTGTCCAGGTGCCACGCCTTCAGGCTCTGAGGCGCACATCATCAAATGCTAGCTCGTCAAGTGATTCAGAAGTTGAGAGGATTTTTAATCATCCAGAAGCCTCAACCATTGGCTATTCTCACTTCGCAAGGTCTACTGTTCATGATGGTTTGGCAAATACCACAACTAACCATAAAGTGAGTGCAATGGAGGCACTGTTTGGCCCTCAGTCTAAAAGAACTGCTACATTAAGCTCTGATTCTGAACAATTAAGAAGAAAACCTCTTTCTGAGAGGTTTCCTGAAATTCCACATCAACCACTAGAGGACGACTTCTTGTCTGAAGAACTGCCAGAAGAAGAAACCATAGAATTTGACGAAACTGAGCCGAAAGAAATGGAGGAACCTGGGCTGGAGTTTGATGACACTGACTACAGTGAATTTTACACTCGGTGCGAAGACAAGCAAAGCATCATTACGGCTGAAGCACTGAGCATTAAAAAGCTCCTGCAGTCTCCGCAAACAGTTCTACCCGATCGTGACATTGAATGTGTGGTAATGTCTGTGACTGAGAGAAAGGTGCTATCACCATCCTCAGATGATCAAAACCTGCAGGAAAGTCAAAATGAATCATGTGACAACAACCCAGTGGACATTGACAACAGCAGTTCTGCACATAAAATGGCTGGGCAATTTTGTAGACGACACAGAGGGACTCAGACACCATCTTCTGAAGTTTTAAGAGCTCTGTCTCCGCCAGCATCGGTTGGCACTCAAACTCCACCCCTTTCAGTTTCACAAGAGTTGCTTCCTCCATCACTTTTGAGAGAGTTGCAGAAAGATCTACAAGCCCCAGCACCCGCAATAACAAGAGCAATATCTCCAACAACATCTCAAGAGCAGGAGTCCCCCTCACTGGAGCATTTTCGGGCATTGTCCCCTAGCTCTGTTCCATTTGCTGATGCTGACTTGCTCTCTTCTCTTCAGAACAGCGACAAAGCTGTCTCAGTAGAAGAACTTATTCAGATCCTGGCTAATATGAGGCTTGGCCAACCAAGGGATACACCATCAAGAAGACCGGTCTCTGTGCAGAAGTATAACTCTTCCTCGGCTCAGAACATAAGAACCAGAAATAGCACTAATAGTCTTCCAAGGAGCTGGCATCAGTTAAACAGCCCCACAGGTAAACAGGGCAATGGTGAAGATTTCAAGAAACCCAGTGGTGTTCCACCAAGGTCTTCCAAGAGTTATGATTGCTTGAGGCGTGGAATCTCTAAAAGAGGGAAGAGCAGTGGTGTGATTCAAGCACAAGTTGTTGGCAACAGAGAAAGTCATGAAGACATTCGGCAAAAGCTCAAAGAGTGGAAGCTTAGATCTCAGCTCTTTGAAGAAGAAGTCGAGTGTTTAGAAGAAAAACATAAATTGTTGCAAACCAAAGGAGAGAAAGTTATGAGTGTTTGTTATGATGGAAGTGAGTCAACGGACAACATCGAAACAGAAAGCAAGTTAACAAGAACTCACAGCCTGAAAAGACCTCGAAAAGATAGGGCTTTCTCACAGAAGGACAGAATTGATGTTGAAGCCAGCAGTGTCAACGAAAAACGACAGTTTTCGCTTCCCACAGCAAAAGCTGATTGCAAAAAAAGTAAGGATGGCAAAGAAGATAAAGATTCATTTACTGGTTCTGAAGCAGAAGATAGTAAATTTGAAGTGCCTTCAGATTCGTTACTTGCAGACAAGCTTGAAAGTGCTGCTATTGAGCCTAAGATACATGAGGTAGCCAGTCCTGAAGGTGTCGATGTGTTCATTGATTATAGAAAAAAGAATGGAAAGCACATCACAAGCACTCCAAAACCCCCACCCTATCCTGGTACAAATTTAGTTTGTAGGGAGGAGAGGGTGGGTAAAATAAATTTGGACAAACCAGAAAGCTTACAAAATGCAGTGAAACCAGTTTGCCCCAGTACTGCCAACGGGCCAGAGGATGTTCCGGCTGACGCTGAATCTCAAGGTGATGCATCATCATCCTCCTACTCCTCTGATGATGACCGTTTTGGAGAATTTGGTGGTAGCACAGATACAGTTGTTTTTGTTGACACTGATCCCAGCCCTGAAATTTCACTGGTTCCAGATATTGATGATCTGGACCTGAAACTTGTTGGAAGTGACAACCTGTTGTCGATTGATAATGATGATGAGGAGGAAGAAGATGAGTCTAGGCTAGATGTTTTATTGGGAGAAGTAAGGAGGTCACTTAACTTGGAATTTGTAGACTCAGACATCTTGGACAAAGCCATCGAAAGGTTCAAGCAGCGTGTTTCCCCAGGCTCTCAAAATAAGGTAAGAGTTGCATCTAGATGCCTGCAAAAAAAAAAATGAAAAATAAAGTAATAAATAAAATAATAATTGAAGGGATGAGAGTATTAAGCTGTCTTATGTGGAAGTTTAGGCTATTACATTGTACCTTTTGTTTCAAATTGCCTGAATGTTTGCATGGCACCTTCAGTTTATTCAAGGATCAAACATTGCAGTTTTTTCTCTGTGCAAGCTAAGTGAGCAGGAAGGGAATTATGGCAGATGACTGCACATCTGAGTTCCATTTGTGAACAAGGCAAAAATCAGAGAATAGAATTTTGGGCAATGTTTTTTGAACAAACTGAAGGTCCCATGGAAAAATTCAGGCAGTTTGGAGTAACATAATAAAACGGCCTAAAATTTGACATGAGACAGTGATGCTGTCAGCCTTCAAACAAGGAGATCGATGCACAGAACAAGTCCCTGATGTGAGTAACTTTGCAGTCAACTTACTTGTGTTACATGTGACCAGTGCCAGTGTTTTTGATAATTTGAGTCAAGTACCAGATCCAAGTACAGGTATTTAAGTTAAAAGAACTTAAGTGCATTTGTGTCAATTTATAAAAAAGCAATCAGTATGGTATTTAAAGTGACTCAGGTACGTTTGTTTTTCAATTTGTATCAAATCAACCAGGTTGAATATTATTTGCGTCTGACACTTTGAGTTAAGAATTGAGAGTATCAAAGGTGAATTGACAATTTTTTACCATCCAGACTTTCTGAGGTTTAAATTTCAAACTGTGAACTGAGTAGTTTTATAATTCCTGGATGTCAATCTGCTTTCAGCTAGTCCCTCTGTCCAGAAACTCAGTGAGGAAATCAAATATAGTTGTTGACTGGTGAAATTCAGTGTTTAAATCAAGCTAATGTACCTGAATTTGGTACTACGTGTAAAACTTTCTTTGAACCTGACTACATTTTACATCTGGAAAAATGAAGCTGAATGATCTGCTTAACAACTTCAATCTGTACTGTAAACTCTACTTGAAAAGTTTTTATCTTGAAAACTTAAAAACGTTCTCTGACATTCATCAGTTTTGTAGCTTGAAGCATGCTGAAATAAAGCCCACATAACTAACTTTAGGTGCATGTACCTGTTCTGATCTTGGTCATGATGCATGTGCAGTGTACAGTGTGATAACTAACAAAAATATATGTTATATTGCCCCTGAATACTCTTAAACCTGCTGATAAACAGTTATCTTGCTTGTGAGATAAGCTGTTTTATTTTCAGCTCAAAACAAATCTATATTCAGATACTCAGCCAATAGCTTTATCAATATTGGGTCAGATTTATTTGACCTGCATGTTCTCCGCTTGTTCAAAAAATTCTATGTATGTCAGTCACTGTTTATTTCCATATCAAACAAAATTTTGTTTAATTCGGTTGATGCCCTTTGAAATTATGTTGTCACGACCAGACAATAACAGGCAAGTGTAAAAACTAAGACTACAGTTAACATTATGGAATGGCAAGATCTTGAAGTCAGACAATGTTTTCTTTTATGCAAGAGTCAAAATTCCAAATTCAAAGATCTCAAATTTCATAAAGAGGAAACACACTGACAAGCAAAACTACACCATGCCTGACTAAGAGTTTTCCTTTGATCAGTGACATGTATGTATATGTATAAGTTTCTTTCCATAAACTCAAACATAATTTACAACCACAAAATGTCTCAAGTTTGACTGAAGGTTTATCCCTATCTGCACTACCCAATATCAAAATATTTTGGAAATAATCCAACCTTTTGTTCTGTAAATAAATTGTAGAATACTTGGTCTGAAAAGCTTTCATTTGAATGGCTATAAATGACTGGACTTAATAGAAGACGCAAGAGGGTTAATTTAATGATTGTAACATTATCTGCTTTGGACATGTTATATGTCACTGCCTTATATTAAACACTTGTCAATTGGTAATTAACATCACAGCATTAAAATGTGAAATATGTAACTACTTTGCTCAAGATCTTCTGCTGGCTGAGTTACAATATCTGGTTTAGAAACTGGACTTTTATTTTATGGTGCAATGTCAACTGTTTCTTTTAATGCATTCAGGTATTGCTTTGAACTTGTTTTATGTTATTTTTTACCTCAAAACTGATGTAATCTTTGTGTGAAAGTTCAATTTGTGTTTTACAAAGCCTTGTGGTTGAGATTGTGCCATGCTACATGTATTGTTTGCTACAATGTTCATGTAAAAGTTTCTTCCTCAAACATACTGCATGGCTTGTATATTTGCAAAGGATAACTGTGTGTACAACAAGTGAACATTTTTCTTTGATTAAGCGTAAAACTGAAGATCTGCTAAGTTAAACAATGGGTTGTGTTGTGATGTTTTCAAAGGATATTTTACAGTGCCAAACTACGCTTTCTTAATTTGAATATGTTTCAGTTTCTGTCAGACATCAACCTTGTGCTTTTCAAAGGTGACAATCCAATTGACAACTATTCAGGAGTACTTTCCTATGGTACTATTCAGTGTGCTTTACAAGCTGGTTCTAACTCTCAAAACTGCAGATAAAATCCTAAAGTGTGACAATTCAAACAAAAGCTAAATATTCAGCAGTTACTATCGTGTGATACTATTTACTATGCTGGACAAGGTGGTTCTGACCTTTAAGTATGTGGAGGAAATCCATAAGTGAGCGTTAAATTAGTGAAATCTTAATTTAGTAGTACTTTCTGGTGATGCTGTTGTTGTGCTGCACAATTGTGGCTCTAACTTTTGAGTCTGCGGATGAAATCCCAAACTATGGCCATTCAAATGAAAGCTACTGGGTAGTACTTTCCTGTGGCATTGTTTGTTGTGCTGTACAGTGTCGTCCTATGTTTTGAGTCTGTGGATAAAATCCCAAAGGGAGACAATTCAAATGAAAATTGGTGAGCTTTAAGTTGTTTTGGTGCTGTATCTTTGTTGTAACTTTTGAGGCAGTTGTAACTTTTGAGTCTGTGGATGAATGCCAATTAATCATTCAAATGAAGCTGCAGAGCAGCTTTGTGTGGTGTTGTTTATTATGCGGGCAAGGTGTAATAGTGCTGTGGATTAAAAATTCTAAATTGTGACCATCCAAATCTAACCATGTGATCATGTGAACTGGACTTTTGTATATTACTGGCACTCATTGTTTTATGAATCATTTGTTGGATTTTTTAGTTTTCAACTGCGAGTGATGTGGCTGAAATGGATTTAATAGAGTCAAATTAATTGTTTGTCCACCTTTCAAGAACTCCATCACTCTGGAATTTGTTTGAGGATATGACCCTGGATTCAGTTTCAATGCTATCTTTATTTACGTAGCCTTGTTTATCTTTGGCCTTAAGGGATGGCATATCCTAAAAGCTGGACTGGACCCTGGACCCTGGACTCTGGACTCTGGACTCTGGACTTTTCCTCCCAAAACTTTACCCCCCGGAAAAAAACCTCTATATCTCCCCCCATAAAACTTCCCTCCCCCCCAAAAAAAAAATTCCTTCCCCCAAATAAAAAATTCAACTACATCGGATTTTTTTTCTAATAAACAAGTTAGAAATGTGCGAGATTTCAAACAAACAACGTTATCCCCCCCACCCACCTCCCCGAAAAAACCTTTATGTCTCCCCCTTAAAACTGCCCCCTCCCAAAAAGTCCCCCATCCCCTCCCCCAAATAAAAAAACACATCTACATCGGATTTCTGATTGAAAGCGATTGAACAAACACTTGTCGTCTCAATGTTTTGCACAAATTGGCACTGAAATCACGAACGCCATCAAACGACCCGACCCCAATCCTTAAAAAAATAGTATTTGGCGTGCGAACGTGATTGTATTACACAATAATAAGCAAAGATCAGATAAAATTGTCTATTCATCGATGCAACGTGTGCAAGCTCTTATCAGCTGCCAGTGACAATGTTGTTTACCTAAGGTGTTACATTTACTCTTGTTTTCAGTCAAGCATAAAGTATTGTGTCCTTGAAATAAATTGCATTTTTTAGAACGTTACTTGTTCGATGGTCATACTAAAGCTTGTTAATTGCAACCGCTTTAGAGGCTCTTTCCGCGCGCAGATAGGTTCTATTCACCGACACGTGCAAGGCCTTGCGTACTTTTATCAACTACTCTGATAACAAGTTATTGACGTGCGCGCGCGGTGTCGGTTTTCTTTGCCTCATTAACAAAAGATTTTTAAAAAGCATACGCGTAATTAACTGTCCAGACAGAGACATTGGTGTCTCAGTTGACCAAGTTTAGGTGCTGTGAAATGTTCTGAGAGCTGAGAAATGGAAAAAGGAACCCCGTAGTTACGCCCAAGTAGTTATTGGAAGTAAGTATCATTATCGCAATACATTCTAAAGCGGTGTGTAAGACTAGTATTGCGGTAGAGCAAGTAACCGAAGTAAAATTGCTGTTTCTTTTCTTACTGAAAGGCTCGTCTGAATCCAAGAAAAAGGAAAAAAAGAGGCAAGAACATGTTTATTGTTACATGCGTTACACTGTCTTAGGCACATTCGTATGCTGTCACTTCTTTTTGTTAACTTCCATGTGCGCCAGCTGCTGACGCCATTCTTGCTAAACTCCTTTCATTTTCTGCTTAGGATGACCTTTTACTGAAACGATTATATATTTAACTCTCAAGCAGTTTAAGGTCCGGATGCAAAGTGAGCTGGGAGAAAGTGATTGGCAATATCTTTCGTTAGGGTAAAATTTTCCCAAATAAATAAATCGCCTATCGTGACATTTTTGACAGCGAACAAATCTCGATGGAGGTACTCTCCTATAAAAATGAAAAAGAGTGCTTCTGGACAAATTTCTAAAACACCCCTAAAAGGTACCAATATCTCGCTTCGTAGGCGTGGCTTGCATTCATTTTAACCCCTCTACGGGCAAAGTAACAAATACATCCCATCAATTTTTTTAAGATACCGCGAAAGCTTTAACGATAGTCTTTTTTATACTTAAGCACCCTAAGCGTTACCAATCCACAAAGTTACCCTCTAACAGGTACAACAGCACCCCGTCATTTTTTATGGCGGAGTAAACCTCCCCTGGAACTAAACTTCTAAAATAAATGAAATAGGCGAATTGATTGCGAATTTAAATTGTATGAACAAATGAATTAGGGAGTAGTGATACAGGAACGTCACTTTTCTTAGGTTGAGAAGTTGTTTTGTTACTCGAAGAAGAGTGCTATCCGTACTATCCGATAAAATATTTTTGTACGTGTGTTTCGGCAAATCACCTGGCCCAGTTGTTCAAAAGTTGGATAGCGCTATCCACCGGATAAATCTCTATCCAGCTGATAACGCAATTGGTTTCCCTAACACTTATCCACTGGATAGTGATTTATCCGGTGGATAGCGCTATCCAACTTTTGAATAACTGGGGCCAGATGTCTTATGTATTTTATATGGCCTGCAGAAAAGGGTGTTTTTTTGCTAATAAATAATTAAAACCACAGCACCTAAACTTGGTCAACTGAGACACCAATGTCTCTGTCTGGACAGTTAATTACGCATATGCTTTTTAAAAATCTTTTGTTAATGAGACAAAGAAAACGCACACCGCGCGCGCACGTCAATAGCTTGTTATCAGAGTAGTTGATAAAAGTATGCAAGGCCTTGCACGTGTCGGTGAATAGAACCTATCTGCGCGCGGAAAGAGCCTCTGAGCGGTTGCAATTAACAAGCTTTAGTATGACCATCGAACAAGTAACGTTCTAAAAAAATGCAATTTATTTCGAGGACACACAATACTTTATGCTTCACTGAAAACAAGAGTAAATGTAACACCTTAGGTAAACAACATTGTCACTGGCAGCTGATAAGAGCTTGCACACGTTGCATCGATGAATAGACAATTTTATCTGATCTTTGCTTATTATTCTGTAATGCAATCACGTTCGCACGCCAAACACTATTTTTTTTAAGGATTGGGGGTTGGGTCATTCGATCCCGTTCGTGATTTCAATGCCGATTTGTGCAAGAACATTGAGACGACAAGTGTTTGTTCAATCGCTTTCCTAGATTGTTATTATTATTATTATAGTTGTAGTTTTTTATTTGGGGGAGGGGAGGGGGACTTTTTGGGAGGGGGCAGTTTTAAGGGGGAGACAAAGGTTTTTTTGGGGAGGTGGGTGGGGGGGATAACGTTGTTTGTTTGAAATCTCGCACACTTCTAACTTTTTTGGGGAGACTAAAGTTTTGGGAGGAAAAGTCCAGAGTCCAGAGTCCAGGGTCCAGTCCAGCTTTTAGGATATGCCTTAAGGGATAATAGAATTAAACCACAGTATATTAACCAAACTTGGTCTTCAAAAAGAAAAAATGGAAAGACTGGATTTTTGCTGTATAATTTTTTACACCCTTTGTAATGGATTTATTAAAGGGGCTACGTCACAAGGATTTTGTTAGTCTAGGTCATTTCTGTGCTAAAATCATTACCTAGTGCCTTTACTCATACACAAAGTGCTCCCGTAATACTATGAAGAAGATATCAAATGAATTTTATCAGCAACAGCTAACCATAATAATTTCTGTAGTGATTTTTAAGAACATAGCATCAAAACTTGAAAAAATTGGCCCAATTTTTTCAAGTTTCAATCCATTTCCATCCTTGCCATCGGTAGCAACAGATGACAGGAAACAGTTTCAGTGCCGTAAGATAGCCTTTAATAACAAAGCTAGACCATTATTTTCGGAATTCAGTTGATGCGAAGACACTTTAAGCTTTTTGAAAAGATACTAAAATAGCATGACATAGTCCCTTTAAGGGTGATGACAGTCCTTTTTTGTTTGAAGAAAAGAACAACCTTGTAGAAGTATAATATAATAGTTTATGAAGCTCACATAAATCATATTTTGTTCGTAATCTTCAGTGTGCATGATGCAAAAAATAACAAACAATTTGGCATTTGATCAGAAGTTTTTATTGATCTCCCAAAATCTTTGTTGTGATTGGAAATTATTACAGACACCACATGTGGTTGTAATTAAAACTAATTACACGTATGCCTGTTTATCACATAGTGAACTGTCATCAGTAAGTAGTTTGTTGGCTGAAGCCTTGTTATTCAGTTCATCTATGGACTATATGCTCTTTTATTTTATCACAAAGTACCGTCACTACAGTTTGTAGGTTTGTATAAAATCTTGGATAGCAAGTTGAGAGTTATTTAATTTTGGCAATGGAGATAATAAAAGACACAACTAACATTTTGCAAAGCACTTTTACACTTAAGAACTAAATGTTTGTAAGTGTTTGTTATTCTAACACACTAGTTTTGCAACCTGATAATGTTTTTCGTTTTTTGCAAAATACCGAGTAAGCTTAGAAAGCATTAAAATATAATCATGCATGGTGGAATTTTATCAGGCGTTTGCCTGGTGTTTTTTTAAAAGTGTCTCAGTGCAAACGTTTGCTGTTAGTGTTTGTTAACTTGTACAGTATCTTTCCTCACACAGGCACTCTCTGGTGGCCTGAGCATGGAAGCTTATGTTGCACTTCATCAAGCAGATGAACTGCAGGGAATAATCAGTGAAATTAAGGTTGGTAATTTGTTTCCTTTAAAGAATAGTGAGAGTTAAACAGGAACACTTCACATTGCGTGCAAAGGTCTTAGTGGGCTTGTTCGTTGCTTCCAGATTATTCTCGAAAAGAAAAAGTCTCACTTAGAATTCAACTATCATATGACTTCTTGTATAGGTACTGAGTGATTTTAATAAAAGATGGCTGCTGGCAGTGCACTGATGTCCATATGCAGGACTCAAACAGTCACCTACTATTATTGTCTCAATCTTTACCTAACTTATAAAATATTTCTCAGATAGCTGCCTGCTTCAGTTTGTACTGATTTCTTCTTCAAAAGTTTTTGAAACCCCTGGATACATGTAAAGAATAATATCAATTAATTAATGAGCAAAGTTGGGATTACATGTAGGTGTACCATTTGCCGTTCCTGAAATCCATTCAGCAACTAATTAAAAGTATGCTGAAAATGTTTCCTGAAGCTCATAGGAGATTAATGTTAATCTCATAGGAGATTGTTAGGCCTTTTTTTTTATTCGTGAGCGTGCCCTGTGGTCAAAGTGAGGACTTTTGTTGTAAGCATTTATGGAACCATTACCGGCTATTCTTGTAGATAATCTGCTTCACTGGTCTGAAGTGAAAATTTGCAGCATATAATTTGACAGCTTTTAACTTCTAACCTCTGATGACAAGTGCAAATACTCTTCCTCACTGACACCAATCTTTATTAAAGACACATCACCTGAAGCCCAACTAAACAATTTTTATGCTTCTGCATCTAGGGAGAGCTAAAGCTGCTCCATGACGAGAACGATATGCTGCGTGAACAAGTTGTAAGTTTGGCCAATCAGCAGACAAATGGAGAGGTCACAGAGAATAGTAGCACTGAGTCTTCAGAGAGACTTGAACATCTCTGCAAACTGTACAAAGCCACCAAACAGGGTGAGTCAAAGTGACAAACATCTAATTTCTCCATGCAGTATCATTACTTGATCAATCATACAAGTCACTAGAATAAAGGAATTTATGATCACTAAGATGAAGTGTCTGCATGTTTAATTGAATTCTCCCTACTAGAACCATAAGAGATGTATTTAGAAGAGTCAGGAGAATGTGCCTGTTGATATCAGAGCTTTAAGGGTTAGGCTAGCACAGGATTAGCATCATTTGTGAATTCACTTTTATAGTTCAGCTCCATGGATTCCATTATTTTCTTTTACTTGAATGCAGCACATTTTGAATTAGTCTGATTACAAACTGTCACTGAAAATTAGCGCTTGAATTTTTTTCAAACAAGAAAAAAATACAGAACCTTAACTGACTCACAGGTTTGGCTTCCATTATTTCAGAAGATGCCCCTGAGTAACCTTGGTTTAAAAAACCATCTAACCTTTGACAGGGACAAGTTTATTCTGGGGTGCTGCTTTGCACTGGATTAATACAATTACAAATATATATTTGGTGCAGAAAATTTGCAAAAGGGTACGTGTGACTGAACATAACTGCAAGAAATAAAATAGATGAACTGTTTTTTCCTTCAGCCGTAGTCGACACAGATGATGAAGAAGACACAGTTGAAGTTGATGTTTGTCTCAGAGGATTTTCTGTTGTACCTCTTGGCCATCTTCCTGCTAAGGTGATTAAGCCTTTAAGCCCCAATATAGTGACAAGCATCTAATTTCTCCTTACAATATCACTACTTAATCAAACATACAGGTCATGAGAATAAAGAAGGTGATCACCAAAGACAAAATGTCTTGATGTTTATGCAAATTCTCCTAATTACAAGCAAACGAAATGTATGGGAAACAGTAAGGAGAACATGCATGTTGATATTAGGGATTAAAGGGCTAAGCTTATTATTTAGTGGTGTGTGTTTGTGAAAGGTAAATTATTCTGGAAAGAGGTGACAAAAATGGCTGTAATGTTTGTAGTTAAACTGTTACTTTGAAACTGTACCTGAAACAAGTGCTGATAAGTAATAATAAATATACAATTTTTCCTTTTTCACCAGAAAAAAGACATCCACTTGGGAAAAGTAACAGTTAAGGGATCTGATTGGAATGGAGTTATGGAAGCTGCAAAGAGAGCATTTGTGGTAAGGTTGTCTTATGACTCCATGTACAGTTTCCATAGACAACTATTTTACTATTTTGTAGTAGTTGTTGTGATTGAGGGCCACTAGTTTTTCAGTTGACATACTGTCAAGTGTCGCTCTTGTAAAATAAAGTTGATTATTATTATTATTATTATTATTATTATTATTATTATATTATTATTATTAACCTTGGCTGGCTAATAAAAGATGGTTTAAGCTAAGCCCATTTCCATAAAATGTTTCATAATTTTTTGAGAAAAAATAAAATGTGTGGTTCCAGAAAATATCCATACCCACCCCAAGGATGGTCATTGGAAATTCCAAGGGGTAGGGGGTCTGAAAGGCCAAAATTTTTAGAGGAAAGTATGAAGCTTAACTGGAATTTCCAGAGGGGTGGGGGGGCTCAAAGTAAAAAACCATCTGTGGGAGAGGTATGGATAATAATTATCCATACCTCTCTCTCAAGCATGAACAACATTGTATTGTTCCAGATAATATTATATTATCTGGAACCATACAATGTTGTTCACGCTTGAGGTCCAACAAAAGTCAGATGTTCGACGAAAATCAAACTTCATCCAGTATCATCCAACAATTGGTGGCCAAACAAAAGCAACCTGTTGTATCAACATTAATGTTAGTCATATTGGATTGCAAGGTTGGATTTGTTCAGTTGACTGCTCTAAGGGGCCAATTACATGACAAATTTCAGCCTGGTCAGCCGGGCTGAGATTTCAGCTCGGCTTCCTGAACAAAAGACGTTTGCGAAATTTATACATGAAGAGAGTTTCAGCCCGGGCTGATGCTGAAATATGAACTTGGGCATGCGCACTGCTTGAGTTTTGAATGTAAAATGCTTTCCTGCATATTTTCCTGGCCCAATTTTAAGCATTGCACCCAGGCTGAAATTCACCATATAATCGCAACAACATTTCAGCCTGGTAGGCGGACCGAAATTTCAGCTCGGGCTGAAATTCGCCATGTAATCGGCCCCTAACATGCTGACACTTTTTGTGTAGGAGCATGTCAAGAAAATAGATCCAGACAATTACCTGTGTTTAGGAGCACACAGCATACAAGGTGTTCAAACAGGAGTCATGGTCTGGAGTCCAGGTTTGTCATAACTGATATTATATATATGTTATTCACCAGCTGGAAGGTCTGTATAGGGAAAAACTGTGCCTGAGTGGCCGAGGGCCGTACTTAAGACCGAGGGCACAGTTTTTCCCTATATAGACCGACCTAGGCCGGTGAATAACGTGTTAATTTTTTTCTGCAAATTTGGAGGTTCAAGGATTTAGGATTCCGTTCTGCTGAGATGCTTCAGAAAACAATAATGCCACATATTTACACTGGTGCAGGGACTGTTTTCAAGACTGTATCCCAGGAACAAGGTCCCTACACATACATGAGGGACTTATTGCAGGAACAGTGCACTTTATTTCATTTGGTTCCTTGTACAGTATGCTTGAGAGGTAGGAAATTGTACAGAGCAAATTGTATTGTCCCTAGGGGGAACAGGGATGGTGCAGTGGTGAGAGGGCTCGCCTTCCACCAGTGTGGCCTGGATTCGATTCCCGGTCTTGGTGTCATATGTGGATTGAGTTTGTTGTTGGTTCTCCTCCTTGCTCCGAGGGTTTTTTCTCCGGGTACTCTGGTTTCCCTCCCTCCATAAAAACGGAGTGTCAAGTGTTTACACCTGAGCCTATGGCTTGGGAGATTAGGAGACTACTCCCTACACTATGGTGTTAAATTTGATTTGCCATTTGCCATTTTTTGCCACAAGTCCCAGCTGTCTGTATTCTAGAAGGACTTGTTCCTGGGATGCTGTACTTTTGACCCAGCTTGCAGTGAAAGCCAACAAACTGCTTAGAGATAACCCACAGTGGATTATCATCTTATCCAGGGACAAGTTAATATTCTTACTTGTTTCATATAAGTGAACCATATGGAGTCAAATATTAGTGCTGGTAGTAGGCCACTAGGCTTTTGAAAACTCTACTTTTATCTCCTAGTACTATACTGCTTTCTTATGGTATGGTATACTTTATAATAAATCATAATTTTTATGAAACTACGACTGTTCAGTTGGGCCTGAAAGAAGGGTTTGACAAAACTTCAAAATTTACTGATTTTTCTATTAGGTTCTCTAACAAGAAGGTCTCCTCGTGTGGAACTGTCACAGAAGAGCAACCCTTGTGTTATCCAACTAAAAGGTAAGTCGGTGTCTTTGGTAGACAAGTAACTTTATTTTCTATTTAACCTAAATGTAAATCACCTCACCTTGCAAGTTAAAGGTACAATTCAAACACAATACACAATAGGCTTGGGGCTTATAGAATAATTAGTTTTCCTACTTAGAATGGTAATGTGGTGACAAGATCAGTAAAAGTTAATTAACTGCACCTTTTGGCTACAGACAGACTGTTGGAAATACATGTTTCAATCAATGGTGTATAGTAATAGAATTCTGGAAAGGAGAAGATCAATGTTATGATTTTGAGCAAGTCCCCTCCCCCTTCGCCTCTATGAAATCTTCCTCCCCAGTGACCTGAATGAATCTCCATCTCTTCTTGAAGAGGGAACTTATGTAAGTCCACTCCAGAAGGCATTGCAGAACTTTTACACTGCAGCAAATATATTTTTATTTATCGTAATTTTTTTCTTGCAGATGGAAATCATTTTTCATGCGATTCACTTGTTTATGACACATTGCTACCAAAGGAAAAGATAGAGGTGGGGAAAGTAAATATGCAGTTCACTAAACATTTATTAACTCAAGGAAATTTAATGTGATTCATACAATCCTGAAAAGCCTTTGAATAGTAACAGTTGTCGTGAAAAAGATTTTAATCTTACCATGGCCTGAAAAAGTACTTGGGTCTGCTGGTCACAAAGAGGTCAATATTTCAAGCCCGTGAAATATGTTGGACCTGCAATGGTCCACTTGGCAGAGCATATGACCTTAAAATCAAAGAATAGTGGCTTGTGACTGAGTCTACCTAACCATCATAGTGAAATATGTTGGACCTGCAATGGTCCACTTGGCAGAGCATATGACCTTAAAATCAAAGAATAATGGCTTGTGACCGAGTCTACCTAACCATCATAGTGAAATATGTTGGACCTGTAATGGTCCACTTGGCAGAGCATATGACCTTAAAATCAAAGAACAGTGGCTTGTGACTGAGTCTACCTAACCATCACATTCAAATGCGTTTTCTTAGTTCCATGAATCTGGTATTTGCCAGGGTCTTCTCCATGCCACCATTTGTTTGCATTTCTGAGAAATTGTGGGGAGAAGGTTACAGTTACTTGGCTCTACAAAAGTAACCCCTTAGAGCAAAATTGGAAGGAAAGTTTGAAAATTTGGTGGTGCACGTAATATTACATAGACAAGTCAAAGTACTCTGTTAATTTTGCTACATGTTGGGTTGGCATTGTTGAGACAAACTGGGTGTTGATTAGCCAAAGAGTTAAAATAATATTTACCATAATTTACTTTGGGTATTGCTACATTATGATTGAGTGGTCCTTTGATCCTGACAGAAATACGTTGAAGAGCTGTTGGAACACAGATACATTGTGCTGTGTGGAGAGCAAGGACTAGGAAAGTCATACTTGGCAGCAAAATTAGCAGAACATGTTGTTCAAAGGTGAGATGTCTAAGGGAAATCATAAAAAAGCTGTGAAGAGCATTGAGTTGCTTCAAGGTTTGTCAGAGCAGCCATCCTGAAAAAGCAAATTCTGTGTTCAAAACTTCTTTGGGTGAGGGATAGGTGGTAAATTTGTCTGTCACGAGGAGGGGGTGGTGGACAGCATGAAACACTTTTGTCCCCTAAACCCTGTGCCTGCACCCATTTTAGCAGCGATTTTTGCAACTTTATAGAGGGGATTTCAAATCACACTAAAATTACCACTTAAATCACTTCCAAATCTCTGATGTAAACTGCCCCTTTAAATGATGATGAAGGCTTCTGATTTGTATTAGAAGGAGGACAAAAATAAATTCTGTGGTTGTCTGTAAAGAGGCTCATCGAGCGGTGACTCAACAAGTTAAACTATTAAGGGCATAAATTTTACAATATTTGTTTTGTGTTGAATTAGGATTGGTTGGAAGGGGACGCCAGCAGTCGTAACTTTCAACGTCACTCAAGCAACTCGAAAGGTAAGCAAAATTATGATAGTTACAGAATGACAGTTAGGCTTGGTCAAAATGAGTCTGAAAGTCTAATTTTTTCAAGTAACTTTATTTATCACGACAGAGGGACCAGATTCATTGACACATTTCAAAGAATTTTGAGGAAAAAAAACCAATATATCAACATAATTAAATTTTGTACTGGTATGAACTTTGTCACAGTGTTGCATGTGCTCTCAAAGATGACAGGTGTGGCCAAAGGGCATGCAAAACAATTTGCAGGTTCTGTAGAAACCTAATTAAACCATGTATGCTCTGTTAATGCAAGAAAATAATTTCATTGTTGTACTTTGTCTTTTAAAACAGGAACTCAAACAAAAACTTGCCTCTCTTCTGGAGAGCAACACCTCAAGGTATTGAATTTCTTTACTACTATACTCTGCGATTCCCCTTTGGGACATTAATTTTACTGCGCTGGGCCATGGTCATGGCACTTTCAATACAATTGACTTAAATTTGTGCTTCAAATTCCTGACAGTTGGGACACTTAATGTAGTTCTTTTGTGCTTGTTACAGTCTGCAGTCCTTCCCCTCCCCCCTCCCCTGCAAGTGTTGTTAGTGGTCTTCACTCCTACAAACTGGTTGTGTGTGAAGTTGTAGACGTGCACTAGTTACCTTACAAACATGTGTCAGTTTGCTTTCCAATTCCTGGGACGATTTGTTGGGTCTCTTGACAGTGCCACCATTCATATCTCAATGGTGTACCTACACCCTTCCCCCGGCTCAGTCCTGGAAACCATTGTGTCGGAGATTGTATTGGTATACTTTTTAACTTGCTAACATGTTTATGCTTTCAGTTCCTGAGACAATTACTTGGGACAATGTGGGACGATTAGATGGGTTAATCATTGAGGCATGGCCACACCCTTCTCTCCTCTCACTGTTAGCCGTTGTATGACTGGTATTCAGTCCTCCAAACCACCAAAGGAATGGAAAGAAACCTCCCATCAGTCCCAGCAGTGGTTTCTGAAGTTGTAGTTGTGTACAATATCGGGTACCTTGCTAACAGTTTTTGTGTATTTTTCAGTTCCCAAGATGGCAGACCAGCTGTGATTGTTCTTGATCAGTTGAATTGCTTGGCTTCATTGGCTGATATGTTTGACTTCTCAGTGCTGGAGAAAGACAGAAACTGGTGAGCATCACCTCTTCATGCAATTTCCAGTCCCAATAGTGTCCCAGGGGTGGATCAAGGGGGACGGTGGAGGGAGTTGCAACTCCCCCCCCCCCCTCCTCGGTCATGAGAAGATGAAATTGCCCAAAATGCATTTTAAATGCCTTCTTTTGCAATCCACATTTTCATAGTTTTCTGCTGGAGCCCCTATTGGGACTCATGCTAGCTGATAACCTCCCTTTTGCTAAATTCCTGAATTCGCCCCTAAATCCAACATCAAAATTCAAGAAAATTTTTGGGGTGAAACAGGGAGGGCTAGTCTTCTTGTTGTTGAATTCTTGTCTAGGTTAATAATGTCAAAGAAGTTAACCAGTCCACACCAGGATTTTTCTGACAGCTGTTTTGTGTTTGTGGCAGCCCGTACATCATTGGAGTTCGGGACAAAAGCAGAAGAGGACCTTTCTCTTCAAAGGAGCTGAACTTGTGCCATTACTTTAGGTGCGTCAGTCTTAACTGTTTTTAAATTCAGTTGAACAATCAGTAAGACAAACGGACAGACAGTCAGTCAGTCAGTCACGGCCAGCCAATTGGTT
The DNA here is from genome assembly GCA_964030785.1 of Siderastrea siderea. Classification (NCBI taxonomy): domain Eukaryota; kingdom Metazoa; phylum Cnidaria; class Anthozoa; order Scleractinia; family Rhizangiidae; genus Siderastrea; species Siderastrea siderea. The sequence goes on from OZ034968.1 coordinate 33,388,565, forward strand.
TGTCACAGAGTCCAGCAGCCAGTCATTCTACTTGACAGGTCTTCAGTCGAGCCAGGTTATCCATCTTCTCGTTTCGTTTGTTCTTTGACACTCTTGTGGAACATTGCCCTCGAAAATTGTTATGCAATTCCTTATTTTTGTAGTTAGACATTGTAGTTATATTTTAACTTCTAGTAAAATAAAATAAAATAAAAATAAATGGGAATTAGCAGTAGCACATCCACAAGGTGTCTCTTCGTCCACTGTGTCCAGATTGAATTGGAATTTAGAAATGTTGGTTTTTGAGGAGTTGTAATGATCAGGAAAAAAATCATTTTTTTTTCAGGTGGCTGCGCGTGACTGTAAAAGACAGACAGTACTCTGGGCTTCTTGGCAGATTCCTTAGACGTAAACTAAGTTGGACCCAACCCCGAACTGAGTAAGTAATTTTACATTGAGATGGATTCCAACCTTAATACTTCCCAGTTAAAGTGTTCTGAGTTACTTATATTTTATAGTTAATTCAACAAGGAGCTGTTTGATTTCCCGTGTTTATGTCCACACATTAGACTAGGAGATGCACACCGTCTCTCCGCATGTTCTCTGCTTTTGTTATTAAAACGTACTTTCTCTAACTTCATAGACAGACCTCTTCGTAGAAATCTATGAGCTACTTTCTTAGTATTCCTTTTAGCATATTGCCTGGATATACTAACATGGTGTGCTTTTATCAGTGTTGTAGATGGTGATTTATTGGAGTTATTTGATTGGCTAACAAGAGTGTGGTACCACCTGAATGGAATCCTTGAAGAATACTGCGAGCCAGACTCCACTATTGGTGAGTGTATTGGACTGAAATGTTGGGGTACAAAGAGGGTGTGATATGTGCTGTCAGGTACCTTAATGTTTATACTCCAATCTGATACTTACCGGTTTCTTCTGATTGTCGTTGATTGTCTGACTGTTGCTGATTTCACACACAGCGACTATTAAGGCGCTTGCGGGAGGCTTAAAATTGGGGCATTTTAATAAAAGATTGATTGACTGATGGACTGACTGACTGACTGACTGACTGGTTGACTGAATGAATGATTAGTCAAAAATGGAAGAAATTGTGTAGCGCATATGTTTAGAATATAGCTTAAAACTTTGTTTTAGGGGCGTTGAAATAAAAGTTGAAAAGAACCAGACGTTTCGAGGCTGCTGCCTCTTCTCTTTAGTGGTCAAGAGGCAAACCAACGAACGACTGACCAGCTGATTGATTGCTTGATTGATTGCTGGGTTGGTTGGTTGGTCAGTTGCTCAAGTTTAAAGTGAGTGCGAAATTTCGAAACATCAAAATAACAAAAGCTTCACTTCGTAATTGATTGATTCACTGATTGTTTGAAGCGCTCCTTGGTTACGGCATCTTGTAAGCTGAAGCGACACAAAAAATTAACGTTTGTTCAGTCAATGTTTGTTTTGGCTTTCTTCTTGGTCTGCCTGATTTCTCTGTTTACTTCCAGGATGTGGGAGAATTGTTTGAAAGAGATGAGAAAATCGCGTATTGTTTCTGACCAAGTTTGTTTTAGCTTGTTGATGGTGTTCTCTCCCCAGGTCCCTCAGTGTTCTTCTCGTGTCCAATGGATTACAAAGCCGCGGAAGGCTGGTTCGCTACTGTGTGGAACTATGACGTGATACCATATCTACACCAGGCCCTGAGGAGTGGAAGAAAGGTACGGTTTTTTGACTTTTGCAAACCGTGACTTGTTGAATTTTCGACGAAAGAAGCAAACGAGAGAAAGAAAAACGGCATTGTAACACGGCCGTTAGTTCATTTGGCAAACGAAGGAAGAATGAAAACTGGCAGTTAAAAGCGAGCATGTATGAAAAGAGAAACAAATTCTATGGTTAGACTCTGAAACTGTTTTTGACACAGCATCTGTTTTGTTTTTCTTCGTAGATACGTTTAAGTCGTTATCTTCGAGTATAAAGGTCCCAAAGGGGTTTAGGGCTCCAGGGCTTCAGGATAAAAAAATATTGGGGCTGCAGGGCTCCAGTGCTCCAAGACAGAAAAATTGGGGCTCTAGGGTTACATGGCTGTACTTTAGGGTTCCATTTAACAAGAATCATCATTTGTGTCCAGGCTCCGAGTAGAAGAAAGGCTTTGGGCTCCGGGCTCCACCACAAAAATTTCTGGGCTCCAGGGCTTCAATGACACCCCCTTCCTTTGAGACCCTTAGAGTTGTATAAACCCAGGTTCAAGAGCTGGATTTTTTGTCCTTTCACTTCTTCGAGTTTCATGTCCGTAACTGAATTTTAGGTGACAGTCAGATACAATTAGGATTAGAAAGAGTAGAGAAAGGTCTTAAAAATCGTGCAACGCTTCTTGTCTTGATCCTCTCTTGCTTGAACAGATCTTTGATCGATGTATCAGTTGGGAGGACCCCACTAAGTGGGTGGTTATGAGGTACCCATGGAACAAGGACCACAGCAGGGTCCTTCACACGCTACGCAAGCTGCGCCAAGTGGATGTAGTCCTCAATAGGAACCACCTGGGTTCAGATGACGGTAAGATGAATTTTATTGGCAAATTGCATCCAGGCTAACCTTTCGTTAGTGGACATCATTGAGGCTAGAGTTGTAGTTATTTTAAGCTTAGTTTCCCACGTGGAGTCAAAGTATAAGTTATGTCATGTGGTTCCAAGTCTGATTCTGAAGATGAAAACCTAAGGTGCAAGCACTTAATTGATAGTTATAGCATTACTTATGGTGCTGTTTGTAAGTGTGGTCTAGTGGGGCTAAGTGTCGTTGTAAGTTGCCGCTATTGAACCTTCAGTTATTTCGTACAGTTCTGCACTCTGACAAGTTAAGATTCGTACTTAAGACCGATTTATAATGCGGTTTGTTTCTGAACACGCTCGTACTCTTACAAGGGAAATGGGCGGTATAAAAACAAATAATAGTGAGAGGAAAGAAGCTATGAAGTGTGTGTTTGGGTGTTAAGTAAAGCATGCTTCCCCCTTCCATGGTTGTGAGCAATAGACAGCAAGTATTTGGGCGAGTTTTCTCCTCCAGCTTTATTATTGGAATATCCTGGTTGAGTAATGGTTAATGAAGCTAATCTGGAGGGGGGGGGGGGGGGGGGTGTTGCCCCTGATCTGAGAAAAGAGGCCCTTTTCAGTTGACTTGTAACTTAGAAGTAACTGCCAGTCGAGATTTCGAGATTTTGGCCGAAAAGTCTGAAAGTGACCAAAGGTTTTTAAATATCGACTAAGAATCATGTTGTGCTGTTTTACTTACTGCTGATAAACCTGAATGTAAAAGTTTACCTGAGAACGTGAGATTTCGGTTAAAGGTGTTGACTGATAGCTGAGAAGTCTGATTAAAGAAGGACTTGATAATATTTCGGTTTAGTGTGGTAACTCGTAGCGAAAAATTTGCTGAAATTTCAGCTCTTGGCCAAGAATTGAACACTGCCACTTTCTGTTTTCAGATATTCAGTAACTGGTGTTTTGTTAATTTTCTCAGTTTGTTTTGCTGAGTGCATTGAAGAGAATGAGAAAATTCTTCGTGCCCATTCCACAGTGTCGAAAAGAGTTCGCACTGTTGTCAAGCAGAAGGTTTCCAAGGTAACGGTCTGGTTGATTCAGAAGCTCGCAATTTCATCGCCATCTGCTTTTCCTTGCACTCCTCTAAATTCATTGTTAAAAGCTTCACTAAATCACGGCATCTATGAACACTAAACGCTTTTGTAAATAAAACACATTTAGTAGCTAAAACCCTTTTTATTCATCGTAATTGCGCCTTTGCAAATGCCTCAAATCACAGCAAAATGGGAAAAGTGGAACTCTAGTTTATAGAATTTCTATCTTTGTTGCTTGCAGGGAGAAGTAAAAGGAAAGCGAAAGACTCCTGAACAGATGGAATTCCTTAGATACGACGACGATAAAGATTCCTGCTATTCAGAAACTGACAGCTACCTGGAAACCAGCATTTGAGTGTAGTCATCAAAAGCGCGCCAAAATCAAACATGCTAACAGACTAAACGATTCCGATTGGTCTATACATGTCACGTGTTATCAAGCCGTTGCGGAACGGCCTGCGATGAGTCAGTTACTCCTTCCTTTCCTTTTAATATGTCACGCAATTTGTCACTATTCTTAGCAGGGACAGGTCATTCAGTGTTGCGTGACTTCCGAAAAACAGCTGTAGCTGCTAAAGAAAGAAACTAAGGGGACCATTATCCGGCGTTTTAGTATACTGGTATTTCCATCTCTTGGTCGACCGTATGATAAACAGTCATTTGTTTCGCCATTTCATACTGCTTTGGAAGCGTTTATGTGCAAAACAGCCTTCACTCGTGAAATCCTTAAAAAATTATATCCAGATTATGAATGTAGGAATGTCGAGGTAGCCATACACGACAACCATAAGTTAAAAGTGTTTTTTAAAACACAACAATGGACTCTTTCATCTTCAGTTTTATCTGTGGGTTGTTAGATACTTAAAAAACTCCCGGAGATATTGCCTGGGGTGTTTTAGATTTAATAATTATTACCGTCGCATCGAAATACCTTTAACGTTTGATCAGGGATACTTGGTCAAAGAAAAAAGCGTATTTTGTCACAACTACAATAACAAAACAACGATTTTCACTTAAGATTTGTCAAGTGTGCATAGTAAAGAGACATAAGAAACAATTTTTTGTAATTAAATTTTTTGACATCAATTTTCAACATTTTAAGGTCAAGGTTTGATTGACAATATTTTTAGACATTGAAAGGTTGTAATTTATGCTATTATTTTTCAACTCTCAGGAGATAAATAGCTTTTTTGGATTTTTAACCTACTTGTTAAACTTTTGTTTACGTGTACATAAGAAAATGTGGATTCTTAGCTCTTTTGGTGAAAAGAAAATCCTTTAAGTTCTGTCGTACGTATTCGTGAGAGTTTAAGATAGTTTACCTCTTGGTGTTTTTTGTATTGTAGCTGTCAAAAGTGTATAATGAACTGCTCCTGTTTTCTATTCACTGTGTGGAAAACCGAGAACAAAAAAAATCTACAGCTTTTGTAGTACATTTGTACTCACGCTTTTGGTTTGCAAGCAACGATGATAAAATCACGTGACTTGAGAAAGCAGAATTACGTGGGAGTCAAGTGTCTCGTTATAGTAGAAGAGTTGTCGTGTTTGCCGCTTAGGAAGAATAGAAACTCGCAGTCTGCAGTTAACAATCAGTACGCCATACTTTCACTCCCAGAGCCGTATCGCAGTTCGTGTACAACAGTCTTGTTTGTGTTGATGAAATCGCAGCTACTGACCAGTGAATTCCTGGTGTATGTTTATTGTGCTATACAAGGTGTTTTAGCTTTTCGGTGTGACATACAAATGAAAGCTACTGAACAGCGCTTTTATTTGTTGCTGTCTGGTTTCCAATTTTTTGTTACACTTCGAGAATCGTTTCCAGCTTTTATGGAAAACTCATTTGGGAGTGAAAGATTTAACAGATATTTTATTCATTAAACATTTATCAACACGTTGAACAAAAACAATCATTTATCCAACTTACGTTTTAAATAAAAATAAATTGGAAAACATGAAGAAATGTTGTCTACATGTGGACGATTTAGTCTTTTCAGCAGAGTTTTAATAATTTTTTCGTCACGGTGTCCTCACGTTTCCGTGAAGAACCCGGAGCGGACCCAACCTACCCCACTCCTATTAAAACAAACAGAACGGAATAAACGATGGCTATAGGACCAAGTTATGAGCCTCCAAACTTGCTTCAAAATCTATACACAGGTCTCTATTATGAGAGAGCTTCCTTTAAATTTTGTCCGATTTTTGTGATGTTCTTAAAAGTTGAATAACACCAATTTTGATTTCATTCTTTAATGAATAGTAGCCATGTAACAGGATGCAGAGAGTATAATTTTTGTATGGATTTCAAGCCATGTTTGACGGTTCATAACGTGGTTGCCATCCAAACAAACAGCAAACTTAGCAAAGTTGCTGCTATCGTAACCCCTTTAACCCCTAGGAGTGACAAGCATCTAAATTCTCCTTAAAATAACACTTCTTAATCAAACATAAAGGTCGACAATAAAGGAAATGATCACCAAGCAGAAACGGTCTTGATTGTTAAACAAATTCTCATCAGTACCATACGAAGTATATGGAGAACAGTGTGGAGAATACGCAAGCTGATATCAGGGTTTAAAGGTTTAAAGTGGGTACTGTACTCTGGGGATTTTTCGCTTTTAGATCAAACCTGTGCTGAAATAAAAACTCTTGTTTGTTTGGGGTTTTTTTTTCGAATACGAAATGTTCCTAGAACGTCAATATTTCCATCCTATAGGCATCTGCAGCCAAACACATTTTTAACCGGCCGTCGCTATAGCGACCGCCGGTTTATAACGAGCCAATTTAATGACCAGCCAACCAATTGGTTAGAGCGCTGCACCGGTATCGCAGAGGTCAGGGTTCGAATCCCGGCAAGCCTGATTTTTTCAGGCTTTCTTTTCGCAACTGCATAAGTTGCGTTAATAACTGCGAGGATCTTCTTTACATTTATTTCTTCATTCCGCAGTTCAAATATATGAATTTCATATATTTATAATTTCATCTTCATCTTTCCCGGGTATATTACGAGCCAATTTAATGACCAGCTCCCAGTTGGCTTGTTAGCTCAATTGGTTAGAGCGCTGCACCGGTATCGCAGAGGTCAGGGTTCGAATCCCGGCAAGCCTGATTTTTTCAGGCTTTCTTTTCGCAACTGCAAAAGTTGCGTTAATAACTGCGAGGATCTTCTTTACATTTATTTCTTCATTCCGCAGTTCAAATATATGAATTTCATATATTTATAATTTCATCGGACACGGTTTTGTCGTGATGGTCAGTTGGCTTAACATACGAACAAAGTGCTGTAAAGCTTGTGGTACGGGTACTCAAGAGCGGTACTGTCTTATATCAGACGCATGCGCATATTAGTCTGCTGAATGTTACCTTCGTGCGTTCTTGTCTTTTAATTTACAGTATTTAAGATATCAACGACGAAGGGTTGTTAAGTTTGGGGTTTTCTGTATTTGTCTTGTACATGTATAACGCATACGCAAATGAGTAAAGCAGCTAATAGGATTGAATGCGAAATTGGCTGTGTTGTCTGATCTAGTTAGTGGTCATGGTGAAAATTTTTTTAGCGCAGGAGTTTTTTATTGGGATTGACATTTTGAGGGTGTAAAAATGTGGGAGTCAGAAGGATTTGTGAATGTCAGGAGCATATCACGCTTCTGTGAATGTGATTTGCTTTGAAAGTTGCGTTTTCTATAGGAGCGGTGTAATATTGTGCTGCATGAGAGGGGGTTTCCCTTGGCGTTTTATGGGGGGGGGGGGGGGGGGGTTGGTTTAAAGTGGATTGTAAGGTTTCTGATTGGCTAACTTGTATTTCGCAGCGGACAAAAAGGACAGTTGCGTTTTGCCGGCGTGGGCTAGGAAGAGAAGGAATTGGTACTAGTATGATGATGCAATATTAGTGGATTGCATCATCAGTACATGATAGCTCTGACTTGCGAACGGAGAGAGATCAGTGTTTATTTGAGGCGAGAAGTTGATACGAAGGAATCGTCATTAATAAGGAGATCAATTAATAGGGTAGGTGTTACGAGTCTTTTTGCATTGAAAGAACGAAAATATCTGAATATTATCGACGGATTTGTGTGGTTTGCGTGTGGTGTTCGCTAAAGGCTACGAGCAGTCTCTCTTTCCGTTCAGAGATAGTGAAGGAAAAGAAAAACAAGCGAGTGAGCGCGAAATCGACTGCGGCTCGACAGGCGCGTTAGCTTTCAAAGACGTGGGCGACTTTCGTCCCTGCTCGCTTGTTTACTTTTGCAAGGGGATTCCCGGGTTAGCAAACCGGATTTAAACATCACGTCATGAGATATGCCTTGACGTGCCCCATACTCTGACGATCTGCTCCAGCTCGTGTTTATCAAGCGTTATATTTTGATTCTACTGCTATGTTCACTGTTTGTATTTAAGGTCTAGGCACAACAGTAAATACTTCGTCGTCCCTGTGTGAGCATTCTCAGTTGTGGACCAATTTATATCGACATTCAACGTTTGAGTGAATTTGCGTTTTTCAGCACAAATAAAAGCGATAAGAAAGATAAGCTGAGTCATCAGAGTTTAAGCATTACGTCATCCAGTAAAGCTATAGTCAAAATATTGTGTCACACAATCACACTTTTCGTCACGCCGGTTTCGTATAAATAGAGGATCACGCTAACATTTGTGAAACCTAAGGGTGGGGAGGGTCAGAATGGCCGGTTAAAATGCCCAACGGGCTTTCTTGTTTGTTTCAAAAAATGAAAAGAAAAGAAAACAACAAAAACTTGGGTCTTTTACTAAAACTGAACCATTATGTTTGGTTTGCCATTGATTCCATCATGTCTCATAGTTTCCTAAAAGTAGTAAGAAAAATAGATGATATAATCCCTTAATGAGAGTTTTCATTTATACTTCATCTTACCACTTAGTTCTCTCCGCGCCATGAGGCGCATAAGGCTGCAACTCTTGTTCTCCAACTAGCCCTGTCTTGTGCCGTGTCTCTAACTTCCACCCAGCTGGATCATCCCTGCTGTCTGCACTTTTTTTCCACTGTCCTTCTCTAAGTGATCTTTGGTTGTCCCAGTTTCCTTCTTCCTTCAGGCTGCCACTCCATCGCCACCATGCAGTCATTGTTCCTCTCCTTTCCGAGCACATGTCCAATCCAGTTCCATCTTCTCCTTCGAATCCCATCGCTGATCGTATTCACGCCTGTTATTTTAGATATTGTCTCGTTTCGCACACGTTTTGGCCACCATATTCTTAGGATCTTTCTCAAGCACGTGAACTGAAATCTGTCCAGCCTCTTCTCTTCTGTTTTGGTTGTCTTCCAGGCTTCACATCCACGACTTGAACAGGTTGATTTTTGTGTTTCGACCAATACTCCGTGCTTTCCAGATTCTCATCATTTAGCAAAGTTTATTTCTCATTTGGATTGAGCTAACTTGCGACTTCGACCTAGTCTCATGCTCTACGTTGAACTGATGGCTCGCAGAGGATTGTTCCACAGAAGCCTTTTCCTTTCTTGTATTCGCCTTCCTCGACATCTTTAGAACAACATCTTAAATGAAACTGCGGAATCGTTTGGAAAGGATTGGCTTAATGTTTAACAGAAATCTTGATCTAAGCAAGTAACAAGCCCTGCGCAATAGACCTTTTTCACGCGGCTACTATTAGTCTTTTCTGGGGCAATTTAGGGGATCAACACGCAGCTGACGACAGAAATTCTAACTAATTAGTGCTAACAAGAAATGCAGCTAGTGATCCGGATGAAACGCGTCGATTTTCAGCATAGCTAGTTTGTGTTACGATACTAACGAGTATAAAAAAGGGGGAAAGAGACGGAAAAGAAAAAGAAAGATAGAAGACTGCTCGTCTCTTTGACGTGAAAAGAGAACTCATCTAGCCAATCAGAGAGCTAAATTGTTTGATATAAAGTGTGCAGCAAGAATAGGAAAGGTGCTAATTCTATAGAAGGCCGTTTTTGTTCCCCTGGATAGTAGCACGTGGAGCACACGCCACCCCCGAGGGGCAGTACTGTCAGTGGGTGGATCAAAGCGTCATGTTGTGGACACATTAAATTAAAATTCCTTGCATTTTGTATGATCAATCACTTTTGGTTTAGCCAGTGATCAAGCGACAACCCTATACACAGGAAGTGCTGTCTTTGATCTTTTAGACAGTTGAAGAGAAAATATACAAAGAAAAGTCGTTTTCAGTTGGCCGTTGATCGTTCAAGGAGGAAAGAGCAGTTGACTCAACGCCCGGGACTCAACATTTCTGTAGTGACACAGTATTCCTACAGTACCTAGTAGCAGTGGTGGGAAGTAATTCTCTTTTCCGCTTGGCCTGCCGAATTATTTATTTCACTTGTGATATTTCAGGTGCGTTTCTGTTTTGTCACTTAAAAGATATTTAAAAATGCTCGCCCTACCTCAGCCATCGCCGGTCTGCGGCTCTGTTCTGTGATTTGTTTCAAACTAATTCCCTACCGAACATGCTACTTCTCCACGTTAACATTAATGACTATTTCGGCAAAAGACCTTGAATTGCTGCTACAAATGGTACGATTACTACTATCAGTATGTAACACCGTGAGCTGACTAACTTGTGCGTGCCTAAAACGAGTCTTGTTAAGCGTAGTTGAGCAAATGTTCGCGTCAGTTTCGGTGTGTTATGTGGCTGCTGTCATTTACTTTCTGTACGATGAAGATCATTCTGTTGTTCTGTACTCTGAAGTTCTTTCTCTAAGCTAAAGGGCTCTCATATTTCAGTGTTAAGCCCTACGCACGATATAAATATGACGGAGAAGATTTGTTATTGGCAGAAATTGTTTATTTTTCAGCCAAATGATTCAAACTTGGTATTTCTCTCCGAGTTTCTTTAACTTTTCTACTGTTGGTAACTGCTCTTCGCCTTGAGCGGCATTCATCTCAATTTCAACAAACTAAAGTAGCTTCGGTCTGGCAACAAGGAAGCGAGATTTCATGAACCGTGAAAAGTAGAAATACTGAGTTGTGAATATTTAATTAACTGAACATTTTATATAGGATCATTTTTCAGTTTCACATTATGTATAACGGAGTAAGACAAAAAAAAGATTAAAATGCTGTAGCTCGCGGTACATAAAAAAAAGCACTGACAGGCTCGCTGAAAAGTCGATCTAGCCATGAACCACTTATCTAGCCGTACCTATGGTGGGTGATTACCGTCATAATTAAACTATTGATTTTGTTATGTGTTATTTCATTTTCCATTTCACCGAGTTTTCCGTTGGTTCGAATGTTATTCTTGTTTCATCAATTTTCTACCAGAAAATCGAGTTCGCGGCTCAATATTTTCGTCTATAAATCACATTATCGGATAATCTGATCTTTCTTTTCATTTGAATTTTCGGCTTGTTTCAAGTTTCGGAGGGGCTTTCCGAATTTTCGATTGCCTTTTCGATTACTTTATATCTGCGATTGGTTTACGATGTATTTTCGACCATTTTCTGTCAGAGTTCGAATTTTCGGATACATGTTTGATTTTTCTGCTACTTGTTCTCGTGTTAGCCTGGTGACCAGCAGTCGCCAAATCGAGGCAGTTGCCACATCGAGGTTATTTACCTTCCGTTGATTCAAGATGGCGGATCGAGAGCCGCTGGAATAAGAGCAACAGTCATTCAGGAATTTGCGAGAGCTTTTACGTAATATTATTCGGGAAATTGAAGGAGGAAGTCTTGAATCAAATACAGTGGACGCCTTACACTTTAGGCTGGATTGGCTGCAAGGTTTAATCGCTCGTCTTCTTGACGTGTATAGAATCGATGAACAAATTGTCAACCTAATTAGGGGCGCACGGGACTTTCTTGTTGGAAGTCAGGATGTTTTTGGTGCTTCTTCGCCAGCTACTGCTTTTACGGGACAGCGCGGACGCCCAAGATATTCAATTCCGAGGGATCAACTTGAATTTCTCGTTGACAGATGTTTCGCCGTCGTCGATATTGCAACTTTGCTAGGTGTCGGTGTGTGGACTATTGAACGACGCTTGTTCGAGTTTGGGTTAAGTGTGAGATCAACATACTCACGCATAGACAACGGAGAACTTGACCAGATGATTCACAGCATCCTAACAGAGTTCCCTAACACCGGGTACAGGCGAATGACCGGATTTTGATGAGCAGGGGGTTGAGAATTCAACAGTGTAGAATAAGAGAGGCAACGCGGAGGGTCAATCCAGCTGGGGTACTACTTCGGGCGCTCGAGCTACGGACAATACACAGAAGACGATACCAAGTATATGGACCACTTGCGTTGTGGCACATAGATGGTAACCATAAACTGATAAGGTATCATTCCCTTCTTGAAGTTCTAGGGAATCTAATGTCTAATGTCCTTTCTTAATTTCCCATATTGTCGATTCATTTTATTTATATCAGGGATATACACAGACATTCATCCCTCCCTCCTTCAGGTACATTTATTCTTTCCTTCATGTGTCTTTTGGTCCATGTTTATTATCCGCTGACATTTGTTATAACTGTACATTATGATGTTCCACAAAATATCCATACCCCCCCCCCAGAGGGTTTTTTGGTTTGAACCTCCACCCCTCTGGAAATTCCAGTTTAGCTTAATGCTTTCGTTAACAAATTTTTGGGTCTTAGACATCCCCCTCCCCCTTGAAATTCCAATGACCCTCCTTGGAGAGGGTATGGATATTTTCTGGAACCACATATTACATATTATAAGGTGGCAGATCTTCTCACTCTTTGAGAGAGAACATCTGGTAATGTGACTTCAATATGTGACACACCGACTACCAGGACGTTTACCTCCAAAGGGGTCTAAAAAGTTGTATCTTCCAGTAAAGAAAACTTAGCTTGTACTTCTTGCCAGTATGGCAGATACTGGTGTTCTTGATTTGGCACTGGTTAATAAAAGCCCTTTAACCAATTTCAGTTCTTGATTGAAACTTGCTTTACTCATACTAGGGAATTATGTGTTAGCTTCCTCTCTGGGCTGATGTCTGGGGATTGAAAGGTATATCATAAACCAATACCTAACTGCTTTTTCTACTTCATATCCATTTCTTAAGATGGAGGTTTGTAATCCAGGGAGGAATTGATGGTTTCACAAGAATGATTGTGTTTTTGCCATGCAGCACAAACAACCGTGCTTCCACTGTGTATAGACTATTTCACAATGCAGTGCAGACTTATGGGCTGCCTTCACAGGTCAGATCAGATAAAGTTAGAGAGAACTGTGATGTTGCATGGTTCATGCTGTCACACCCATTAAGAGGACCAAACCCAGGAAGTCACATTGCTGGTAGAAGTGTGCATAACCAGCGTATTGAGAGACTTTGGAGGGATTTGTATACAGGGTGCACATATGTGTTTTACCAGTTAATTTACCATATGGAGGAGTGCTCACTTCTAGATCCTTCAAATGAAATTCACATTTTTGCATTGCATTATGTGTACTTACCAAGAATCAACAGGTACCTAAGAATATTTTCCTCAGGCCACAACAATGGACCCATTAGCACAGAAAGAAATATGACACCTGTCCAGTTGTGGGTCAATGGCTTGTTGCAGTTGCGAAGGTCAAATCACAGAGTAGTACAAGAACTACGTGAAAGGATAAGCAATATCAAATGTGAATGTTTCATCAGGTTGTCCAATGCTGAGAAGGGAGATGAAAGAACAATGCATATTGGACAAATTTGAGGTTGGATATGCTCAGTCTGGTTTCTCTGTTGAGTGATTGATATATCTTCTCAAACAAGACATTAACTAAAGACAAAACAAAGAAATCTTTGCTAATTAGACCAGGTATCCAATCCTTTTCCACAGACAGTCATGAATTTCTTTGTTTTCACTTTATGAATTATTAATGAATCTGAGAAGAGCATTTAAGAACACAAGCTGACAATTGAAATAACAAGGTGGATGCATGTGCTTTAGACATATCTTAACGAGCATATCACCCCTCATTTGTGCAAAAATGGAATAAAAATAGAAAACTTGTAAAAGACGATGTTTTGATTTAAGTTTAATCCGATTCACGCAAATTGTACCTCATCTGAAAATTGAAGCGCGTCCAATTCATCAAAATTTTAATAAACGATTTACAAACAAACTTGAGACAAACAAATGGCTCAAAACAGTAGATCTGGCTGGAAGATGTCACACTCTGATAACATGTTTAGTTAGCCAATCAGAGCATTTGACCATTAAAATATATTACAAGATGAAACATTTGCTGCTATTATCTCACTATGCTCTATAGTCATTGGGTGTGTAGGAACAAAAAGCACGACACTTACACAAAACCAGGGCTGGCCTGCTTTTCCAGTGAAAGTATATAATGTAATAGTCAGTCAAACTTCTATAGATAACAGGAACTTACTTTGTCTTTTTAACAGGTAGACATTGAAAATTATGGCATTGATTGGGAAGGTCCATCACCCTCGGAGGAATGGGGTGGCCCTCTTGGCAGTACAGATGAGTCAGTGGTCATACCAGAGACCTCGCTGCCACTTTCTTTGGAAACATATGAGGAACTGGCTAGAACAATAGATCCTTGCCAATATTCAGAATTTCAAGGTGTTGACATATCTGTTCAAACCCTAACATTTACTGAAAGAGCACAGTAGCTGTTAGGTCCACTACTTACAATATGTAACAAATTTTGTCTGAGCTATTGATAGAAATGGATGTTGTGCATTCATGTACTGACCATTTCTCAAGAATATAAAAGCACAGTTGTAAATTTTAAGATGAGCGTAACACTCATGACACCCTGAGTTAATGTTACAAAATTATGTGGTTAGAAGATTCCTGATATGTGATACTGAAAGATACCAAAAGAACTTTCTTGAAGTAGAGAGTGGTGGTGTCAGAACAGAAATGATTGTTTCTACGCTCAGTTTCCTTTTGTAGCATTTTCCTTTTGTGGCTTTCTCTACTGGTGATTTTTTTTTTGGAAAAGCACCATTTTCATACATACCTCGCATTTTGTGCTCCCCAACTGCGATGTTTGCAGAGAAATCCACTAAAAATGGTGTTTCCAGCTTGGAAACCAGCTTGCTGTCCATTTCTAGGCCGTTTGTGCCCCTCTAGAGTTCATGCATGTGCACAAGTCTAAATTTTTAAATAGTTTTTGTACGAGAACAATTACAACCAGTTGAGGCACTTGTCTGCAAAGCTGATTCCTGGCATTCCTTGGGGAATCTTAAATGAAGCGATAACCAGTACAAAGGCCGAAGTTTTCCACAATGTTTCAAGGTGAAAATCGAAGATTTTTTGTGTATAACTCTGGTCGAAATTATCAGTTTGTTCTTAAATAAGTAGCGTTTGATAGGGCATTGTCTGCCGCAACAGTGGATTATTAAAATTATCCCCTGTCAGTCAACTGATGATGCCCGAAGCCTTGCAAGGACTGTGGTTGCTCATGGCTGAAGTGGGCTGGTTTAGTAGTGGAAGGATTAATAGCGGAGCCAGCGCGCTAGCGCGTCAGCAGAGCTCCATTGCTAAGGAAATTTGGTAACCTATCAAGCCAAAAAATTGTGGTAGTGACGTAATAGTCACGTGACCGTACATCCGTACATCCGTACGTCCGTCCGTCCGCACCAGAGGGCTACCAATACACTTCATACACTGGATATAACCCTGTGCTGAATCCCGTGTGTTTTTGGCGCGAAATCGCATGTTGACCCGCATTGTAGCAAAACAAGCAAAGACAACAAAAGTCAAAAACAAATTTGTTAATGGAAAAAAAAAAGTTCAAAAGAACACTCAGTTGTCTTTTTGGTGGAAGGGGAAAAGTTCAATCTAGGCGAAAGAAATTCGGCGATAAAGTTCAGCGGGAGTAGGTTTTTTTTTTTTTCTTTCCTTGTTTTTTTTTCTAATTTCACGACTTGAATGAGAGTATTTTCACAAATTAATAACTGCCAGCAAAAACAAAACAAAAACAAAACAAAACAAAAAACAGACAAAACACAAAGGGGGGCTCCGCTTTTAGGCTTGGCTAAATCTATATATTAATTATTCATAAGTAGTTTGGATGTTCAGATTTCGGAAGCAAGAACTGAGTATTTTATTTCTGAACTATGAACTGCCTTGTTCTCAATTCTGTGCATGCAGGGAGCACTTATAACATTTGACTGGCACAATTCAAATTAAGGAAGACACAGCTCTTTTTTTTTCAAGAGGTGCAAACTGAAAGCCCTTCTCCACTACATGCCTCTACAGTGAAATGCATGCTATGAGTACAGTTTCCTTAGATCATTGTGCTCTGCTCTTTTACTGAAATGTTCCTGATCCAAAATTTGAACTTACAAAAACACAAATAGCTAATTGCCATGCATCACTTTTCCCAAACTATAAGTGCAATCACATCCTAGAAACCTTCATAAAAAACCTAGGTACTTTCGGCACCCTTCATAATGACACATTCTTAAAAGTAAACTGTGACAGTAATAGTGACACGTTTTCAAAACAGTAAACTTTCACAATAACAGAACTTTAACTAAGATTAACAGTAGCTAAATAGTTTTATGTCTAATACACTTTGCAGCCAGTAAAGCTCCAGGCAGAACACTGATTCATATTACTGCTTGTTTAAATTGAGGAATATCCTCTTGAACCATACTTCAAAGCTTTTGTCAAGGAACTTTTTAGAGTGGCATAATCAGCATGGGAAGAGTGAAGGATCAGCCTGTTGAAACAAGCTTTACTTTCAGCGAGGCTTGACACTGTACCCTGGTCATCGAGCTGTACCCAAAGTTTCCCTCCATGTGATGGCAAAATTTCCCAGCCCGTCCAAAATGGCATCAGGTCACGCAGGCCTGCCCCGCTGTAATGAGAGCAAAGAGACATTCAGTTCCCTACTAAGAGAGCTTTACTGTACCATTTGTAAAACTTTGACAAATCACACAGCTTACAAGAACACGAGAGTCTGGAAACAAATGTTCAACACTTACAACTTAATCTGTGTCTAACAGGTGACTGTAACCATCTATAAAGCTGAGTGCAGGGCATCAAGTGACAAATGACACTCATAATAGGAAAATAGGAATGACAGTGGCCAAAAAATGGGGAAAAAATAAGAACTCTCACCTCAAAATAGGAAAAAAATAGGAAGCTTCCTTTGAGTTTTATCCTCTTAAAGGGGCACTGTCACTGGCAGTCTGTTGCGTTGAGGTCAATTCTGCAGTAAAATCATTGCTTAGTACCTTTAATTGTACTTAAAATGCTCCTGCATAACTACGAAGATAACAAATGAAATTTAGCAGGGAGAGCAAACCACAATAATTTGCTTGAAATGTTTTCAAGACACAGCTTGAGAACTTGAAAAAATTGACTAATTTTTGCAAGCTTCAATCCATTCCCATCCTCGCCACCCGTAACAACAGATGACAGTAAAATGGTCAGTGCAGTAATATAGTCCTTGGCAAAAAAACTAGACCATTATTTTTGGGTTGAAAAGTTTTAACTTTTTGAAGTGTTACTACAATAGTGTGACAGTGCCCCTTTTAACACTCCCTGCCCCAACAGCACCTATGTACAAAAATGCTTTAATATTTAAGACAATGGCATACATCCTCAATGTAATTCACACGAATGTGCCAGCATTGCAGTATGTCTTGGCACAAGCTGAAGAAATTCATTGAAACAAGCTTCAAAATGGTCTTTTTGACATAGGGGATTCAGTTTTTTGTGGCGTTTATCAATTTTATTGATAATGTTATTTCAAATATTTCAAAATGTTTGCATGCCCCAAGTAAACCCTTAAAAAATAGGAAAAAATAGGAATTTCTTTAAAAAGAAATTGGAGAAAATAGGAAGCAAGCCAAAAATAGGGAAAAGTAGGAACTTGACGCCCTGTGAGCGAAAACCACCCTTTTTCTGCCTAACCCTGCAGCTTGTAATTGAAGCTTTTGAGACTTGCATGGCACTTGATCCTGTTCAGGGTAGGCGAGACAAAAAAAGTCGTGGGTCCACGTCTCTTTCGGTTTATAATAGGGACTTGGTCGACTTCCGCGCTTTGGTGGCCGTGACGCTTTTTGTGCACGGGAAAGTGATGAACCAGTAGATGCCGCATACGGCGAAAAAAGGTTTCTAAAGTCTGCCATGACACTAGCATCTCGATCTGGCGGAGGACCAGGATTATGCGACCTTCCAGCAGCGGTTAAAGCCGAAGAATTGTTTTCATTTTCCCCCAATGACAGAATGTCTGTAGCCTGTCTGAGGAGATTTATGGCAATCGTAAAATTGTTTGCTGAAGGCGAAGGCGCCGTCTCTCGATCCGCCATGTTGAAACAACAGGTCCGACAGGGCTGGAAGGCGGTAAATAAACAACCTCGATGTGGCGGCTGCCTCGATTTGGCGATTGCTAGTCACCAGGCTAACACGAGAACAAGTAGCAGAAAAATCAAACATGTATCCGAAAATTCGAACTCTGACAGAAAATGGTCGAAAATACATCGTAAACCAATCGCAGATACAAAGTGATCGAAAAACCAATCGAAAATTCGGAAAGCCCCTCCGAAACTTGAAACAAGCCGAAAATTCAAATGAAAAGAAAGATCAGATTGTCCGATAATGTGATTTATAGACGAAAATATTGAGCCACAAACTCGATTTTCTGGCAGAAAATTGATGAAACAAGAATAACATTCGAACCAACGAAAAACTCAGTGAAATGGAAAATGAAATAACACATAACAAAATCAATAGTTTAATTATGACGGTAATCACCCACCATACGTACCTAAATTGACTTTTGTGTAGTTTCTTTCCAAAAGAAATTCTTTAAAAAACACAAACTGCGATAAATCCAGAGCGAGGGAGTCTTTGGCCTTGAAGTTTTGCAATTTACAAGGAGTTTCTCTTCTACAATACCGACAACACAATTTTTTTTCTCAAACGTAGAACTTACACAACAGCCAAGTCACGCATGAGTTAACTGACGAATTAAATTTTCATGCAAACAAATGAGCGTATAGCTTGCAACTTACTTAGACTAGACTGGCACAGTTTATTATAGATGGCCGCTATTCCAATAGACAGTCGGTTTTAGAAAAAAAAAGGGTTGTAGAAAAAAGTTGATCGATGATTGTATATGAAGGTGTACTGTCTAAAGTGCAGATATGTCATTCCTTATCTGTTGCTTCATGTATGTTTTCTACGTGTGAGTGTTGGTATTCTTTTCGGCCTGTACAGCTGGCTACAAATGTTATGCTTTATATTTGACTGCGCATGTCTTACGTCCGAAATTTAATGTCCGAAACGGAATTAAAACGAAAACTAAAACGAAATTTAATCCCGAATTAAACCGATTACGAAAAGTAAAATTGGCATAGTTTAACAGTTCTTAGAAATCGGTTATCTTTCAGTCAGATCAAAACAATCATTAATTTTAACTTTGCTTTCACTTTTAGAAGAAACCGTTCCTCTGAATTGAACCTCAGTTACCTAAACATTTTACCTGCTAAACAGGCTATCACTGATGTTGCGATTAGCCCGTAAACGATGTTTTTATCAGATTTGGAAAGTGTAAAAAGAAGGGCAACAGAAAAGAACGTCTGATGAACCGTGAAAAGTATAAGGGTTAATTGTGAATATTAAATCAGCGTTGTTCATAATTTAAACATGCTTACACAGTTGAGACATTTTAAAGCACTATTTTCTGATTCACAAAATAGCTACCTACATACATACATGCATGCAACAGTATTGGACATCAAAAAGAAAAATAGAAAAAGAAATATAAAATATCCGTTATTCACGGAACTCGATAGAACTTTAATTCAGTTATGTGTTCAAACTGACACATCTCAAACAATTGTATTTTTACCCAATCTTAGAATTTCTGCTATAAAAGACAAGTTACGCATGAATCAACAACAGCAGCAGCCATGTAAGAGTTTAAGAATTGTATCAATTAAAAGTGCTGTTGATTGGTTGACAGTAAAAAGTTAATGATGATTGACGCTGTCGGTACTGAGACTCTCGACTTCTCGTGTAGTACCTTAACTTTTTGGCCCCCGAATTGAAAACCATACGTTTTAGCCACAAGTTCATTTTTTGGTCTTTATGGTTTTAACTTGCATTTAAATGGCTAAAAGTACCAATTTCTACAAAAAAATATACATATTTTGATTTAATTGGAAGCAATTTTGGGAGATTTTTAATTCAGCACGTTCTCAGAACTGAAAATTGGGACTTTTTTCGGCGATCCTAAATATTATTATTATTATAAATAGATATCTCTTTCTTTTCCTTTTCTTTCTTTTTCTTTTATTGGTTTGCTAGCCATTTTATCGCCTTTCTTTCCTATGAGACGGTGTCTGCATGGCTTACTTTTTAGGAAAGTGGAAAATTCTACCTGGAAAGAGAACCAGGCGAAGGGCCAAATTTTTCATCGATTTGGCAAGAAAACGTTGATGGTTGTTCAGGACGCAACTCGGGCAGATTTGGTCAAAATGTCCAAAATGAGGCTGGTATCCAAAGATCTATCTTTTTTAATCCGTTGCCTTTCAAACTGGTTACTTGAGGAAAAAGCTTATGACGTTAGAGTTGTTTCAGTCCATACGTCACCTCAGCGGTTGTGTACGACCCGATAAAGCGCAAAAAGGTTTAAAGCTACTATTTAAGGTCGGCACACAGGAAAGGACTAGTCCCTGAGAATTATCGCAGGGACAGGTCCCTTGTGGTATTTTCTTATTACCATGATAATACGTGACTCTGATGATGACTTCCCTTCCGGTTGTCGAAACGTCAGTCAATGTCACCGCAAACAGTCCTTTTCAGGACTATACTCACCCGGACGATCATACCCTCACCGACTTACGAAGGGTGTGGTTGCAAATCTTGGAAACGTACTGGCAAGCGGGCTTGTTACCTTCGATAAGTGAATATTTTGTCAACAAAGAACGATTTCTTACCATTCATAATCGCATTTTAACCACGCTAATAAGGTATTTATTAGAAATGGTATCTTAAACGTAACTGAGGACCTTTGTTTTCTGATACTGTGCTTGTCGTTTCAAATTCTTAGCATGAGAGAGACTATTTCTTAGGAAGAATTTAATTCGATTATCAATGTTAAATTGCGCAAGAGCTCGGTTGTGCCGTCTCCCGGTTGATGTCAGGACACAGGCCCTCAGAGACACACTCAATACCATCCACTCACCGACCAATCAATATTTTATCACACAGGAACTCTTCATGGCTGGTGCGGCACCATCAGCCGCATTCACCAAAGAGACGACCAACTACGCTCGGTTGTGTCGTCTCCTGGTGGATGTTGGCAGTCAGGCCCTAAGAGATACATTCAATACCATCCACTCACCAGCTAATCTGCAAGCTGTCTTGACGATGAACAAATCAGCGTTGCAGTCACTAAGAACAAAGAAAATTCTCAGTCCATCACAATGGGGCAAGCTCTTCCCTGTGATCCCTGCTTCAGTGTCTTCAAGAGACTTCGACATCACTCTGCTGATGGTCTTGTTTCGAAACATATGTGGCTTAGCTGCTCCCGCAACTGGCTGGGATGCCCTTCCTGCTGCAACAGACGTGAGTCTCGAAGCAGATATCGCTCGCATTAAGTACTTCAGAAACACAGTGTATGCACATGCTGACCATGCTTCTGTTGACGATACAACGTTCAGCAGCCACTGGAATAGCATCCGGGACACTCTGGTGCGGCTGGGAGGAGTTAAGTACAGAGCAGCTATTGACCATCTTGAGACAGAATGCATGGACCCCGAGGCTGAAGAACACTACGTCGGGCTTCTCGACCAGTGGAAGAAAGATGAGGACAACGTGAAAGAAAAATTGGAGGAGCTTGGTCACGGGATAGGAAAAGTCATGAAAAAGCTCGAAGAAATCACTACTGAAGGTTAGTTTACATGCCTTAGACTGAATTAAACATCACGTAAGCTCAGGACATTTAAGTGCGGGTAAAAGCTGGTTTTCATTAGCGACATAGTCGGAGTACGCTAGTCGGAGTCGGAGTCATAATCAGAAGCGTAGAGCGTTACGATCGATTGAATGTGCTTACGATTCCGTCGCTTACGATCTTGTGAAAACCAGATTGTCAGAGTCGTATAAGCAGCGTGAATTTTGTACCCGGTGGGCCTGTGGACGAGCCCTGTGATTGGTTCATTTTTCTGCTTCCGCTTACGACTCCGACAATCTGGTTTCGCTAGATCGTAAGCGGAGTCATAAGCGCAATCGGAAGAAAATGGAAACGTACTGATACTTGCGACTCCGATTCCGTTGCCCTTACTCCGCTTACAACTCCGTTGTTTGAGTTTCGCTAGATTGTAAGCGCTCTTCAACTCCGGATTGCGGCTCCGACTCAGACTCTGTCGCTAGTAAAAACCAGCCTTAAAGCAAACGAAATCATTCACCTGTGATGCAAAAGGTTCAGTTGTTATAAAGGCACATATTTATCCTATAAGTTATTTTCATGATTGGTAGAAAAGATAGTGGAGCCCGAAGGGCCTTCAGTAAGGATTTGAGGGGAGCCACACTGATGGAAGTCAAAACAATGAGGTGTATAACCGTTTGTGTCATGATGTGATAACTTGAATTGTAGATCGCGACATTTCGACTGTTTACTGCTAGTGTTCATGTGGTGATGAGGTCGACTGATTATGCGTCAATTTTGTGAAAACTTTGAAAATACGTGTGAAAATTTATCCTTAATTCTACTCGGAATCATGCAACTTTGATACCACATTTCATCTTTATAATGACGACTTCCGTATAGGGCGTAGCTGAGTCGCGAACCAACTAGCCGTCATTATAAAGCCGTAATGTTGTCTCAAGTCAAGTTTGTTTTATATAATCAAAGTACTATTTACAGCCAATTAACAGTGTCAGTACACATTACTCTTTTAGCGAAAATATTGAAGCCCAAAGAGATGATGCACGGACCTGCCACGTGTAAAGAGAAATATCACGAAAACGAACCTGTGGAATACTATTGTACAGTCTGCAGAGTTTGTATTTGTCACAGATGTGGACAGACACGTCATAATTATCATAATAAGATCGATATACAGCAAGTGGCTGAAGA
Organism: Siderastrea siderea; assembly: GCA_964030785.1. Lineage (NCBI taxonomy): Eukaryota > Metazoa > Cnidaria > Anthozoa > Scleractinia > Rhizangiidae > Siderastrea > Siderastrea siderea. The sequence continues at coordinate 33,411,203 of OZ034968.1, forward strand.
GAAGAAAACTCAAATGTCGAAATTGTTTGAAAGAGTCAAGACGAAAGCTATCGAAGCTGAAACAAAGATAAAGAAACAAACCGAATTGATGAAAAAAAATGAAGACGAAATCTATTCTGCTGAAAAGAAGATGTTAGAAAGTGTGGAAGATAGAATTCGACTTTTGAATGAACATAAATCGGCCATAAAGAAAGAACTAGCTAAATTTCGCGAAGCACAACAAAGGATGCACGCGACTAAATTGGAAAGTCTTGAGAGGCTCTCTACTTTATTAAAAAATGCTCTTGATTGGGGAGAGGATATCCTGCAACGAAGCTCTGGACCTGATATTCTAGAAGCAGAACATAGCATCTATAGTAGCTGCAAAGAACTTTTAAATGCTGAAGAAATACAAATCCCTAAACCACCGCATGTTACTTACGTTTCACATCGCTGGTTTCTGGCAGATCGAGTCGTAGCTAGTCATTCTGATCCTTTACAGTCTACAGTCGAAGGAAAGGGTGTGAAAGAAGCAGAACTGGGCGCTGACTCAAGCTTTTTAGTTACTACACGAGATTCAGAGGGAAAACAGTTTTACGAAGAAAAAGACCAAGTGACCGTGATTATCTTCTCTGCGGCAGGAGACGATTTGGAGAGGAAAATTGAAGATCGTAACGATGGGAAATACGTAGTACGTTACACGCCAAAAACCATTGGTGTACATGACGTTGTAGTCGAGGTAAATGGAATACCGCTAATTGGTAGTCCCTGGCGTGTTCAGGTGATGACACATCAATACAAAGCAACGAGTTGTTTCAATGGATTGTGTGGCCAAACACAGGGATTGAAGTTTCACTATCCGTATTGCATTACAGTGAGCGAAAGGACCGGCAATATTGCCATAGCTGATAACGGCAATCGGCGAGTTCAGTTGTTTAACTCTGAGTGGAAACACCTGAGAACCATAGGAGACAAGGGAACAGTAGATAGACCGTCATCAGTGGCATTTACAGCATCTGGTGATGTCATAGTAATTCATGAAGGTAAAATGCCCGTATTATTTACTGACAGTGGTAACTTAATTACACCCATCACTGAGCAACTGATTATGCCAAGAAGTGTGTCTGTTGGAAAGGATGGTAACTTCATTGTGTGTGACAGAGGAGACAGTACAGTCAAAGTTCTTTCCAGTGACGGTACAAACCTGATACAGTCCATCAGAGTTCCAGACGGTGAGATCCCGAGTTTTGCCATTTGTTACCAGGATATGTTTTTTGTCTCGTATGAGAAGGAAAGTTGCGTTAGGGTGTTCAACAAGGACGGACAGCTGCTTTATAAGATTGGCTGCAAAGGAACTGGTGACGGACAGCTGAGGAATCCTACTGGCCTCACTATCGATAGGTTTGGAAACCTTGTGGTATGCGACAAGGGTAACGAAAGAATCCAAATTTTTTCATTGGAAGGAAAGTTTCTCAACTCAGTGAATGCAGGAATGAAATCTCCCAGGTCGGTTGCTGTTAATAAGAACGGTGATTTGCTGGTTTGTGATTCTGTAGAAGAATGTATTCATATTCATCATTAAACTTGTAAATGTCAGTAGTGTAAAGCCACACCCAAGTAAGTTTGTTTGTTTGTTGATCGTTTGCTGGAATATTTCCCGGATGTATAGTATGGATAAATGGAAGGGATAATGTGGTATAGTATATTATCATACCACCGTACGGCCCCGCTGACGCGATTCTATGTGAAAAGCAACGGCTACCTGACGTGTGTAGGGCAGCTTTTTCCATACCGACTCGTGCAACCTATCCGGCCGTCAAGTAGCCGAAAAAGCTGTCCGGCCCTAAACACGTCATTTGTTTATTTGGTGTGCCGCATTTAAACTTTCAGTAAGCATTCAAAAAATTCCAATAAAAAATTGTTTAATAATTCCAATAAAATAAAGTTTATAATGGTTGAATGATAAAATACTTACTGACTTAGTTAGGTCGGGCCGGATGGGAAAATATTTGGCTCTCGGTCCGCTCGGTACGTGTGCCATGACCTCGAGCCAAATGTTTTCCCGTCCGGCCCTCCCACTTAGTCAATAAGTACATAGTAGGTGAATCCGAACAAGTTTTCACCAGCGTACATTTCCGTTTCTAGTTCAGTGTTTTCTGTTAAGCGTATATAGAAAAATAAGTCGCGCATTCTTTGATAATTCAGCAAACATAGGATTATATTTGTATTAGTAGCAACTTGTACTGAGTGGCTCTAAAAACATCACCACTATGAGTCACAAATGTCAAGTAGATAATAAGTATGATCAGTAAGAGAATAGAGTCAAATCTCCCCGTGCGACTCCCTCGCATAAGCGGCGACCTCCCGTGAGCGGCCATCTCGGCTTGATATTTTGGATGGTCGTTTACGAGACGTCCAACTGTAGCTGTGATCTTCATAGAAGACAAATCACTGTGATGAGGCCAATTGAAGGACCCTTACCGATTTTACTTCTTTTCGACGACTGATATCTACGGGGAACAATAATTTACTTAAAAGGGCAGGAACTGCAAACCTTTCTACATCATGATAATTTGCAAGTTAGTTGTCTAGGTAGTTAGTTATCTTATTTGTTATATAGAATTAACTTTTTATTATAATTATTTATTAATGTAGTTGGCTCGAAGATATTAGCACTTGAGTGCTACACTGTAAATTCGAGGGTAAATAAAGTTTTCAAATAAGAAATTTTTTCTCCTTAAAGCAGAATGACTAATCCAAACAGAACAGAAAAATCAAATCCTTATATTTGATAAAAGGAGGAAAAAGTGATTATTTATGAGTCTACCGGGAATGAAGCATCTGTTTGTTTGTGTATGCAAAAAAGCACACTGGAATCCACTTTTCATGTGTTTTCGTTTTCTTGTAAAACATTTACACTGAATAACGTTATTAAGCGTTTTACAAAGCTCTAGGTAACATCTACATCTACATCTAAATCTGCAACTTGCAAGATTGCTAGGACAGTTTGCAAGTGTGATAAAAATAAAGAGTGTAGTAACAATGTTCCAAAACAGGTGAATTTAACGCAAATTATAGCATTCGGCTAAAACATTAAAACACTTCATCCAAAATCGTGTTGGAAGAACACGCTTCACTGTTGATCCACGCCGTACACTGAAAGCCCCAGCTAAACGGTCAAAATTTTCAGCGGTAATACGAAAAAAGCCATATGTGGGCTCACCTTGTCGGAAGTTTGATCAAACATTTTGTGCAAGTTTAGCCACCGAACGTTTTGTGTGACAAACACAGTGTTGGACAAAAATGTTTGACGGTTTAGCAGGGGCTTAAATAAATAGATACTGATGACCATGCACTTAGGTCTCATCTGAGCTCTTAATGGTTGAAGAAATGCATTCTCTGCTCAGAATATTATACGAGCGATTCGAACGCCTTCTCTTCTTTGAAACGCAGAGAAGGTCCTGGGAACGACGTTGAGCGGTTTGCTATTCGGTGGCGTCACGAAATTCCATGCCAAGTCGAGTAAGCGAGAGAGAACGCCTAGGAACTAGGCTGGAGTTCTCTATAATCATGTAAGTATAAAACGTCGATGCAACTAATCGTTTCTAAAAATGATTATAGTTATGACACAAAAATATATTGCGCTAGGTAAAACTATCCGAAATATCAACTTACGATGACTCGCTCAAAACGCTTAATATATGAAAGTTGAACAAATGAGTATGTTTGCGTACGTAGCTAGATATCCAAATGCGATGAATGGCTCACGTTATTTTGGGCTCAGCACATAACAGATTTTTCAAGTGTGGTCACTTCGGAATCTCAGTAAGATATCATTATCATCAACATCCGGATCCTTCCTTTTGCCTTCCCGAATCAAGACCATCAGTAGATCCCGAATTTCTGTCAGCATCTTCCGTTGTTCATGGAGTTTTTCTTGGAATTCTAAAGCCTGCGCACTCCTCAACCTTTCCATTGCGTTCATCTCCTCCTTCAGTGTCTGATACTGTTGTTTCACATGGTGAGTCAGCTCCTGTTCTATCCCAGCATCCCTAGTGAGGAGCTGTGCAGGGGACGCATGAGATTCTTGGGCCATACTGCTGTCAGGCGAACACATCTAAGTTTAGAGAAATCCTTATGAGCTGACCTTAATTTTCTGAACTGCAGAAACATTGACCTGAAATAGCTGAACATACGAATTTTGAAAAAAAAAATTGATGTATGAAATTTTTCTGTCTGTTGTTGTTCTCGAAAACATACATTTTTTGCACCAGCTCTGGCAAATTAGCATTACGAGTTCGTTGGCACCGTAAGTCCTCATTCGCCTTTTAATTTTCTTGGTTCGTTATTATAGTTAGGGAGGAAAGTAATGGTCGGCCAATTGAGGAGGAGAGTCTCTGAGAGCTGACTAGAGTTGAACGCGTCGTCACTCTTATGGGCTCTGTAAGAGTTTTAATAGGTTCAAAAACTTTTATGAGAATTGATGGAAACTAAAACAACTCTAATTACACTCTCTCTCTTCTCGTGCGCTTTTCAAGCTGTTAATCTCTCGTCAATTTTTGTCTTCTTTAGTTTTCGTTAGTACTTTTCAAGCTTAATTGTGCGCTTTCACAAAACACCACACTCCACCCCCGACGGGCAATCTTGCCAGTGGGTGGACCAAAGCGTCATGCGGTTAACTCATATATAATTCCTTGCATTTTGTATGATCAATTACTTTCGGTTTAGCCGGTGAGCAAACGACAATCTTAGAGACAGCAAGTTCTGTTCTTGATCTTTCAGACGGTTGAGGAGAAAATTTATAAAGAAAAATCGATTTTAGCTGGTCGTTCATCGTTCAAAGAAAAAAAGAGCACTTTATTCAACTCATCTGTAGTGACATAGTATTCCTACTGCACCGAGTTAATGAGTTGTGGGAAGACTTTTCTTTTCCGCTTAGCTTGCAGCCGAATAATTCATTTCACTTGTGATATTTTAGGTGCGTTTCTGTCTCGTTACTCTAAGGATGTTTAGTCATGATGCTCAATTTAATTCTTCCGAGTATGAAGTAGTTAGAACCGTTACAAAGCATGTTTGTGTAGTTATTTACATAAATTGTCACACTACCGCCAGCCATCTTTTGTGGCTTCCATCTGTGATTTGTTTGAAACTTAATTAACTATTGTGGTCATTTACCGAACACGCTACGTCTCCAGGTTACCAAGTGACTGTTTCGGCAAAAGAACTTGAATTGCCGCTATAAAAAGTATGATTATTGCTATTATGTGTTAAATACTGCAAGCTGACTAACCTGTGTGCGCCTAAGACGCGAGTCAAGTGTAGTTGAGCAATTGTTTTCGCTTCTGTTCCGGTATGTTGTGTGGTGTGCTGTTATTCACTTTCTGTTTAATACTCTGAAGTTTGTATGTAAATGTGTACTGTCTACATGGTCTAAGCTGAGACTTACAAGTAAAGTGCAATTGTTTTATTCCATATCTGTTGCGTCATGTTTTGTACGTGCGAGAGTTAATATTCTTCCTCTGCACTGCTACCTACTAGTCTTGTGATGCATATTTGACTTCGCATCTGATTTAATGTTTCCCAAATTCAATCGATTACGTAAACTAAAACTGATAAATTCCTCAGTCCTTAGAAATAATTTATCTTTCAGTCAGATCAAAGAAACCGTTCTCCGAACTGAACCACCTTAACTTAAACGTTTTTACCCTCTAAACAGGCTATCATCAATCAGTGTAGCGGTTAACCTGTCACGCCTGAGGTGTTAACAAATTGTGAATATTTATTCAGTGTGCTGTTCATCTTTCAGTTAAGGCCCCCGCAAACGAGGAAACATTGTTGCGGAAACATTGTTGAGGAAACATGTTTCCCTAAATGTTTCCCTGTTTGCGCGCGAACGAAACATTTGTTGCTCCGAGAAACAAAAAATGTTTCTGTTTTTTTTTTCAGAAAAATTTTGTTTCCGCGACAAATGTTTCCCCGTTTGCGCGCCAAGGAAACAATGTTAACTGGCTTTTGTGGTCACGTAGGCTCTATTTCCTAAAATGAGCATGCGCAAACGTCTGTTTTCAGTGAAACGTTTCTTGTTTTACCTGGCAAGGAAACATTGTTTCCCGCACGTTTGCGCTCCCAAGAAACATTCTGGGAAACAATGTTTCCGCAACAATGTTTCCTCGTTTGCGGGGGCCTTTAGACATGCTTTCAGTTGAGACATTTTTAAGCACTATTTTCTGAGTTACAATATACATGCGCCACTATTGGGATAAAAAGAAATATACCAAAACCGTTATTCATAGATCTCAAACATAATCAAACTCGATTGAACTGTTATATGTGCTAACTGGCACACTTTAACTTATCTTGCTAAGTGTTGCGATAATGTATTTTGTTAACCAATCACAAACGCGTGAATTGGTTAATCAATCTTGAAAGAATTAAAGGATTGTATAAATTAATTAAGAACAGCATTTATTGGCTTATGATAAAAGATTATGTTATCGAATGTTAAGGTCAGCCAGCACACAAGAAAGGACCAGTCCCTGAGAATTGTGCAGGGACAAGTCTTGAAGGAAAGGAGTGCTTTCAGGGACTTTCTGCAAGACTGTGTCCCGCGGACAAGTTGTGTCGTCTCCTGGTCGATGTCGGGACACAGGCCCTCAGACACAAATTCAATGCCATCCACTCACCGACCAATCTGCAATCAGTTTTGGCGACGTACAGATCCACCTTGGAGTCACTGAGAACAGGGAAGATTCTTAACCCAACGCAGTGGGGCAAACTCTTTCCTGCCATCCGTGCTTCAGTGTCTTCCAGAGACTTCGATATCACTCTTTTGATGGTGCTGTTTCGAAACATATGTGGCTTAGCTGCTCCCGCAACTGGCTGGGATGCCCTTCCTGCTGCAACAGACGTGAGTGTTGAAGCAGATATCGTTAGAGTCAAGTACTTCAGAAACACGGTCTTCGGTCACGCTGAGCAAGCGTCTTTTGACGACCCAACGTTTAGCAGCCACTGGAACAGCATCCGGGACACTCTGGTGCGACTGGGAGGTGTTAAGTACCGAGCAGCTATCGACCATCTTGAAACAGAATGCATGGACCCCGAGGCCGAAGAACACTACATTGAGCTTCTTCGCCAGTGGAAAAAGGATGAGGACAACGTAAAAAATAAATTGGAGGAGCTGGGGTGCGGGATAGAAAAGGTCATGAAAAAGCTCGAAGAAATCAGTACTGGAGGTTAGTTTGCATATTTTTAACTGGGTTAAAAAGCCTGTAGGCTCAGTAAATGTAGAGTATTAGTCAAGAGCTCATTATTCGGTATCTGAGTGCCACCCAAGAAGATCTATTCGTTACGTGTAATCTAAATCTTTCCTGGCTGCGATTATACCATTACCATAAACAATGTGATATTAAACGCCATTACAGAAAAGCAGGGGAAACCCCAGGTAATGTTTTATTAACTTTAGTGTTTTACCTGATTTGCTCGTTTGATTTATTATCCGAATTGTAAGTTGGAATTTTCTATTCAAACTCTTACATTACGCTGAAGTCTGTTGTAGTCATCTCACTGTCACAAGACCGAAGTCAACCGAAGATTATGTGCATTTTGAAGGTGAAATAACGAGTGCTTTACTGCTGACCAATTAAAATAGGGTTACGTTTCTTAATGTAGCTTACGCACATCACTTTGGTGCATGTTTTAGGGAAAAATGTGAAGTCCAAAGAGATGATGCAAGGTCTTGTTATGTGTAAAGAGAAATACCAGGAGAATGAAGTTGTGGAATACTACTGCAAAGACTGCAGAGTTTGCATTTGTCTCAAATGTGGACAGACGCGTCATAACCATCATAACAAGATGGATGTACCACAGGCTGCCGATGAAAGGAAAGCTCTAATGGCGAAACTGGTTGAAAGAGCGAAGGCGAAAATTGTCGAAGTTGAAGAAAAGATGAAGGAACAAGCTGAATTGATGGGAAAAAGCGAAAACGACATCTGATCTGCTGGAAAAGAGATGTTAAAAACTGTAGAAGAAAGAATTCGACTTTTGAACGAACATAAAACGGCCATGAAGACAGAATTAGCGGAAATCCGTAAAGCACAAAAAACAAAACACGCCAATAAGATGGAAAGTTTTCAGATGTTTGCAACTGAACTAAAAAAATCTGTTGAATACCATGAGGAGGTCCTAAAAGAGAGCACCAGTCTTGAAATTCTGCAAGGGGAGTACACGTCTATCTTAGATCGCTGCGAAGAACTCTTGAATGCCGAGGAAACGGAGGTATACCAACCAAAGTATGTTACCTATCAGGTAAATAATGAAACTGCAGGGGTTATTCTGGGTGAAGTTGTTGCTTTTCACATTGCACCTAAGCAACCAACGACCGAAGGAGAAGGTTTGATAGGAGCAAAATTGGGCGCAAAATCGTCTTTCACTGCCACTGTACGAGATTCTGAGGGATACCGGCCTCCTGTACAGGAGACCATGAAAATTTGCTCTTTAACCGAGTATAAAGTAACTGGTTCTTTAACAGGTGGATCGTATGGCGAAGGACAGGGACAGTTTGGTCTACCGTACAGCATTGCAGTGAGCGAAAGGACTGGGAATATTGCCATAGCTGATGGAGGCAATGAACGAGTTCAGTTGTTTGACTCTGAGTGGAAATACCTGAGAACGATAGGAGACAAGGGAACTGGTGACGAGATAATAGATCATCCATCATCAGTGGCATTCATAGTCCAGTTCTGGCCCCTCTCTCTGTCACGCAACGCTCCGCTCTCCCAGAGAGAGGGTCCAGGGACAATTGTCTGCGCATGCTCCCGCTAAACCAATCAGAGCGGATCAGAGCGCAGGATGTTGATTTCACCCGACTAAAAATATACTTGTGGCGAGTGAGGTTGGCAACACTCGGAAACTTTTCAAGTTTAGTTCAAGATTAACTTGGAGGATTGGAATGTCTGTGGCATGTCTGCACTTTCATTAGTTTTATTTATTTGAGAGAGAAAAGGAATAGAGTTTTGAAACGAATTTAGGCAAGTTTCGAGGGTAGAATGAAGAAGGCGAGAAAGCTCATTAAATATGCCCGATGCAAATGAGATTGTTTCACAACACGCGGGCACAACATCTGCCACTTCGCTCAAGGAGGAGTTTTCCCCGGAAGTTTTCGACAATATGTTGGCGCATTTAAATTTTCTTTGCCTTACTTTTGGTTCTGGAAACAACATAGTATGGATACGAATTTTGCGAGTTTCGACAGGTGAGCGAATAAACTATAGAGAGCTCCTTAAATATGCGCTTTCGTCTCCAACGCCGATGGAAAACACTCTGAAGCCTGTGTTCGATAGCCCTTAACCAGGCCCTTCATTACATGTGCAAAGGCACAACAATTTCAACTGTATAACGTCCTGAAAGTTTCATGTTTATTCTTCTTTAACTAACCTATAAAGAAGCAGTTGGAAGACTGCCAGTTGGTAAAATTCCAAAACCATTTAGGTTTTTAGTTACAGCGTTACAAAAAAGATTAAGAAAAATGTTTTGATCAACATCAAATACCACAAAATTGGCAGTTAGTCCTCGTAATTACTCAAGCTTTAGCCTTCTCTCGGCTCCCGTATCCAGTGTTTTTGAATTGACCCCAACTCCTCTGTTTCTCAGTACTTCAAGAATTCATGTAACGCTCGCAGCAACTGTTTCTTCTGAAAAAATAATCTGAACTGCAAGAGGAAATCGCTCAGTGCAACTAACCAAACATGGAGCAAACACGATCGAATTCGGGAAATATTATTTTCTTTTTGCCGACCGCACAAAAAAATCGTCCGCCAGCGCTTCCCTTCCCTTCTCTGTTTTCTTATTCGTCTTATCTCGTCGTACATGCGCAGTAGCGATTAGCTAGGAAACTAGCTAAGATTACGAGCATGCGCAGACAATTGTCCCTGGACCCTGCCTCTGCGAGAGCGGAGCGTTGCGTGACAGAGAGAGGGGCCAGAACTGGACTATGGCATTCACAGCATCCGGTGACGTTATAGTCGTTCATGGTAAAATATCCATATTTACTGAACGTGGTAGTTTTGTTAGACATATCATTAAGCACGTGAAAAATCCAGGGTGTGTGTCTCTTGGAACAGATGGCGACTTGATCGTGTGTGACAGAGGAGACAAGAGAGTCAAGGTTCTTTCCCCTGATGGCAAATACCTGATACAAACCGTCAGCGCTCCACACTGTATTGAGATGCCGGCGTTTGCCATTTGTCACCGGGACATGTTATTTGTGTCGTATCAGAATGAAAGCTGGCTGGCTGAAAGATTGGCTGCAAAGGATCTGGTGACGGGCAGCTGAGGAATCCTATTGGCCTCACTATCGATAGGTTTGGAAACCTTGTGGTATGTGACGAGGGTAACGAAAGAATCCAATTTTTTTCATTGGAAGGAAAATTTCTAAACTCGGTGAATGAAGGAATGAAGTCTCCAATGTCTGTTGTCGTTACTAAGAACGGTGATTTACTGGTTTGTGATCTTGTAGGAGATTATAGTTATATTCTCCATTAAACTGTGAGCGTCAGCAGTACAAAGCCACACTCAAATATGTTTGTTTATTGATCGTTTGCTGAAACTCTATAATCTGGACTCTATAATCCATTAACACTACCCCGGAGATAGAGTATGGATAAATAGAAGGTAATATGGTATAGTATAGTAGGTGAATCTGATCAAGTTGTCACAAGCGCGTATTTCTGTCAAACGTATATAGATAAATAAGTGCATTCTTTGATAATTCAGCGAAACGTGGGATTACACTTCTATTACTGGCAACTTGTACTGAGTGGCTCTAAAAAGCCACAATTTATGAGGTACTCACAAACGTCGAGTAAATAATATGTATAAACTAAGCGACGACCTCCCGTGAGTGGCTATCTTGGCTTGACATTTTGGATGGTCGCTTGCTTACCTGCTTACGAGAGGTCCGCCTGTTGATGAGATCTCCATAGAATACAAATCACTGCTGCCACCTCTCTCATTTTTTATCGGAGATCAAAAGCCCCAGCTAAAGGTGAAAATTTCCAGCGGTAATACGAAAAAAGCCGTATGTGGGCTCACCTTAATTTTAATTTAATTTTTAATTTTATCCCATTTTCTTTGCACAAAAGTAATATAAACAAAATATATAGATTTACATAAATAAAAAGTACGTATATAGTAAGTTACAATGACAGAAAAAAAAATTAAATATGTGCAAAAGAGGAAGACTAGAGAGGAACTAACGAACCATTCGAGCTAGTCCTCGAGCATCCTTGTCGGATGTTTGATCAAACATTATTTGCAAGTTTAGCCACTGAACGTTTTGTGTGACAAACACCATGCTGGAGGAAAATGTAGTGTGAGAAAATGTTTCATGGTTTAGCAGGGGCTTAAATAAATGAATACAGATGGCCATGCACTGTGGTCTCATCTGAGCTCTTAATTGTTGAAGAAATACATGCTCTGCTCAGAATATTATACGAGCGATTCCAAAGTACGTTCGCAAATCGAATTCTCTCAGCCTAGTATCCAGGTCAGTGTTCTCCTCCCGCTCACCCGACTTGATGCGAAATGTCATGACGTCATGAATGAGTCGTCCGGAGAACATAACAGAACAAGCTGGGCACCAGTCAGCCACACGGTTTAAACTCAGATTTTCGATATCTTTAGGTTGTCGCGCGCTCTTTTCGCGCGCGCGCCTTTTGAACTCAAATTTGTTTTATATGGCGCAAGACAGCGTTTTTTAACTGAAATCTTGACTTTCCACTGAAGAAGGGCTGAGCCCGAAACGTATGGAATTTTATACGATTTTTAGGCACTCTTAACTCATTAAGTGAGAAATTTTTTATATTTTTTTATATATTTTCGTCCGGAGAACGCCTAGCGGTATTGTACTCGGTGACGTCGCGAAATTTCGCGCCAATTCGAGTAAGTGAGAAGAGAACGCCTGGGTTCTAGGCTGAAGTTCTCTATAATCATGCAAGTATAAAACGTCGATGCAACAAATAGTTTCTAAAAATGATTATAGCTATGACACAAAAATATATTGCGCTGGGTAAAAACTATCCAAAATATCAACATTCGATGACTCGCTTAAAACGCTTAATATATGAAAGTTGAACAAATGAGTATGTTTGCGTACGTAGCTAGATATCCAAGTGCAATGAATGACTCATGTTATTTTGGGTTCAGCACATAACGGATTTTTCAAGTGTGCGAGTCACTTCAGAATCTAAGATATCATTATCATCAACATCCGGATCCTTCCTTTTGCCTTCCCGAATCAAAACCATCAGTAGATCCCGAATTTCCGTCAGCAACTTCCGTTGTTCATGGAGTTTTTCTTGGAATTCTAACGCCTGCGCACTCCTCAACCTTTCCATTGCGTTCATCTCCTCTTTCAGTGTCTGATACTGTTGTTTCACATGGTGAGTCAGCTCCTGTTCAATCCCAGCATTCCTAGTGAGGAGCTGTGTAGGGGCTGCATGGGATTCTTGGACCATGCCACTGTCACGGGGACACATCTAAGTTCAGAGAAATCTTTATGAGCAGAGCATAATTTTCTGAACTACAGAAACATTAGCTTAAAATGACTGAACATGCAAATTTTGAAAAAAAAAATTGTTTCTGCCTGCTGTGGTTCTTAAAAACAATTTTTTTGGGCCAGCTCTGGCAAATTAGCATTACGAGTTCGTTGGCACCGCAAGTCATAAGTCGTCTTCAAAGTTTCATGATTCGTTATCGCGGCAAGGGAGGAAAGTAATAATCGACTTGTGTCAACACTTATTTTGAAAATCAATAAGTTTAACATAAACTAGTCAATTATCAAGACCCGGCAGACCAAACTGGGAGAAGAGTCTGAGAGCTGACTAGAGTTGAAACTCTCATCATTCTTATGAGCTCTTTAAGAGTTTGAATGTGTTCAACGTTTTTGTGAGATTTGATGGAAGTTCCTACTCTTGCTTTAATTGGGCCTCAACTCTCTTCTGATACACACTCTCTTGCCTCTTGTGCGCTTTCCAAGATGTTAATCTCCCGTCAATTCTTGTCTTTCACGTTTTCGTTTGGCTTGAAACTTTAGTTCAATCTTGTGCGGTCTTAAAAAGATTAAATGAGTTCAACATTTAAATGAGAATAGATGGGAGCTCTAACTCTCAATTGTTCTGGCCTGGTGGCCTGGTCGAAAACTCTCACCCACTCTCACTGTCTCTCACGCGCTCTCAATTAACTGAAAATGCAAGCAATGCTAGAAGCTGCTTAAAGACTATTACAACTTGACCTCAAGGATGTTGATTACGTAAACAGGATAATAGGGCAAGCTATTAAGCGCACCTTTGCGAGAACCCGAATCCCTTCATATCCCATGGCAATAAAGGGAAATGGATCCAAGTGTCTTGCTCTAGTACGTTTCATTGAAGCACGTGCAACTTCTCGACCGTTCAACAAGAACACGACAGGAAAAGTGCCGTTTGTTGCACCATCGAAATCCACTTCACAGGCGATGAGATCACCACGGTACGCCATGGCGTCTAAAAGGATGAAAATAACAACAACAACAAGTTTATTCAACAATATTTAACGAAATTTACATACATTCTGCTCTACCCGAAAATAGCAAAGGTTAATCTAGGCGGGTAGAGCAAAACTACTAAAATAACATATTAACGTCATGTGGAGCTCCAACAGACAAGACTACTGAAGTCACGTGATATTTGGCTGTCAACAATGCCCAAGCTTAACCTGGTATTTTCATGAACCAACTTCTTTTATGTATTCCCCAAAATGAGGAAATACTAATAAAAATCTAGACCGACCTTGCAATGGACTAGCTTTGCATGTGGGGGAAGTTCATTCATGTCTTGCAGTTAAGTACCACAACACTGGATAAAATCTATGTCTAGCTGTGTGTGAGTTCAAGTTTGTCAAACAATGACTCTAATTTGATTTTTTTTTCAAACCTTTCGAAAGCAAAAAGTACCAAATCAAAGCAATGCTCAGTAGCTTTAATTTGAGCCGGTCAGCAGTTAAAGAAATTGCATCGCACTACTCGACCCAAGGTTTAACTACTAAAAAGAGGAAATATTTTGTTTTAACTACCGCCGCCCTCAGTGAAATACATAATACCTTACCTTCAACTTCCCTTCCCAGTTCGTCGTAGCCAGGTTCGAATATTTTGCCATCGTCCACGTGATAGCCGACTGTCCCTCCCTCCCAGCCAGGCATTCGGTGGCAGTTGTAACTTCCAAACACGGCACCCACCGCTAAAATGCGCCTTTCACCACTCTCTTGAATCAGCACCTGTGGTCATGTGAGACCAGAGCAAGAGTCTGTGACAAAACCAAGCACTTAAAATAGTCACTTTTTAAAATTATTTGAAAACCACTGTCTCACCTCAATCCTTGGAGTTTCCCGTGTGAACGGCATCAGATATCTCGCACCGTGAATACTCTTAGGTTCTTTTCCTTTGCAGACATGACAAAAATCAGGTCCCTCGTACGTTAACAGACAGCCCTTGATTCCAATGCCCAGGGACTCCCAAGACTAAAACGACAAAATGAACAAAACCTGCTGTAACTTCCACATACTGCTATTAACAAACCATGTAGTCATCGGATGCTATTTCATGTGATGAATCTATAACAACGAGGAGTACTTTATATTAAACAAGCTGCCAGATGAGAGTTGGAAACGTCGGAAATGTAGCGTAAAATTCGAGGTGTTTGATTTTCGTGGCATCAGTGCCAGGGCTCCTGTAACTTGAAACGACTAGGATTTTTACTGCTCCCCATGGATTGGATGTTTGTGATAGAGTAATTTTAACTGACTACCCTCCAAAACCTAAGTAATTACTCTGGCCACTCGCTACAGTTAAAAAAAATTAATGAACCAATCGAAGTTATACATCTAACCGTCGCCAAGCGGGGCCTGCGCAGGAAGACACTGCGGAAGACATGATTGAGTTTGGTTTTACTTCTGATTTGTTGAATGGCGGGAAAACGCTTAGTAAGCATTGATTGGTAAGTTGGTGTTCTGACTGTTAATACAAAGAAAACGGAATTAATTTCGACGCTCAATTGAAAACTGACCTAAAATCCTTCACAAGTTTGCTTATTAAACAGTACCTTAGTTGAAAGGCTTTTCGAACGATTTGTTAGTACCTGTCAGTTCAACGGGATGGAGAAAAATAATGTGGCGAAAAATGTTTTTTTTTTGAAGGAAAAACGGGCTTTAAATCCCGAAGAAAGTGTCCAGGCCCCGTACCAAGGAAACGTAAGAAATAAGGAAGCACTTACGCTTGCGCCCGTGATACATTTGTCCTGCTGGCAGCCTTGCTGTCTAAACACTCGATGGACAATCTGATTGGCCATTTGTCGGCTGCCGTCAGTTTCGTGTAGCAGTTGATCCATCTTTCGCTCATCTAAAGAGGATAAAGGATGGTCTTATATATAGCAACTTGCTTGATAAAGAGATCTTATGTAAACTAAATTTTGGTCAATGAGAAAATTGCAGCATAGGGGATTTTTAGCAGTACGAAAGACCTTTTTTTCTTGTAAATTGACCCTAATTCTGTCGGGCTAACTAATATAAATGTATTCCATCCGTTTCAATCCTGTTTGTTTTTTATCCCCTTTCACAGAGATTTCAGAGTGATTTATTATTCTCTGTTAAAGCTACTAAAGGCCCAGACATTTTTGTCATGTGATTGGTAAAGAATATAGCTTAATGACTTTTAAAACTGTTTAAATACTTTTAAGGCTGAGCAGTGGCACGTCACCTCGATGATGCTGTTTCCACGCGCTGCCTTCCATATCAACTACGGCAACGCAGATGTTGTGATTTTCAAAACGTTTCTCAATTTAAAATGTTTGGCATTCCCTGAGCAGAAAAAGTGTGAATAAACTTGTGGCCGGATTTCAGTCAAATTCTTTGTCAAAGCTCAAATAAAACTACGAGTTTATATAGAAATGAAAAGTTTGAAAAATCAGTTTGAAATCGAACGGTTGAGGTTTGTGACTTCTGGAATGCATGCTTGGATATCTGTTAAATTTATTTTAGCCAAGATAAAACTGGCCTATTAATTACAAATGCAAACTCTACACCACCGTCGCCAATAACATCTGTGGCATACATTCCTTTTGGTCCTTTTGGTTAGCGAACAAAAATTGGTGTTACGTTTGATGTCTTTCTGTTTGTGAAGTAACATATCAGTGCAGTTTGCGAACCAGCGTTTGGCAACCTACGAAACGAGTGAAAATAAAGATGTTTTCTCTCGAGGCAGTCTTCCAAAATTCTGGTGGATAGTTGCCACATCATGGTTTGATGACTGGTTTGATGTCTTTTGTTTGGCGTCTTGTAATGGTGATTGCTTCAAACGTTTCAGTGTGTTTATTGTGCGGTAGCTTGAACCGCAAGAATGCCCACATCACACCAGTATTGAGGAATCTACTCTGGTTGCCAATTAGAGAAGGTGTGATCTTTAAGATTATGTTACTGGCTTTTAATGCATTGAATGATTTCTCCCCCTGTAACATCAAGGAGGCTATTAATAGCTAGACCTCATAAAGGCTTACGTTTTACAAACGATTAGATTGCTACCTGTGAGTGGAAAGGAATAACCATACGTTGCAAAGTAAGTCTTTTCTAATTTCTCCACCAGCTTATCCAGAGCTGCTTTCTGTTGATATAAAAAATAGAAACAGTAGAGCTAGTAATAAATTTTCCCTAGCCGCAAAAGGGGCACAAATCAAGTTGACTGATGAGGATTATTAGCAAAAGGGGAAGTGCAAATGCATCATCATAAAAAACGTCCAGAAGTTCAAGGTTCAAAGTATTGTGTCTGAAAAAGCGGCCCAAAAATCAAGAGTTGCAATGATCGACGCCTGGAAGTTCGAGGACCATAGTTTTGTGTCCGAAAAAAAAAAGAGGTCCGGAACATTCAAGTAAACTAAATGTACTAGGCGCAAAATCAATTTAAATTAAAAATTGATTTTTATTAGTAAAAAAAGGGATAGTGAATATAGTGTTTGGTTATGTACTAAGTAAATTGTGCTGATTTTGTTACATGGCATACTACTAGAAACGACGAGAAAAAATCTGACACGAAGTCTCCGACTGGAGACTTCTAGCAAAAGGGAGGGTGTTGGATTTGATTACCACCATGTTCGTGAATACAGCTTGCTTTTCTTTTCACACAACTTACCCTTCCATACTCATCAAATCCAGTTTCTTCGAATCGGTTTCTTTCAGCCACACAACACTGACATAGTCTCCACAATGCCATGACCGGGATAGATACAAGGTTAAAAGGGACTGGGACTGGGTGGTACGAACTGTAAGTTCTAACAGTGATGGCTTTCTTAAAAGACCACTCTCTGAGAGAATTATCCTAAAATGAATAGAAGTCGAACAGTAAAATGTTATTTAACCATGATTCCAGGAGCGTGCGTTGAATAAGGAATAACATATCAAGCAAGAGCAGGTGTAAGAATTGTTTTCTCAACTGTATAAGAACTGCATCGGTGCTACATTGGTGGAGGAGTAAAAAAGTCGCACTCTGGCCAAGGAGGCCCACACGGCCAGAGCTCATCCCAGTTTCTGTAGCATGAAGGAACTGATAGTATTACTACACCCCCTGGATGGGATGCTAGTCCATCTTTGGTTTACCCCCAGCAGTACATCGCTTGTATCCATTTATACATCTGGGTGGACAGAGACAATGTGGGGCAAAGTATCTTGTCTAAGGAAACATCACAATGTCAGGGAGTGGGCGTTGAACTACCGACCTTCAGATATGAAGTTCAACCGCTAACCACTACACCACCGAGCGGCCACGCAATAACGAAGTGAAGCACTCTAATTCGATATCCGCTGAGTTAATTTAAAAGGATTTGGCCTCGGTAAACAGATTCAAAAGCTGACGTTTTAAGCGTTAGCCCTTTATAAGGACGAATCTTATCGATTTTGAGAATGAACTGAAAGAAAGGAAAGGGGAGCATTTAAAAACTCACAAGTTAGTGCGAATGCGGACAATTTTCAACTTTAAAGATAACCCGCCTGAAAAGGAAAGCGCAGTAAAACAACAACAACAACAACAACAACAACAACAACAAGACACTGTATGACAAATGACTGTCTTTTTGGATTGATTTGGGGGTACCTCTCTTCAGAGTAAAGGCTTAAAACAGAGGCGCCCGTTTATTTGCGAGTAGAGGGTTATCACTTTGAAACTGATAAAGTAAACGTCACAATACCGAAACGACAACTGTATAATATATGTCCCGATCAAATGCCACACCCCTTAAATAGGCAATGTGTAATAAGCAATCCTTATTAAATCATTCAAGTTAACGTAATTCAGAAATGATGTCAGAAAGACTAAATCATGTACGCATGCGCATACCTCTACACGTTGATAGGTGTTGGAGAGCAGCGCGATCATCATGTTAACAAGAAGGATGACTCCCATGATGAGGAACAGACTGTACAGCAATTGAGACAAGGTCATGGATGGGTGATCAATGGAATTTAGTGGATCCAGCTCCGCTATTCCCAGTAAAGACCAAGCAAGGTGTTTCGCCATGTTCCACCAGCTGAAAAAAATGCAATAAACACTTTATTCTTAAGAGCGCTAGTGTCTAACCTTGTAAATTTGAGAAACATGAAAGCAAAGTTTGTAGCCATCATTTGGTGAAATATAGCACTGAAAGAAATCGTGCTTTGTGCATGTCTGCTCAACGTACGCGGCTTAAATACTTCCATAAAAGCCCACTAGCATTTCTGACAGTTCAATTATATAGTAGTAAAGGATGGTTCCATCCTTAACTGTAAAGATCTGAGGATTTAAAGCCAGGAAAAGAACGATTTCCCCTTCAGCGTGTTAAATTTTCTAAAACATTGTATTTTGATTGAAGTTGTAAGAAAATACATCTTGCAAAGAGGACAGTTTTCTTTGTATTAAATTTCTGTCTTGCTTGTTGACACGGCCAAACCGAAAAGAGTGATAAATGTGAGGCAAACTCTCAGAGACAAAAAACGATTGTAGAAGTGCTCTCTTTCTAAAAATTATCAAACTCACCAGGCGAAACCATCGTCACTGCAAGCTCTGACAAAGAAAAGAAACAGTGATTAAACAAATTAAAGAAGCAGAAAATTCTCCTCGTAACAAAGTTCCCGTTAGTTGTTCTTTTTTACTGTATACAAACAAATACATCCATCTTATACGCACTTGTTAAATAGTTAAATTATGAAATGGCGTGAAGATTGCACTACTTGTACCTATTGGTGTTCCACAGGGGAGCATCCTGGGACCTTTGTTGTTTCTTATTTACGTTAATGATTTACCATCATGCATACGACATTGCGATCTAACGTTATACGCTGACGATACCGTTATCTACACTTCAGCGAAGGATACTGCTACCCTGGAGGCCCAGCTAAATATCGATGTACAGATAATCAGCAAGTGGTTTTTTGACAATCTCCTCACCCTAAATGAAAACAAATGTAAATTTGTCTTATTCGGCAGTGCGCAGAAACTGAAAACTTTCCAGAATTTTTCTCTTCGTATTAATGACTCTTCCTTAGAGCGAACTGACTCCTTCAAGTATTTAGGAGTTGCAATCAACCAAAGTATGACCTGGCAGGATCACATTTCTACGATCACTAAAAAAGTTAATCAACGCCTTGGTGTCCTGCGACGAGTAAAGCACATGCTACCACTCCAGGCCCGTCTAACTCTTTACAACAGTCTTGTCCTTCCCTTGTTCAATTATGGTGACATTGTGTGGGGCGATAAGAATAACTTTACTCTTATGGAAAATCTTCAGACTCTCCAAAACAAAGCTGCCAAGATAATCCTTGATCACCATCCGCAATCGTCCGCAACCGAGGCTCTTGATTCTCTTGGTTGGAAGCCACTGCATCTCAGGCGCCGTTTCCATCGCTGTACAACAATTTACAAGTGTTTGCATGGTTTTATTGATTTCAATTTTCATTTTGCTGGAAACAGCTCTGTCCATAATTACAACACGCGTTCTAGAGACGATTTTCACCGTCCTCTTGTAAAAACAAACTCGGGCAAACAGCGTTTTATTTACCAGAGCGTCGCGGATTGGAACTCTTTAAGTCAGGACACACGTGAAACTCCTTTTTTATCTCATTTTAAATC
This sequence comes from Siderastrea siderea, assembly GCA_964030785.1. NCBI lineage: Eukaryota > Metazoa > Cnidaria > Anthozoa > Scleractinia > Rhizangiidae > Siderastrea > Siderastrea siderea. Next base: position 33,431,358 of record OZ034968.1, read on the forward strand.
TAAACTTAAACTTAAATTTTAAATTGTTTTTATAATTTTTATAATTGTTGTTGTTTTTATTTTTAAACTAGCTTTCGCTTCTTAATCATTTGTAATTAGTTTTTAATCTTTTGTAGTTAGTTTTTAATTATTTTCTCTAGGTATGTACAGGGCCCCACTGAAGAGCACCTGTTGGTGAAGTGGGCTCCCTGCTAAAATATTCTTCTTCTTCTTCTTCTTATTACTATTATTATTATTATTATTATTATTATTATTATTATTATTATTATTATTATTATTACTATACTTACAGAGCACCACCAGATTTGGCATTCGAAACGTACGATTTTTCCACTACAAAAATCTTCGTCATGGCTAAGGAAAACGCCAGAATAGTCGCCAGGAACTGCCAAAATATTGCCAACACATCCCAAATAATAACGAACAAAGCTATTTGAATGGCACCCATTCCTCGTACACACTCCATCACGTGACCAAAGACACGCAGAGTAAGAAACATCGCGATCAAGCCATAAAAGTAGCCAGCCACGGCTAAGGGCCTGTTGTCGGACACTGTAGCGGATGTAGCCCATGTGAATATGCGCAGTGTAAAGGTGGCGATGTAGATAACGAGAATGATGAAGTCGAGCATATTCCAGCGATCGCTAAAAGAAAGAAGACACCAGAGTCATTGTTATCAATTATTTCCTTAAAACTTTACCAGCTGACATTGTCGCTTCACAGGAGCCCATCTGACTACAAATAAAGAAAACTTGAACTTCAATGCGATTTTAGACTTTTCCACTTGCCTCACATGTTGACAGCTGTGATATAGTGGATAGCTAATGGACAATATTTTCCTGTTCTTTTCATTCTGTTGTACACTGGACAGCGCTAACCTCCAAGTCTGTGAACGAATACCCTAAAGTAAGTTCACTCAAATGAAAACTGCTAAGCCAAACTTTTCTGTGATTTTGTGTTTTCCGCTTTGGTTCTATCTTTTAAGCGTGTGATTGAAATCCCAAAGTGTGGCCATTCAATTCGTCAAAAGCTGCTGAGCAGTATGTTCCTATGGTACTATTTATTATGCCCCTCAAGGTGGTTCCGTCTTTCTAGCCGGTGGATAAACCCAAAGTGTCACCTTTCAAGTGAGACTGCTCATTCTGTTGTACAGGGTGGCTCTATATTTGAACTCTCAAGTATGACCAATGAAATGTTCGTTTTTCAGTTCCAAGCAAGTAGATATTTTATAAAACTATTAAAAGTTATAAAGGGCGATTAGAATTCAATAGTGTCGCTTACCTGAAGTAATTAGAAAACTTTTTCAGAACAACATTTTCCTCTGATGAAGTCGTCATATTTTGAATATCGTCAGCAGGCGAACAGACAGCATAGCTTGATCCTTGATGCGATGTTTGTCTCGCCGCTGCTTTTCTCACCGTCTTTTTAGCTCCCATAAACTGGTCAACCTCTATCGCAATTCGCCCAAGAAAGAAGATTAGAATGACCCATTCCAGCCGACTGAAGGCAAGGGTAGGAGGTGACAGACAAAGGGCAAAGTGCAGGCCAAGAAGCGTTAGGTAGCTCAGCGAGTCGCGAACAAAGATGAAGTAAGGAGTTGTGAAATAATCCAGGTAAAAATCTGTGAAGGAAAGGAAAAGGATAAATGCTTGAGAGTGACAAGAGAGATGAAATACAGGGATTTGGCAGAGAATTCCATCATTTAGCACCCGGCATGATATGATATGAAAGCTTTCAGTTTTGAGTTTCTGGAGTTAACAGCCATTTCCTTTTCACTGCTTTTGTTACGTAAAGGAGATATACTAGCAGGGGACTGTTCCCTTGTAGGAAAAAGTCTTCTCTGTTGTGCTGCATAGTAGGTGAGTACACGCTTCTTCCATTAAAAACAAAAAATAAAAAAAAAAGCAAAGAGAAAGAAATTGGACGGTATAAAAACTACGTTACAACTTTATACTGGTATTAATTCTCACCAAAGGTGTCCTTTCCTTCCACACCTGCAGAAGAAACATAATATCTAATCACTTTTAAAAGATTCTTCTTGCGTGCAGAAATTTAAAGAGGGGCAAGTGAGAGTTACAATTCGAAGTACCTTGAGCTACTATTTTTTCCGCAATTAATAGTCTAACGAATTTAGCGGTTGCTTTTTGAATCACTAAAATTAGTTGTCACATTAGATTTTACTCGCAAATATACCCTATTTTGTATATACCTTAGCGAATAAAGAAAGGATCAGAAATCTGTATTGGTTATCCGCCACATTTTGGAACTGGGTATCACTATTGACTAACAATATTAGATGAGCGCTTCTCGTGTGTTAAGGTAGGCTGAAGCCGACCTTTCTTTTTGTTAGGATTTTTGAAACTTTTTCTGTGTTTACTGGCTATTAATTCAGGAATTCCCTATCTTAATTACCTTGTAAAATAGCTGTTCCTACGGTCTTCGGTGATTCGTATTCCCCAAAGTGAAGGGCAGTAATATTTTTGCTGGTAATCTTTTCCAGTTCGGATAGTCTAACGTGCTCTCCTATGCCAACAGGAGCAATTTGAACACCCATCTCCTTGATGTCATCCAGTACAGGATCTAGGTCTTTGTCTCCAGCAAGAATCATGCTCAACTTGTCATTTGTAAATACGACAAGTACCTAAACAAACGTTTAAATTTTCTAATGTAAGTTACGATTTAGCCTAGGCATGCATAGGGTTGTAAGACAGAAAAAAGAGACAACTACGCATAGCTTAACACCACGTCTCGGCGAAAACACTTTAAAACAAACAAACAAACAAACAAACAAACAAAAAATAAACGTTTCAAGATGAAGCTTCTAAGACATTTCATTAAATCGGTGAGGACGCAAAAATAATTTTTGGGGATATTTTCATTCTCAATAATGGCGGCCGTGATAGTTCAAACAGTTTCCACACATGCTACTAAATATCGTAAACCACTTCACGGCTCATGACATTTTAAAAAAGCTGAAATATTACTGAAGTATTTCGCCAAATACCACTACAATTTATCCTCTCACGTCAAAAAAACACTTCACCTTTCTCGCGTTTTTACGAACACTGGGACTTTTGAAAGCATCGCGAGCAGCACACAGGTCATCATAGAACCGAGGAGAAGACTTAGACTTTTCCAAGACCTCTACCCTGTTTAGTAATGCATTATCACAGGAGTAATCCTCTTCAAAGTTTATGTTGCCAATGATATTGCCTTCTTCACGTAGAATGACGTTGTAATTAACAGAGTGGTTACCATATTCGTGAATTGCATAACTTATCGTCCTCTTGATCAGAGCGAAGACTTCATCTGAACTTGCGGTATCATTGGTTAGAGTCACAACAAAACAGAGCTCAGTTTCTGCAAAGCAATAACACTTTCTTTCATTCGCAAATTAGCCTTTCTAAATGCGATATACACTTTATTAAATAGAAAGACTATAACAAAAACTAAAAATCATTTCACATCGTTTTGTCTGGCTTCAGCGAAGCTGAGACCACTATGTCAGCACGTGCGTTGTTTCTGGCTTTTTTGCTTGACACTTTGCGCCTTGACTAGTCACGCAAGACTTGCGCTAGTCACACAATGGCACGATCTTTTCTAACAAGGCACACTTATTACTCGATTTTAGCCGTGTGTTCCAAAATGTAAGTTCGTGAAATAATGTGGAAACTAAAACAGAGCTTATTTGTAAATTTGTCTGGATACGGGAGTTGCCACATTCGTCAAGCATGATGTCACGCAAGAAGTGAAGAAGTTAATACCAATGACGCAAGGCGTGACTTTCAAAATCGGCTATTCTATTCTGGTTCAAACATTACAGAATTAATTTTTGTGACAAGTTACGCTTCCTACTAGATCCAAAATATTTGTCCATGGAAAAAAATCTTTACAAAAAGCCACAAAATTAAATTTCAATCCGTTGAGCTAGCGTGGAACATCTGAGAATGGGCTTCAGAAGGGATTGTTTTGTATTGTTTTGATTGTCCATTTCTTAGATATATGCGTCAGCACGGGAGTAATGTGAGAATATTCACGCTTCGTCTTCCGTAACTTTGCCAAACCAGCCAAAGTGCACGCCTTCCAAACACTTGTTAAATTTCGCACTTTTCATAACAAGAAAATGTGTTTCCGAGAAATCGTCACGTCAGCATGACGGAACTAATCCAAGCCGTACTCACGGGCACCGTTATCCCAGAAAGTCCAACTTCGCTCTGGTAACTACCGGTAGGTAATAACGTTAATTTTCGACTGTTGTCAGATATTTTACAGATTTTACATGTATCTCACTTTCTTCTTTGTTTTGCCGTAATTTGAAGCCACACTTGTACGCATTAGCGTGTCATTTATCTTTTCATTGCTGTTGTTCTGTGCGAGATCTGATAAGAACACTAAACTTATGCATACCGCGTCAATCCCTTACTTCGAGAAACTGCTCTCTCCAGCCTGAAATTGCAGACACAAACACAGACCAACAAATGCTTGACATGGGCATGGACATGAAAATGGACACGGCCATAGAAATCGACAAGGTCGTAGACATAGACATTGACACAGACATAAACATAGAAAAACATGGTCATAGACATTATCATAGACATGGACATGGACATGAACATCGTCCATGTCCATGTCCATGTATGGCCATGTCTATGTCCATGTCCATGTCTATGTCCATGTCCATGTCCATGTCCATGTCCATGTCCATGTCCATGTCCATGTCCATGTCCATGTCCATGTCCATGTCCATGTCCATGTCCATGTCCATGTCCATGTCCATGTCTATGTTTATGTCCACGTCCTTGTCTATGTCTATGTCCATGTCCATGTCTACGTCTATGTCCACGTGTACGTCCATGTCCATGTCCATGTCTATGTCCGTGTCCATGTGTCCATGTCCATGTCCATGTCCATGTCTATGTCCACATCCAGGTCCATGTCCATGTCTAAGTCCGTGTCCATGACCATGTCCATATCCATGTCCATGTTCATATCTATGTCCATGTCTATGTCCTAGACATGGATATGTCTAGGACATGTCCATGTCAGGGTCATGTTCACGTCTATGTTTATGTCCATGTCCATGTCTATGTCTATGTCTATGTCCATGTCCATGTCCATGTCCATGTCCATGTCCATGTCCATATCCATGTCTATGTCTATGTCAGTGTCCATGTCCATGTCCATGTCCATGCCCATGTCTATGTCTATGTCTATGTCCATGTCTATGTTGATGTCTATGTCTATGTCCATGCCTGTGTCCATGTCCATGTCCATGTTCATGTCCATGTCTATGTCCGTGTCGATGTCCATGTCCATATCCATGTCTAGGACATAGACATGGGCATAGATATGAACATGGACATAGACATGAACATGAACATGTTCTAGACATGGACATGGAAATACACATGGAAGTAGACTGAGTCAAACCGCTACTTAGAGAAACTGCTCTCTCAAGTCTCAAATTCCCAAAACAAACACAGAGCAACAAATGCTTGGACATGGGCATGGAAATGAAAATGGACATGGACATAGAAATCGACATAGACATGGACATGGACTTAGGAATGGACATAGGCATTGACACTGACACAGTCATAAACATCGGACATGGACATGGCCATGGAAGTAGTCATGGACATAGACACGGACGTGTATATAGAAATGGACATAGACATTAGAAATAAACAAGAAAAAACATGGAAATGGGCGTAGACACTGACATGGACGTAGACATAAAAAGAAATGAGTATGGACATGGACACGGAAATGGACAGACAGGGACAAAAGACACAAGGTCCTTAAGACATACACGAAATAAAAAAAAATGATGGTACCAGGACGTGCCTCCTGTCACGGCTATCAAGGCCTAACTAGGTAAATAAATAGGTATTTAGATAATGAAATTCGTAGAGTACAAACCTCTTCCCCTCCTTAAGCTCTCGTTGACCAAATGAAAAATAAAGAACAAGGCGAACAGAAAGGGAAATAAGATTATATCCAGCACGGGCCAGATGTTAAGAAACAGATATCCCCAGCGCCTGGCACTTGTCCATGGTTGTTTCCTCACTGAAGAAAACGAACGGTACCATCTCGAATTGAGCAGGTTGTAAACCACTGGATGGGAGATAAACTGCCAAGCAATTAAAAATTTTGATTTATTACCTTATTTGATAAGTTGCTGACCTTTCGAGCGTTAGGGATAACGCTCGAAATACCAGCTTTTGAATTTCTTTAAGGTGCCCCATTTTCCTTTTCAATGCAACTCAGTTAATGAATCCAAATTTTCGCGCTTCACTTCCCCACCGACGCGGCACCAGAGCTTCTTTAGAAACTGATCCCTTTATACTTTCGTCAAAAAATTGGATCGCTCAATTTACTGCCCTAAGTCCTGCTAACCAAGGGGGCCAATGAATGGATTAACAGTAAATCCTAAGACGACTTGGATTGTACGGTTAACCGCACACTGGCCGTGAAGTAAAACAAAACGTCAATTGATGAGAAAAAACATGAGGGTAATTTTTAACGCCAGCTGTTCAACTTTGGGGCTGATTGACTGAATTATCGTCAAGAATCTAATAGTTGAAAACCGCGTTCTCACCGTCATTGCAAAATGATTTTCTTTGCTGCTAATTGATCAAGGTAAACTTCCATAAATAGGTCTAAAAAGTTGATGCAAAAACTCACAATCTCAATGTCCACTCGAACTAGATAACTAGGAGTGCTCACAACTATATCCAATACCTTCTTCTGCTCTGCATCAATGGCCTTATCCACCACATAATCCAGACAACTTTTAAACGTATTCCTGGTATCGTTGTCGGATCTTAGTGGGTTTACAAAAGCGGACGTAAATTCTTCTACTGAGTTTGATAACGCGCCGATTTCATCTGTCTCTGGGTTTACTGCGCTTTTCACCAAATCTTTGAGTCTTTTATTCACCTGCAGAGAATAAATAATAAACGTTGTAAGAGAAGAAAAAACCTGAAAAGGTATACCTGAAAATACCTGAGAAAATTTGACTGAAGAGGTGATATATGTCTCGGATTTCCTACTACATACCATAGTTATATCTTTAACATCACAATTACTTCGTGTCGAACGAAAACTCCCAAGAAACCACTTCATTTGCAGCAGTAAGCGTCTTTTAGTGTTCACTTATTTTCAACTCATCAAAAATGTTTTTGTAATAAATGTCATGTTTATCATCTTTCTCTATTAGGGTGTTCTCTATTAGTCTGCTACGCAGCCGTATTTTGCCTCGTCACGCAACGCGCCTCCCCAACGGCTGCGTCGGAGACTACTTGTTCTACGTAGGAGACGGCAGCGTAGGAAACCTGCTGCTAGAAACGGCTACGTAGGACGCTAATTATCTATAGTCCTCTACTAACCTGAAAGGCCTTGAGTAACGCATTTGTCTTACAGCTTGTAAGTGTTTTAGGAGTTACTTTTTCTTGAATCGACTCAAAATCCCCTTCCCTTAAAGCTTCGTCGAGTTTCCTTTCAACATCTAAAATTACAAGGACATCAAACGTTCAAAACATATAAGATGATAAAAAGGGACAGAAATTTTTGCGGTTCATGTTGCCCAAGAAAGTAAGTAAACATAACATCATGCCACCATGCCCGACTTCCTCCTTCACTTACCTAAGGCTTGGGCCTCTTCGTTTGCTGCGTCAATTCCCGGATGTTCACGCACGATGTCTTTATGCAGAGGAAGAAAAATAAAACAAAACAAGTTGTCAAAAAACCTTGCCCATTAATCTGGAATTCACTGGCATTCAAACCAACTAAGCGTGTCCGTTCTCTGGCGGGCTTTCTCTGTTGCTACGATTGACAGGAAAACAAAATTGTTGATTAAGTCACAGTATTGATTAAACAGAATGAACTGAGTCAAGACACCTTCACACAAGTGAACTTTTCCAGCTAATGTTAGGAAATACAAGTTTGTTTGTGGGCATGCTGCAGAGCAGTTCAATGACTTACTGGGAAACAGTGCCAACATTTTGCCAACTGTTTTGGCGGCGTTCTTTCGCCAGCCTGTACCTGTCAACAATAGTTTGCAAACCCTCAGTTTGTTGTGTGTAGGCACTGTCAAGCCCAGGCGAAACGGAGACACGGAGTCATCGCAAGTTGGAAACACGAACTTGCTTACACAAACTTGCAATGGATGGCCTAACGGACTCGCAGGTTGACAAATAATGAAACTGTGGTGCTGCACTGATGGGAAAGTGAAACTCAAAAATCTGGATTTATCAGCTGATTTGATAAGGTGAATTGGCCACCTTAGAGAAATTGAAAGCTGACGTTTCGAGCGTTAGCCCTTCGTCAGAGCGAAGGAATAACGCTTGGTAGCCAGGTAGAATCACGTCAGAGGCAATTTGCAAAAGCCATTTCGATGCAACGTTAGCAAGCAAGCCAAAGAAAACAATGCTGAGAAGCACTTGTGTCAACTAAGGAAACTTACCTTTGTTGGCCAAAGGATTAAAAGCTTACGCTAATTTGTGTGCGAATTTGTCTCAGCTTGATAATAGGGAATACAATTCATCGCAAACTATCGGAAGTCATCGCAGCAACGCACAAGTCCTGGTTACGGAGTCACAAGTCAACGCAAGATGGAAACGTGCGGGTACGTGCGCGTACGTGCGACTCTATTTAGCCAGGAACTCAAGTTTATGGGAGAGAATCCAATCTTAGACGCAATGCTCCCATGACATTACAGTTCAATACTTACCAAAATTTACAGGATGTCTCCCGTCCTCTAGCAGCGGTCCGTCCTCACTAATCACGCAAGGTTCCTCAGGAGCCTCCTCTGGGGAACGAATCCGCGAGTTGGCACCGACGGGGTCCACATCTCCAGAGAGGCTACGCGGACGAACACGTCGCTCAACAACTAGGTCATCAACATCATTGTCAAAACGTGGTTGAATTTCCTCGTATCGTACCTCACGTGGTCGAACGGATTGCGCGTAAGTTAACTCACGTGGTTGTGGTGCAATTAATAAGGGGAATTCACTGGGATCGACGGCTTCTACTAACAGGGAATCGCTTGGATAAATATCGTCCATGGAAAAGTCACGTGGCCAAGCTGATCCTTCTGGTAGATCATGTGGACGAGATGTGCACAGCGTACTGTCCTGGCGTTCTAATAGGTCACGAGGTCTCGCTGCCGTCATAGGCTCAAGTTCCATTTCTTCTCCAAAACCACCTCTTGAAGACAGGAGAAAATATAAACGTGAACAAGAGAGGAGGTCATGTATGCGTGAATGTGACAACTTTTGATCTGAGTAGTAACTAATTGCTCTCAGTAATATTTCTAAAAAGTAGTCTGATACCAGGCTATGGTTTCGTTAGTAGTGAACGTGTGTCAATATCGCCCGCGATAAAATTAAGCTGGACAATTGATCATTCATTTTTGCGCAGGTTATGTAATTTCAGTTACACTTCCAAAACGTATGACCAGTGAATCTAAATGGCAAACAACGTGGGTAGCTAGTGTTTTTTTTCTGATGTAATTTGCGTGTCATAGAAATTACATTCATTCTTTTCGGTATCTTTTTCAAACTTGAACTAATTTTTTTAGTCGGTTCAAAACATTAATATATTATCGGAACATTTTAGAAAGATTAATGTGCGTTTGACAGAGTTGTAATAAGCAACGCCCTATTGACGCGACAACGTTGGTTACACTAAACGACTTCTAATGGTAGGATTTAAGAAAAAAACTTAACAACAAAAAGTCAGAGAAAGGGAAATTATTACACATAATTAAAGTACTTTGTATTTAACGACTTCGGGCAGATTGGTTCTGTTTACTCTCAGTTGCATGGTTTACGTAATTTGTATTAAATTTTTATTACGGATATAAAGTCAGCAATGAAAAGCACTACTTGCGGCTCTGCTAACTGAAGTTTAAAATTCATATTATTTGGGAAGCATTCTATGAAACACTTTGGCCCTAGTATTATATCAGATACAGAGACCAGCTTGACAGAGAATAACTGTAGCAATTGCAAGCTGTTGTACCTTTTTGCGATGTATATCTGTATATATTTTTAATTCTCTCTTTTTATCATCTTGTATAACATTTTGTTTTGACGTTTTATGATGAAGTTAAATTTTGTTAAATGTCCCCAATCAGCTTCTTTTAAAGCTAAGTCATTTGACGTTCATTAAATAGAGGTTTTACTTACTTTTACCAACTTTCTTCTATCAGATTGAAGTAACCAGTTGCTTCAACCAGTTTTATAACCAAAGTTTCTTAAAAACCCGAAAGTAGTGAGTTTTAAAAAACTGTCAAGTACACATAATTTCTATCAAAGGAATTGATTATCGTTTTAGAAATAAACACCATACAACGAATTCGAGTTGTCTAGTTTCTTAATCCATCTGGTGCATATTTTTTTGGGATTAAATGACAGTTTTTCGGCAATACTGTACTTTCCTGTGATCCTGTTTGGCTTCAGTTGCTTACAAAATGAAATGTTTTTTTGTTCCCTTGAAGCTATCACTTTGAGTGCTCTTGCGATTTGGGGTGATAGCAGTCACGTGACACTAGATGTAACTTGAGCAAAGGGGCTGTGTCACCAATTTTTAGCATTAATTTGAGAAGCCAAAAGACATGTTTGTAATAATGAAAACCCAAAATAATGATCTAGTTTTGTTTAAAACTACTCTACTAGTGCACTTAAACTGTAAATAAATACCTTTGGCTACGGATGATCAGGATGGAAACGGATTGCAACTTATAAAAAATCGGGCTGCTTTTTTTAAAGTTTTCCCTGCTGTTTAGCAAAAGCCATTATTAACTGATTATATTTTATTCTCCTTCCAAGGATTCACTTTATTTCTTCTTGGAGTTCTCAGAAAACCATTTTGTAGATAAGAAAATGCTCTTAGTTTTGATTTAAGTAGAATTTTGACCCCAAGACACAAACATACCTGTGACATAGCCCCTTTAATCAGTGGAGCCGGTCAGTTCTCCTGCAAGAATGCTGGGTAAACCTTTATTCTTTTTTTCGTTAAAGCCTAAAACATGAGCTTTTCTCAGATTTTATTTTCAACTGCACAAGATGGCTCTTAACTGCGAACATACTCATCTTTTTATGGGTCCTTAAGAACTGGTTATCTCTAAAATAGGGAACGGGGAATCGAGGAACGGGGAACGGGGAATGGGGAACGGGGAATCTCTAAAATAGGGAATATCTAAAACAGGGAATCTCTAAAATAGGGAATCTCTAAAATGGGGAATCTCTAAAATAGGGAATCTCTAAAACGGGGAATCTCTAAAATAGGGAATCTCTAAAATAGGGAATCTCTAAAATAGGGAATCTCTAAAACAGGGAATCTCTAAAACGGGGAATTTCTAAAATAGGGAATCTCTAAAATAGGGAATCTCTAAAATGGGGAATCTCTAAAATAGGGAATCTCTAAAATAGGGAATCTCTAAAACAGGGAATCTCTAAAATAGGGAATCTCTAAAATGGGGAATCTCTAAAACGGGGAATCTCTAAAATAGGGAATCTCTAAAATAGGGAATCTCTAAATCCACAAGCCCGAACTAAAATCTCATGTCTGTTTTTCTCTCTACCATAATTTGGAAAGGATAGATAACCCAAGGGACCCTATAAACGCGTTGCGTGACCAACTCGTCACACATCCTTTTTATAAGGCACCGTAATTGCAGATTGAAGAGAGGTATCTTTTTCGGTGTAATAAAATTGAGTGAACTGAAATAAATCACATCCTGCTGATTGTGATACAATTTATTTTTGTGTGTTGACTGCCGATACCACTTGCAACGCTTCTTTAAGTCTTATTCCACGCTCCAGTTTCTCATTACTGTCACCTGTATTTTGATTGAACTGGTTAGCATTTGTATTACAATAAGAAGACACTGCACAGCTAAGTCGTGGAAACGCACACAGGAACGTTGTTGGCCAGATTCCATCCCCACTTTCCTGTTTACCTTTCAAATAAAGAGTTTATGTTTGCTACACGTAGAAGAGAGTCAGAACACCTCGACTTCTCATTCTGAACAGTGCGTAAGATATTTGATGCAAACTGACGGACCCGTGAGGAAACCGAAACTAAATAGGATCCAAACCCACCAATGGCAGTTCACGTTTGTAATGGGAATTCTTTGGATAATTTTTTCATGGCCAATCAAAGAAAACGTAATGATAACTTTGTACAAGTGGCATCGGAACAGCGCGCAGCACTGTAACAGAAAAGCGCTGTTTCGATTGCGAATTGCCGAGTCGACAAGCCGTGTTCCACCGTGGAAAGGTAAGCAAACATCACCACCCGTGATACCCTGCTAACAGAGACGAAATACGAGAGATGCGAACATCATCGTACATGCTAAGAAAACTTTCCAGAAAGAAACACTCTGCTAGCAGGGTATACCTATAAACTGTAAAATGTTAAGCACGTTTTCGAATTCTCATATGAACGGTAACAATACCTATGTTATATTATTTTACTGTAAGCAAAAGAAAAAATGTACAACAGCCTCATTTTACCAATAACTAATAAAGGAACCATTTACGCTGGCTTTGCGCCTCGAGCCAACAACATGTGACTGTGATGTCGTGACCTTTTACGTCTCGACAGTGATGGCGTGACTTTTGACATCTTGAGCCAAAAACATGTTGCGTTTTGAGAGGTGACTGTTATTGTCTAGACTTGTTCCAGATATACCTTATTTTTACTTATTTTCGCGCGTCTTAATTTTAGCGAATTGAAAAAAAATTGAGAAATTAAAGGCCAGCACAAAAAATCCTCTCAAAATTTACACATGCAGAATGTAATACACTCGTGAGAAATTTACATAATCAAACATATGAATCAATAAATATATGAGCGATTTTCGTTTGACCTTGAGAAAGTGTTTCCGTAAGCGTTTGTTATTTGTTTCATCAGGCACTAGTTAAAAATGTGAAAACAAGACCTTCTTCCTTTACCGCTGAAGAGAACCCTAATATGGGTAAAGCATTGTTCCATTGTGCAATCGTATTGCTGAATACAGAGGTACATGAATGCTCTTTACTAGGTGGAAAATGCTTGATGTTCGCTAAACCAACCAAAAGCCGTGTGCGTTTGTGTCTGTTCCCCAAACCAATTAAATTAAATTGCCATTGTTTGGTTCCTTTGTTGTTTGTTCGCACGTAGTTACTTCAAGGTCAAAGGAAAATCGTTCTTATATTTATTGATTCATATGTTTGATTATGTAAATTTCTCACGAGTGTATTACATTCTGCGTGTGTAAATTTTGAGAGGATTTTTTGTGCTGGCCTTTAATTTCTCAATTTTTTTTTCAATTCGCTAAAATTAAGACGCGCGAAAATAAGTAAAAATAAGGTATATCTGGAACAAGTCTAGACAATAACAGTCACCTCTCAAAACGCAACATGTTTTTGGCTCAAGATGTCAAAAGTCACGCCATCACTGTCGAGACGTAAAAGGTCACGACATCACAGTCACATGTTGTTGGCTCGAGGCGCAAAGCCAGCGTAAATGGTTCCTTTATTAGTTATTGGTAAAATGAGGCTGTTGTACACTTTTTCTTTTGCTTACAGTAAAATAATATAACATAGGTATTGTTACCGTTCATATGAGAATTCGAAAACATGCTTAACATTTTACAGTTTATAGGTATACCCTGCTAGCAGAGTGTTTCTTTCTGGAAAGTTTTCTTAGCATGTACGATGATGTTCGCGTCTCTCGTATTTCGTCTCTGTTAGCAGGGTATCATGGGTGGTGATGTTTGCTTACCTTTCCACGGTGGAACACGGCTTGGTCGACTCGGCAATTCGCAATCGAAACAGCGCTTTTCTGTTACAGTGCTGCGCGCTGTTCCGATGCCACTTGTACAAAGTTATCATTACGTTTTCTTTGATTGGCCATGAAAAAATTATCCAAAGAATTCCCATTACAAACGTGAACTGCCATTGGTGGGTTTGGATCCTATTTAGTTTCGGTTTCCTCACGGGTCTGTCAGTTTGCATCAAATATCTTACGCACTGTTCAGAATGAGAAGTCGAGGTGTTCTGACTCTCTTCTACGTGTAGCAAACATAAAATCTTTATTTGAAAGGTAAACAGGAAAGTGGGGATGGAATCTGGCCAACAACGTTCCTGTGTGCGTTTCCGCGACTTAGCTGTGCAGTATCTTCTTATTGTAATACAAATGCTAACCAGTTCAATCAAAATACAGGTGACAGTAACGAGAAACTGGAGCGTGGAATAAGACTTAAAGAAGCGTTGCAAGTAGTATCGGCAGTCAACACACAAAAATAAATTGTATCACAATCAGCAGGATGTGATTTATTTCAGTTCACTCAATTTTATTACACCGAAAAAGATACCTCTCTTCAATCTGCAATTACGGTGCCTTATTAAAGGGATGTTTGACGAGTTGGTCACGCAACGCGTTTATAGGGTCCCTTGGGTTGTCTATCCTTTCCAAATTATGGTAGAGAGAAAAACAGACATGAGATTTTAGTTCCGGCTTGTGGATTTAGAGATTCCCTATTTTAGAGATTCCCTATTCTAGAGATTCCCCGTTTTAGAGATTCCCCATTTTAGAGATTCCCCATTTTAGAGATTCCCTATTTTAGAGATTCCCTGTTTTAGAGATTCCCCATTTTAGAGATTCCCCATTTTAGAGATTCCCTATTTTAGAGATTCCTATTTTAGATATTCCCCGTTTTAGAGATTCCCTATTTTAGAGATTCCCTATTTTAGAGATTCCCCATTTTAGAGATTCCCTATTTTAGAGATTCCCTATTTTAGAGATTCCCCATTTTAGAGATTCCCTATTTTAGAGATTCCCTGTTTTAGAGATTCCCTATTTTAGAGATTCCCTATTTTAGAGATTCCCCATTTTAGAGATTCCCTATTTTAGAGATTCCCTGTTTTAGAGATTCCCTATTTTAGAGATTCCCTATTTTAGAGATTCCCCATTTTAGAGATTCCCTATTTTAGAGATTCCCTGTTTTAGAGATTCCCTATTTTAGAGATTCCCTATTTTAGAGATTCCCCATTTTAGAGATTCCCCATTTTAGAGATTCCCCATTTTAGAGATTCCCCATTTTAGAGATTCCCTATTTTAGAGATTCCCTGTTTTAGAGATTCCCTATTTTAGAGATTCCCTATTTTAGAGATTCCCCATTTTAGAGATTCCCTATTTTAGAGATTCCTATTTTAGATATTCCCCGTTTTAGAGATTCCCTATTTTAGAGATTCCCTATTTTAGAGATTCCCCATTTTAGAGATTCCCTATTTTAGAGATTCCCTGTTTTAGAGATTCCCTATTTTAGAGATTCCCTATTTTAGAGATTCCCCATTTTAGAGATTCCCCATTTTAGAGATTCCCCATTTTAGAGATTCCCCATTTTAGAGATTCCCGATTTTAGAGATTCCCTGTTTTAGAGATTCCCTATTTTAGAGATTCCCTATTTTAGAGATTCCCCATTTTAGAGATTCCCTATTTTAGAGATTCCTATTTTAGATATTCCCCGTTTTAGAGATTCCCTATTTTAGAGATTCCCTATTTTAGAGATTCCCCATTTTAGAGATTCCCTATTTTAGAGATTCCCTGTTTTAGAGATTCCCTATTTTAGAGATTCCCTATTTTAGAGATTCCCCATTTTAGAGATTCCCTATTTTAGAGATTCCCTATTTTAGAGATTCCCTATTTTAGAGATTCCCTATTTTAGAGATTCCCCATTTTAGAGATTCCCTATTTTAGAGATTCCCTGTTTTAGATATTCCCTATTTTAGAGATTCCCCGTTCCCCATTCCCCGTTCCCCGTTCCTCGATTCCCCGTTTCCTATTTTAGAGATAGCCCTTAAGAACTTGCGGTGGATCTTTATACAGACAAAAATTCAAGAGGCTTTTATAGGAAAAACGGGATACCGCAAAACTGAACGATCCAAACTTTTGACCAAGATAATGTTTGTCATGGAGTGATTAAATTATCAGTTGATTGCGAACTCTGCGGTCTCCCGGAAAGAGAATGATGAGATGCAAATATTGTGCGATATTGTGATGTTGGTTGTCGTGAATTATTATCGCTAAATAAACACCGCAAACAATTTATTTGCATAAAGTCAGCTACAAGTTGTTCCGCTTTGATCTTCATTGCGAATTGGTATAATTTTTCTCAAAAGGATCTAAATATGGCATTTGTCTTGTACGTTTCAGAAAAAACCTAAAAGTGGTTAGCTACCTACACGTTCGTTTCGTGAGGTAAAGTTAACATGTAATCAAAGCATTCGCTAAGGTTTTAATTATGGTAATGGCAGTGTTGTACCACGGGTGAGTGGGTTGATACGACGCATTCAACAAATAAATCAAATTGAAATTAAAACGCAACTTACCCTAGGGGACTCTGTTCGGCCATTTCTTACAGAGAGCTCGGTAGCGTTTAATTCGACGGCTGTGACTAATCTTGAGAGTGTCTCAATCAAAGCTTACGTGCGTCTTCATCGACTGTGTGCAACTTGGACGAGCTGATGCAAGGCCTGGTTACGCTGGCCTAATAAACGCGTGTAACGTTCACTCAAACTTAACACGCTCGAGCGAGCTCTTTCATTCTCAAGAGAGTTGCTTAAATTTTGTTTTGTAACATATTGTAAAACAAATAATACCACCGAAAAGTTGTCATAGGAGTTTTTATTTTTAATCAGGGTGACACCAGAATTTCATGACTCGATATTAAGCTACGAGCAGGGCCAACCTTTGTCTTTCAACATGTCTTTCTGCTGAGCCGAGTTTATTGAATGGTACAGCTCATTTGTTCACGGCGAGAAAGCGAAGTTTGATCACGGGGAACCCAAAGAATGTGTTTGTCTGTTTGTTTGTATCATCGAAAAACAATACAAGGAATACGTACCTTTAGGTTCAAAATGAACGTAAACTTATCTTAGATAATTCCAGACACTAGAACTAGCAAAAGATAGTTTTTGTTTTGTGTAAACCTTTCAGTATGAGGCTGAATAATTTGAACAATACTGAAATGAATAGTTATTTCTCATTAATGAAAACTGGTTAATGAAATAATTGTTAATAATTGTTTACAAATAATGCTATAATGAAGTTATACAGCCATTTGTTTGCCTTGAAAAAAGTTCTTTACTTCGTCTTTAAAGCAAAAAGAGTGATTGGATAGAAGCAATTACTCAAAGCACGTTCCTTAGCTAAAAGAAACAGCAACTTGGCCTACCCAATCCGGGAGTGTTGTGTTCTCGTTTCAGCTACTCAGCACCATCATTCCTTTCTATTAAGCGCGTATGTTTCTATCTCCTGAAACTTTTTAGAACACCGCCCTAGGCAGGCCAGTAACCAGAATTTTATGTGGGAGGGGGGGGGGGGGGGTGCTAACGAGGCCAAAGTGGACCAAACTACCGAAATGTATTTTTTATTGTCTGATCCGTTTATTTAGGAAAGTAGCACAAAAAATTGTAACGGCAAAGTACACGGTAGGAACTGAATATTACATTTTTCCAATAAAATTGTTTGAATTAAGTTACAAACGACTAATTTACGATACATCAAAATACATTTAAGATACATCAAAATACTGCCGGACTAATCTTTCAGGATTGTCCCGAGCTCCAGATTAACCAGCCCATCCAAATCAATTTTAACTTGATAATGGATGTGCATTAGTGCTAGGGCTGACAGCCTTTCTTGGCCCATGCAAATGTCGTCGTGGTTGGCCATCATGTGCAGAGCTGCTAAGAAGTTGCCTGTATTCCCACGACTCTCACCGTTCAAGACTTTGTTGTCTCCACGCAGGGCAATGCACTGTCGACGGCAGAAAAGGATGGCTTCTGAAACACATTTAACGATGTGCCTATTTCTGATAATATTCTTCCTCTTCTCGTCATCTAATCGGTTGTTCACGTTTTGCTCTGGGTTTTCAACAGAATTAAGGAAGGATTCGGTGGCGATCGTTGCGTCGTGATGGTACTTCATTTGCTCTTGTCTTTTTGCCTTTTCTTGAAGCTTACGCCAGTTTATGAAAGGCTTGTTAACAAAAGCGCCCTTATCTTTCCTGCAATGCATAGGCATCATCAAAACACAATGTTTACAGAATACTCTATCTACTGAAGGGCTGTAGACCATCCATGGGTACTCACTGAGGTATCGTGACTGAAACCCTCTTCGGCACTGATGAAGAAATCGCGTTGGAAACTTGTAGTTAATCGATGGAACAAAATGACTTTTGATCAAGTGATATTTCTGACCAACTGGCAGCTTATTTGCGGACGAACCAATTTTCTCAGATGTCGTCGAAATCTTCCCGATGTCATTTATTTCTTGTTGCTTCACTGGTTCTAAGTGATGCCGCGTTAGATTGCCATCAGTATTCTAAGGTACTGGAGCTTGCGCAGTCTCTACAATTTTATTAATTGTTAAGAAAGCACACATCGGCTTCTCATAGACAAATGATAGAATACTGACACCAGGAAATGACGATAAGAATCCAGTAGAAACATAAAATGTATTTTTCCTCTTTGTGACTCGAAAACGTCTACTTTGATGCTTTGGGATGCCTGTTGTTTCCAGAAGGTGCTGCTTTGGATTTACCCTCCCACTAGTCCCCCACTGAATTGTTTCTCTGTGTTCCCTTACCGGCTCTTTATTAAGCGATGTCAATTTGTTTCATATTGAGGAATAGCGAGTTAATCTCAGAGCATAACACTGGAATCAAGACTGGTGTGCATCGCGAAAATAAGCGTGATTTACCTTCTATATCTCGCTGTAAAACTGTAGTTAACTGAGATAGCTGTGAAGTCGTGGTCTCAGCCGGCTGTTGTCGCAGACTGCACTGTCATTGTCAGTGTCTGATGGCTCTTGATGGGGCACTTTACTGACCCATGTATCGAGAGACTGGCAAGATTTAGCTGAAGTCTTCCTCTTTCAATTTTCCTGTTCTCTCCTACCCATGAGATGTTACACCAAAAAATGGTTTTGCATCTTCGGGTGTTCACGCGCTCGTACAAATAGAGAATACTACCCGACGCGCTAGCAAACGTGTCTGACAAAAATCGTGAGATCGATCCCTTGTCAATGGCTCGCTCGTCTAAACACCCGTGTAAAGCGTGCAGCACGTTAATTTCATTATCCATTTAGATAAGCTCGGACATCTTTGCGCTTATTGAAATGTTCTGAGTGGCTGGAGCTACTAGAATGCATGCGGCTGGTTTTAGTTTGCCATTACCGCTATTTCCACTGTTTGGTTTTGTTTAACTATCACTGTTATGTTTTAAAGAATTCCTAGTATCCTTCAGTTTAATCGACTGTACTCCTTAGTTTGGACATTGAGTATCAAAATGTGGACCTTTGGGGCCTGTGAGGGGGGGGGGGGGGGGGGAGGGGGGAACGCACCCCAAGCACCCCTTCTGGTTACGGGCCATGCTAGGTACCGTAACATGGTGGCTTGGTTGCCGGGACGCAACTATCCTTGCACCTTTTCGGTTCATTAACAAATATTCATCAAACAGGCTGCCTATGTCAAGGTTTAATTTGTGCCTTAATGTTTTATCTTCTGCGTTTCTAATTCGTAAACTAAAAGCCTACTTCATTTAATTGTTTATTTATTACCCGTACCGTTTAAGTTAGTGAGGTATCACTTTGAAGTTCCCTTCATTTTATAGAAATTATGTTCATGGAGTAAATACAGTGTATGCCAATGTATGTTTTTTTGATCTTCTAAATTGCATCAACACTTCAAATTTCCCTCGAGCGAAATTCCATCAAACGGGGATTGTGCCGGGAGTGTTCCTCCCTTGGACGCGGGGATACTAATTCTGAGTGTCATTTCCCGCGCCCTGTCTGGTAGACACATTGTCACGTGATTACCAATGACGTAAACGTGTCTCGATGTCGGCTCCCAATCGGCGGTGAACGTAGCCAGATTCCTGTCTTTCTGAAGATCCCAAGCGTAGAAGTGATTGCGATGGAACGTAAATGCAACACTGCTGTTTGAGATGAGTATCTTGTGAGCAGGTTCGCTTCTGTGTTTATGACGGATCTGCCCGGTGGAAACATCGATTATAAGCAACGTTCCATCTCGGTGGGACGTCAAAGCGAGCAAGGCATCTTTGGAGAAAGCTGAAGCAACAAATTCGTTCACCTTTAGAGTGTGTAAGGGCTTTGGTTTTTTCATATCCCAAATCAGTGCAGTGTGATCGACAGTTGAGCAGAGAAGATGTTGACCTTTGTCGTCGATGGAAGCTGCCTGCAGCGTAAGTTGCTTGCCTTTAATCTTCAAGAGATGATGTTCGTCGGAGTTTGTATCCAGCACTATTAGCGGCAAGGTCTTTTTGGGCTTCTTCATTCTTTGCACCAGGGAACACACAACAACGTGGCCATTCCTGCTCAGCATGGCATCTGCCAGCCGAAACTTTCGGCCGAAACCACGCTGCTGAACAAGCTTTCCCGTAGAAATATCCCAGGTCTCAAGCTGACGATGTACTCTGGAGAAGGCGAGAAAGACCGTCTCGTTCACAAAACCCATTGCCCAAGAATGGCCAGCACTGCCATCCATCCAACGCAAAACCCTTCCTTCTTTCAGGTCAACAAATCCAAAGGCGAATTCTTTGCGCTCTTCGATGTAGATCTTTGCGAATGCTTGAGTGGCGTTCAGCATTCGAACTTCGTTCACACCCATATTCGAACATCGTAATCGTCGTACTACGCTTGAGGAAGATATATCCCACACTGACAGTGTCTGTCCTTCAGGACTCATGGATGTGGTAACAAGATGGCGATCATCTACACCAGGGTAAACGCCGCTGATTGTTTCGTTCGTGTAATGGTCGCTTTCTTCGCTATTCTCTATTTGGTCTGGATGGTATTTGTAAATGCGAAGGATTTTGTCAAAGCAAACTGCTAACACATGCCTGGCGTCTCGTGTAAATATATTTGCACAGTCGACTCGACTTCCTAGGAGAGGACTTTTTGGTGTTTTTTGAACTTCACCACTTTGTAGATTCGTGACGATGATCTCTGTGTCGTTGTAGCTGATAGCTTTGCTTCCGTCTTGGGTTAGCTGGAGACGCTGCAAGCCAAAGTACGCTTCATAATCAGCAATCCTCTTGATCAAAACCCTTGTGTCTAAATCGTAAAGATAAACGCCCTTTCGAGAGGCTGGGAGAACAACGATTTGGTTCAAAGACGATATTTTGATTTCTTTCACTTTTTCGTCGACTTCTACGAGAGCTACTTCTTCACCAGTCGAAACATCCAGGATATGAATCCCTTGCCCATAAACGCTGTATGTCACGAGGTTTCCTTTTGCGTCCATAGTTCTTGCAGTTTCACGGTCTAGTTGTCCGAGCGAAAGGGAATGCAGCAATTTTCCGTCGGATGCACTCCACATCTTTAGAGCTGTGTCAGTAAGAGCAGCGACTACTTCCTCGTCCCGGGCAAAGGAAATTGGATAATGGAAATTGTACAAGGCGTCGCTTAGCGCTTCGAATGTTTGAAGAACTTGCCTTGTTTGTAAATCAACGAGAAACACTGTCTTAGAGCCAGCTAACAGAAGCCTGTCTGTATGGATCTCGCTCGATCTCACAAACCATCTGAACGCTGTTTCATTCTCCCAACAAAAGCTAACTCGTCGGATTGACTTTCCAGTGCGGATTTCAAGAACTTTTATTTCGACTCCATTTTTGGTTGGGTAGCAGACGAAAACAGTTTTTCCATCACAGCTAAATTCGCAAACTGCATTTTGATCGCCGACTTCTGTCGAAGACACCAACGAGCCTCCAGGCGAAGTGAGGCATTCGTAACTTGGGATAAAGCAGGGTACACTAGAATTGAAGGCGTCATTCACAAGCTTGCTAACGTATGGATTTCTCTCGTTGCATACAGAGCTCCGCAGCCTACCAATGAGTTGCGAGGCGAGCTGCCGCGGATCTTTTATCAAGGCCATGGAAGACAGCCTCATGAATTTTTCAACCATTCCAATTTCTTCGTCGTCCTCGCAAAACTTTTGCGCACGAGAAAAATCTTCCAGTACGACGTCCAGAGACGTCGCTCTCAGTTTCGCCAATAAAAACTCGAAGTTGCAAACCGCCTCTTTCTTGAGCTTTTCTATCTGGTTGGAGTTCAGCAAGTGGTGTGGCAGTTCGGTCAGTTTTCGAAAATTGAACACTGTTTGCTCCCCCCTTGTTTCAAACATAAGTGGTTGTTTGGCCACAAGTCTGTCCATGTGGGTTGTCTCGCCGTCCTTGTTCATGAATGGCTTCTTGTTTCCGTCAGCCCAAATGCCAAGGAAATATTCACTCATGTTGAAGTGAATGACTTTGCCTTGTTCCCCTTGAAGATAGCGATCTTTCGCCACCTAAAAAAAGATTTTAACATAAGCAGTGTATTGTCGTGTACTGTGGAAAGCGCTGTGGCCAGATAGTTAGCGATTGAACTACACTCGTTAGACCGTTTCATAACTTAGGTGAACCTCCGAACTAATGAAACCTGTCAGTGCTACCACTCAGATAAAAGCTACTGACCGTCTCTTTCACGTAGCTCTGCTTTCTTGTTTTCTGAATATCGCAGACCGAATTTGAGTTTTCTGTTTTGGTCGATACACTCTTGTGTGAGAAAAGGTAAAACAAACTGATTCACACCTCAATAAATTGCCTGTGATACCAGTAAACCACGGGTACACCATTTGCACCTCTCTGAATCAGGTAATCTCCGATGTGAGCATGGATCCTGAACCACAGGGCAGGCAGCATCCTCCTAATGGGTGGAGTCCAAAACTGATAGACATCATTCAGCACCGTGTCATCCAATGACAAAAGATCCTCCAACTCTGGTTCTGTCACGCCACTCCTGGAAGCCGTGATGTAGCCGAGTGCGTGACTAACAAGAATTTTACCTGAAAAATTGAGAAACCGAAGAATGTGTAGAATTGGTGAAACATTAACGACTTGTGGACGTATAGTAGTTAGACACATTTTTCAAACGCGACAAATTCGATAGAATTTGTTTCACTTCCAACTGATTTAGTCAAAGATCACCTTCATTTATTCTTTTGACCGGAGTTAATCTCCCTACGTATGCATACATCATCATCGCTGTACGGGCATAAATTCATCCCGCGTCTGACCTGACTTCTACGCGCTTGATAGCTTAGTTGCAGGGTATGTACTTGGTATCGCAAAGGTTACAAGCTTCAAGCCAGAATTGCTTCCAATTATTTCAGCTCAAGTTGTACAGCTCAAACCCTGGGGATCAAAATAGGTTTTCTTTTTAGGGAGACGATCAGTGACGGAACATTCTAAATATAGCTTTGAAGCAGGATTTCACGAAGGTTGTCGCTGGAGATAACAGGTCGTTTATGAGAGCCCCATCTCAGAAAGATTCTTTTCTTCATCACTTCCTGCGACAACCTTACCATGCAGTCTTTCCAGGCGATCAAATAATGCGTTGATGATCTGCTTCACCGTAGACTCAACGCGGGTTTCGCTGATTGGCGTGTACGACTTCCAGCGGTAAGCTTCGTCAAACGCTAGCTTTAGGTACAGCGGTAGCTGGCAGTTTTGGAATGCGCCGAGGATAATGTCTCTCTGTGGTTTCTGAAGACCGCGGTTTGTTGATTTGAGCCAGCTACTTAAGATGAGATCTGCTTCTGACATCGCCATTTGGGGAACTTCCAAGAAACACTTTTCGGGCAACATGGTCTTAAAAGGCAAACAAAAAAATGTACGTTAAAGGCAAACAGGAACAAAATAGCGTGCAAACAAACAAACAAACAAGCTAACTGAAACAAACAAAATAACGACAAGAAAAAAAAAATTGACTAACAACGAAGGGTAACGATGAATGAGTAAATGAAAGAACGAACGAAGGAAAGAACCAAGCGGACGAATGGATGGACAGAAGGACGGATGGATCATGGAGAGATGAGCGAACGAATAAACAAACGAACGAACGAACGAACGAACGAATGAATGGGAGAAGGGTTGCTCAAAGCCTGGACAGTTGTCGTTTAGACCATTTCACAGCAGGCAGTTGACTCATCGCAAACATCGTATCTGAGTTAAAAGTTCGTAGTTTGGCTACTTCTAAGATACCAGTTAAATCGCTATTTTATACCATCAATTGACAATCGACAAAACTCACTCTCAGGTTGGGAAATGCCTCAAATTCTTCTCCTGGCAGCGTTGACAAGACAACAAACGCATTATCAGGCAATGAGCGAGGCCACCAATCGAGCTGCCTGCCGCCATCTTCAGGGGAGAGTTGATCCAGCGAGTCTAGGACAAGCACCACTTGCATTTTGCTGCAAGCGATGTCCAGGCATTTTGGAAAGAATTCCGACAAAAATTTCATATCCTGAAAGACAAAAATGCGTTTTCAGAACCCGGACAAATTTGTTCTAGATTACAAGCAGTCCTAGAACTTCTGCCTCAGAATGGACAAAGGTGTTTTAACGAAACGGTAGGTCTCACGAACCAGTTTTTATGTAACCGATTCAAGATTAACGGGGAAGTGCAATATTTTTTCGCTTATGTTGAACCATGACTGGTTCTAGAATACAAAACCAGATCAGTCAATGGAGGGGACGCTTTGTATATAGTATAGTCAAAAGACTGAAGTGGAAAGGTAGAGGGGGGTTAAGCAAATCGAACCATACAAATCTTGAGGCAAAATTTAGAAATCGTGTACTTTTTTTAGTGCAAAATTTTTATAGGACAAAAAGTAGTGATACAAACGAGCATTCCACAAATTGTGAAGTTTCTACTCACATCTGGGATATTAGCAGTGTTTTGTCCTGACAACTTGCACAGCTGCTGGCAGACACTTCGGAGCAGGAGCCTGGCACTAGAAGAGTCCGGTGACGTTCCAAGAAATCGAAACACAGTGATGCAGTTGCTCCCTTCCAGCCAGTGCTTCACGTCTTTGGCAATCTTGGCCAAGATGGAGGTCTTCCCACAACCCGATTGTCCATGAATCACAATAATTCTCTCGCTGTTGTTCATGAGCCTGTCACGAACCGTCCCCAAGAATTCTTCCCTTCCGTAAAACGACTTACTCTTACGTAAACAGAACGACACGTGATCTAGAACCTCTTTCGTCAATGGGTCACTGATCTGTAGGTTATCTCGTTCTTCGATGCCCTCCTGAATCATGCTGCACAGCGTTTTGTAAAACCGGTTGCACAGGTTTTCAATGTATTCTTTGTGCTGGCGCGTGGAAACTGGGTCGACGCCGTTGTCTGTCCATGTGATATCGTACTGTATTACATTACTTGCAGGTAATACTTGAGGAATCTCCTCTTCCTGTAGTGAATTTAACAGCATTTGCGCGGTCTCGTCAACGTTTGAAGCGTCTTGGGATTTGTCGATGAATTTGGACGCCTTAGGTTTATGGACGTTTTTTCTCAGGTCCGTGATGACCCGCTTAAACCAAAAACAGTGTTTTGCGGGTGAGGCGGAATTGATGATACCACGGCGAATTTCTTCTTCTGTGACTGGAGAAAGATAAAAGATAAATGTGCAGTTTTGGATAAATTGGAAATATCATTGCCCAGCGGTGTTATTACAAACATTGAATGCGTGAAGAAGTGGCTGTAAATACCAATAATCTAAACTGATTGAGTCAAGTTTAAATTGACTTCTAACTAGCATTAAACAGCTGTACATAGCAGCTAACAGGATTTCAAAAAAATTTCAACTGGCGGATGGTTAAATTGTGGAGATGTGTCTTGTAGCCCTGCAGTTAGTAGCGGAGCTCCTTTGCGGCTGAAGGCCCCATTGTGGAGCACCATCGGTAAGCAAATCTGGTAACCTGTCGATGCGAGAAATTTTGGTTCTGACGTCAGTGTACGCCCGTCCGTCGGTACGCACTTACGCTTATTTAGCAAAACGATTGTTCGAGAGTACTAAAGTTTTATACTTGAGAAAAAAAAATCTTAATATCTACAAATGGAAAGAAAAAGTTGGTGGAAGGCGAAAAGTTCAAAATACGAAATTTGTCTTCGGGGACTCCAACTCGGTCGGCATATCGCTTGTGTTTGCAGCATTTGGCAGCGGTCCCGACGCCAAATATAGCAGAGCTAGTGCCTTCCGGTTTTTTTCTGTCCACAACCATGGTTTTTGCGGCGGTCTGAGCACATTTTCCTTGAAAAAACACCGGCGTGTTTATCTCCATCGAAATGCGAACGATAAACAGCTAGTTAGGTATCAAAATTATCACGAAGTTTTTAGGTGTAGTTGGCGAAGCCTCATGGTCATCGTGCGTATCTGTGGCGCGTGTGGTCCAGGGTTCGATTCTCAGTGGGGAAAATAAATTTTGTCGTTTTTTCACTGAACGACTTCAGTGAGAGTATTTTCAGAACTTCATAAGTAGCAGCGAGAAAACGATGTGGAGCTCTGCTGTTAGGCTTGGCGAAATCTTACATATAGTACGACAATGGTTGACTACCAGGTGAAACGTGGGAATATTTGTAAACGAGTTTAAATCAGGATTTGTTTTTGTTTGTAACTAAACTGGCAAAATAAATAATCATGCAAATCTTTTTCAAAATGGGGACCGAGCTTCCAACCTTATGTCATTTCCAACGTCACCGGCACCGAAGTATTGTTTAATTTTAATGTTCTTCATGGAAACATTGGTATTAACCCCTTTGTAGGCTTTCTGCGGGTTCATTTTCGCCAGCGCAGATGGTGAAGGAGCCACCAAACGTTTCTTCTTCACTAACCTGACATGTAAAATTTTCGTCTTTCGTCCTTGTTCAAAGCTTTGTCAGCCGCCTGCCTCATTACAGCATGCAGTCTCTCGTAGGCAGCCCACCACTTTGTCCTAGCTGCGCTTCTTAGCTCGGGGTCACGCAGTTCGTTGTAGTGAGGAAGGCGTGATGAGATTGGTTGGAGTACGTATATTGGTGGTATGCTGTTTTCGTCACGCCAGTACCAATGATTCAGAAGATCACGGTCTTCGGTGTTTTCTACGCCTTTTAGAAGACGTTCAAATTCATCAGCTGCAACACGAGGCTGAAGAGGGCGGTATCCGTATTTCTGTCCCATAAACGTCTAAAAACAACACACCCTTTTACTCATCAACCTCGTTTTGTGCAAAGTGTTTCTTACTCCCCGTTTGCAGAAATACCCTTAAGCATAACCAAACATGATGCTTGAATGGAAAAAAAACGCATGCTTGAGTAAATGAAAGCATGAATGCACGTGGGCACGAACGAGACAAAGAGAGAGCGAGCGAGTAGAAGAATGAACAAATGAAAAAATAAATGAATGCAATAAGGAACGTATAAATGCATAAATGAATTAAAGCATGAATGAACGAATGAATGAATGAATGATTTAATAAATGCAAGAGTGGATGAATGAATGAATAAACAATTGTTTTGATTGATTAAATAATTAGAAGAACGAACGAACGAATAAATGAAAAAAAGCTATCGTTTCTAATTTTGCAACGAGAAAGTTGCTTGAAAGAACAAATTAAAACACGAAAGAACGTCTTAACCAAAAGCCAACTCCTTTGCACCGCTTTCGGTTCATCATTCTCAATGCAAATCAAGAAAACCTCTCTCCCTAAATAAGTGACATTCACATACACAGTCAAACTTCAACTTACTACAAAGTTCGGCCCAGTAGACAGCTTCTGACAGGTCGTCAGCTCGCTCATACACAGTTCTGTCATCATGTGATCATCAGTGGCCTCCTCTCTGATTCCCCATCGCATGTCTACCACCTGGAAATCGTAACCTCGCTCCTGGCAGAACGACTTCAGCTTAGGGTAAACTTGTTCCATTAGGGTGTTCCTTTCAACTGACGTGTCTATAAAACAACAAGAAGGTCATAATAGTAGTGATGGGACTCGGGTTTCGGGATGCGGGATGAGGCTTATCAAAAGGCGGGATACATACGGGACAAAAACTTAATGACGGAAAGCGGGACATCAGCTTTTCCCAGCGTTCAGTCTGTGGGAAGGAAGGAAGATTGCTCACGAGTGATCCAGAAAGGGTAGCAGGGAGGGGTCTTTAAGAAGTCCTCTCTTTGTTTGTTCCCGCAATATGTTTCTTGGCGCGCAATATTT
Source organism: Siderastrea siderea (assembly GCA_964030785.1). Classification (NCBI taxonomy): domain Eukaryota; kingdom Metazoa; phylum Cnidaria; class Anthozoa; order Scleractinia; family Rhizangiidae; genus Siderastrea; species Siderastrea siderea. The sequence goes on from OZ034968.1 coordinate 33,459,444, forward strand.
TCTTTACTCACTATGTAAGCACCAGGACAAGGTTATCTTGTTCATGTAGGGGGGAGGCCGGAAAGCACTCTTTGCCTGGCGGGCAGAATCAAAACGAGCATATATTACGACCCCAGCAACTCACACAGTATCAACGTAGGATTAAACTGAGGATTCTGACTAGCGATGGTCAGAATCCTCATATCGCGACGGGGCAAAAGAGGAATTGAAAAGGTGTACTTTAACCATCCACGAACCAAGTCGTCATTTTGTGGCCTATTGGACTCTTAAGGAGGTGTAGTGAGCAAGAAGCACAAAGAGCATGTGAGAAGTTTGAAAGAAGGACAGAAATCCCTTAAGCAGACAAAAGACGAGATGTTTTCATTGAAAAAGAGCAATTATTTCGCAAAAAAAGTTGAAAATTAGGTAAGAGGTTTATAAGAAGAGCGAGAAATGAAAGCGAAAGGAATGCACGAGGTGCATGGAACTTTAGAACGAGGCAAGGAGAGTGCGAAAAGAATAAAAGGTGGGCAAAAATTTTGTACCAGAAAGTACGTGCAAAAAAGCACAGAATATACGAAAAACGTGCACACAAGATGTGCAAGTAGAGTACGGAAAGTTAAGAAAGATTAGCGATAAGTCTGCGAAAGGCCAAAATTGGTGACAAGTTTGTAACAAAAGCGATAACTGTCCATTAAGGTTGAAAACTTGAAATAGGTGCCCGTCGTGCTCATTCAAGGTATTTCACAAACAGTTTATTCAGATCGATGGACATGATGATATGGTGATGATATGGGTGGTCCGGTACTTACCCGTAAATGTGGAACTAGTAAATATTCTCACAACTTTCACATTCTCCGGAATATCATCACTAATATCACCAATCAAAAGCTTTCTTGCCGGCAAACTGTACACCACAGGGTCTTTCTCAGGGACTTGGCCTCCCGTCTGCCAATCAAAGGGGACCAAGTCGTCACTGTGTTCCAGCCCCTCGTTACCCGAGTCCCGCGAGGGTCCATCATCGTCTGTCTCACTCGCTACTGAAGTCTCACTATCGCTTTCGTCAAGTTCTTCTTCATCTTCAACAATTTCGTCAGCCAATCTCTGTGTATTATTTGTTAATGGCGCATTCTGTGGAAGACAAGAAAGATGTTGTTTTTAAGCTTCAAGGTGGAGAAAGAGGACCTTTTTATGGACTGGGGTGTGTCCCTGTGTCTTACTGTCTAAACAGCAGAATTTTTTCATCTAAGTTCATCCATCCGGCCCACAAGGGATATCTTTTCAGGAACTCCATTGGGCATTACATAGTTTACATAAAACCTTGTTACTAATTACCAAGTAAAATCAAGATGGCGACTTGAATGTGAGATGGTAATTCATAGCCTTTTAATACCAGGTGGGAGCGTTGACTGACATGACATTTTTATTAGCCGTCGCTGCCATTATTAGCGGTCGTCACACAACGCTCCTCCACCATTAACATCAGTGGGGGAGGAGCGTTGTGTGACGACCACTAATAATGGATGCAGAGAAGACTAGTTGAACCTTATTTACAATGACAAAAGGAGAGGGAATGGAACCTGGAACTTAGGGGTAAAGGGAAGGGGGTACTAGGATTGAAAAGAGATGCTCAAAAGAGAAACAGTTATAGCACAATATTGCACCAATAGCAAAGGATAAAGGGGCATGGCCCATCAAGCTTAAAAAGGGAGTGGGAACGACATGAGCAAAGGGGATAGAAAGCAGGAAGATCAGACCTCCTTGTTTGTCCACATCCACCTTCAGAAATCAGAAAGCTCTGTTAGAAACTAGAACCTTGATGCAGCCTTAATTGTTGAAAACAAATACTACAAGGTAAGTTGTTGAATAAAGCATACAAGATATGTATTTTGCAGGTGCAAAGACCAAAATGGTTGTGACAACCTGATTTTGTGCAGCCCATTGCAGGATGATGCTAACTTTCATGCAATGAAAGTTGCATAAAAATTGCACTATGTAAGACCACTTACATGTACAGGTGCATATGCAGTGTTTTCTCAAGCTCAACCTCACCTTGTTTGGAGGAACAACATGAGCTTGGGAAACAGAAGCTCCACATCCCATAATATTACCTGCAGTTACTCAGGGAGTTTGACAAAGGAAATACTAGTGGAAATATAATATATGGAAATATTAGTTAACATAATGTAAATAAACTCACCAGAAGTGGCCAAAGAAACAACATAATTTGCGTCCAAAACAAAGAAATTTAGCAGAATATTAAAGGGGGGAGGTGAGGGGAGGGGAAAGGTCCCTAGAGAAGGAGAAGGTCCCTTGTGAAGGGGATCACATTTATGTTGGGGCGGGGGTGGGGATATACAACCAACATTTTAATTAAGTGGTTGAAAAGGTGTTACTTCTGCATACGGTTGCTGCTAGAGTTCTAAATTCGTATCTCCTTTACCAGTCCAGCAAGCAAAGAAAACAATCTAAGCCTTTGAAAACAACTAGCTGGCTTGATAATTACTGGATATAGACGTACACATGTGAACAGCCAAATAATCCATATATCTACAGCATGTAGTTCACGCAGCCATGAACATTTGCTTTGTGGTTAATGTCTAGCAAGCATGAATACCATGAGGAAGACAGACATAAGGATGTGAATTGGCAAGAATTTGTTTTTTAATATTAAAACACTAAAAACGTTATGAAGTCTGCAGGGGTCTTTTGCGCAAACTGGTAAAAATTTTGAACTGTGTAAAGGAAGGCTGAAAAACTTCCTTAATATGTAAATAAAACTAAGGAAAAATTAATTTGTTGTCATTATGCAATGTTTTTCCTTTTTGTTTTATTGTAGGAAAAACAGTGTAACACCAACCTCATGTGCTTTGTTTTCAAATTGTTCTTTCCTTTTAAGAGGGGCCGGTGGGGGGTGGGGGGTGGGAGGTTCTCAATAAGCTGTCATACAGGGAGGCTCTGCTCTGATGTTCAAACCCTTCCACCTTAATCCACTAATTTTGATTGAAACGGTACCCCTTTTGTTTACCTGTAGAACATAAAATGAACCTTTTCTGGAGTTCGTGGATGGCTCCTGATCTTTTTTGTACCTCACAAGTAAGCTATAAGTTGTAGATCATAACATGGGCTTGAGGCACTTAAAAGCTGATAAAGTTTTTATGTACTCTTTGTGTTGTGATTGAATTGTACCAAAAATTTGCAATTCTTTCTTAAGCACTTGGATAATTTTATCTGCCATCCATGTTAGCTTAATGGTATTTTGGCAACCCTTTAACCCTTGAAGCCCCAATATTAACATCTGTATTCTCCTCACTATTCTCCATATATTTCTTATGTTACTAGTTAGCAGAATTAGATCAAAAATCAAGACGTTTTATCTGTATGTTTGTTCAAGAGGGAATTCTGTAAGGAGAAATTAGATGCTTGTCACTATTGTCGCTTAAAGGGTTCAAATACCAAAAAACTAGGTCTGCAATGCGTACATGTGTCTAGCAAGAGAGATTGTATCTTTGATACACTGAGCAAGCGGAAACCTTTTTCAGTGACTGCAAAGAGAATTTGGTGAGTGAATGCTTGCTCTTTTAACCTTTGTGATGAATTTAAATGCTCTCGGCACCAACGGCTGAATATACACGCTTTGATGACTGTGCTGCATCCCAAAGCAAGTACTTAAAGCCTCTTTTGCGAAGAATCAAGCCCCGTTTGGGGGTTATTGAGCCCCTTTCGGTGAAATTTGAGCCCCATTTTTTGGGGGGATTACTGAGCCCCTTTTGGGGAGAATTGACCCCTGTTTTGGGATTATAAAGCCTGTGAATTGAAGGGATTAAATACAAACCCAATTTGGGAAATGTATTTTGCATTGGTAGAAAATCTGCTGCCACTGAGCTGAAAACTCCTTTGATTGATGACACATCTGCGCATGAATGATACATCTACTTTGAAGTAAATATTGGCGAATATTTACTTTGCCTAATCGGGCAATAATTGTTAATTATACAGTTGAACCTTCTGTAAGCAACCTCCCAAACTGTCCATCCTAAGTGGTTGCTCATGGGAGGTCAGGATGCACACTTGTAAGAGGTCAGAAATTAGGCCAGTGCCAAAATTTTGATTTTGATTTGAGTTTTTTTTTTTTTAATCCATGCCGAAACCCAAAATGAAGTGTAGTATCTTTAGTGGAGAAATGAAGATCACAAGTACATTACATTAAGAATTAAGAAATAAGTCTTATTTGGGTTGTCTGTTCTGTTTATCGATTGGAATCATATGTCAAGTGGTGGCTTTCCGGAAGTTAAAAACATTAGAAAAATTCAAAATGTCTGCCCAAAAAGTGGCTGCTTACAAGAGGTGGTCACTTACGAGAGGTGGTCGCCTACAAGAGGTTCCAACTATAGTGTTTTCACACTGAGAAAATTTTGCTATTTCGTAAAATGCTTGCTGATGGGAGGTGGACACTTCGCACACGCAGGAAGCTTGAGGTGCTACTGTAGTCTCAGAAATTAAAACTGTTAGGGTAACTTTAAACAAAACTGAGCTGATATTTTTGGGTTTCCTTTAATTGCAACATGTCTTCAAAATAGGTCACAGAGCCCCTTTGAGCATAGGATAATATTTAGATTTACAGTTGAAGCTCTCCTTGTGACCACTCTCATAAGCGACCAGCTCCAGTTATGACCAGCTTTGTGAAATCCTGCTTGAATTGTCACTTAAACTCTGTAATTAAAGGTTACTAATAGTAACCATTAACATAACTCAGGCTTCACACCGAAAGCTCTCGTAAGCGACCACCCTCAATTGTCTCATAATGTGGTCGGTAACAAGAGCTCATTCTTGTACGCGACCAGTTCTAGTTGCGACCACTTTTCTGAATTCCCGAGGTGGTCGCCTACGAGAGCTTTGACTGTATTTTCTAATCTCCTTGGAATTGCACAGTGCTTTGTTATAACCAAAGAAATTAAAACAGGTTAAGTTTTAAATGCATTAGTGCAGTCATATTCTTACATACAGTATCTACAACCGTCAACATATAAAAAACACTAGTCAGTTCACGTAAACTGACGAAGCAGCCATAACAAAACGAATGGACTCCGTGAATGTAAGCTTAGCTAAACGTGTCAATTTATAATTACTAGTATTTGCTAATCTATGCTTTTAGGACAGTTACAATTTTCCCTTACAAATTTGACAACAACAGTAAAGAAAAATCCAAACAATCTAGCTTACACTGTTCAGAAGTTTTACGGACAGTTTTTCAGAAGTTTTTTAGACAAAGAAACACATCGGAGCCTTGCACATTGATCTGACTTACCTGATATTGTGTGAAATCAGAAACTCATAAGGACTTGAAACGTGCAACTCGCGTTTTATGCTCGTGAATATTCAATTTTTCTAAGTACCATATTTGGAAACCCCTCGCTCCAGTCCACGCGCGAGTTGTGAGCTAAGGGGACGCTAATGGCAACATTTTTGCAAATGGCAACATTGCTTGTAAATTATGATTTTTAAGTTTCACAAGGTTGGGTTTGGCCCTGGTGGTAAACCAATATTCCCCAAAAGTGCTACCGTTGACAACAGGACACCTCGTGTGCAAAGTGTGAAGTCGCGGAAAAAAAACCAAATTAATGAAGAAAGAGAGAAAACATACGCGAGATCCCCGAAACCAACAAAATGGCGTTTCCGCTCGAGTCGCTGTAGTCCGGTGCATCGTCATAGAAATCTCCATCGTCTGTACGGAAGAAGTCCCTACAAGTTTTCTCCAGTTCAACACGGAGAATACCTTGTCCACGAGCGAGGATGGCTGCCTCTCGTAAAACAAATCGCCGAGGAGATAGGTTTAGACTACGTAGAGAAGAAAAGTCCATCGAAGGTGTTTGGGATTGTGTCCAAAGAAGATTGCGATGAAAAGACCATGTCCCCTCTTCGACTTGTTTGTGATGTCATGGGATGTTACCGGCTCGAAGTATTTTTCGTCCTCAAAGAGCAAGGACGTTTTAAGTCTGAAGATGATGCGAGAAACTTAATTGTCAAACTGTTCGGGCCGAAGTCCACTTTTGTATTATGTAGAGGAATTTCAGATTTCGATGAACGCGGAAAACGTTTAGGCTACGAACCAAAACGCCTTCGAAAATGGGAAATGCCATTTAAGCGAGTGGACAGTGACATGTGTGAACTCATACACGAACCGAAGAACAGGAAACGTCGTGCAGGGGATGTTCTGTTTAATGTCTGCAACCCGTGCAAGAAATTGCACCTCAGCCTGTCCAGAGCATTAAGGTAAGAAATGTTTGTGTGTGTGGTTTTTTTTTATTACAATTAACAATTATTCTTTGAAATCGAGGTCAATAGTGGCAGACTATCTATCGAGCCGATTGATAATTGTTGTTAATTAGTGCATACACGCGAATTTCAAAACGAAACCACTAAAAGTCGACTTGTTTTGATTGCTCAATTCATCCGTGAAGAGGCGGATGTCCAAAAATATATTTTAGCCCGGCTCAGATCACCAATCAGAAGCGCGAAAACTTAGCTACCAACCAATCAGAAAAATGGAAACCATTCAAATGTTTGCGCTGTTTTCTGTCAGCTCTGTTTACTTCACTCGCTTCTTTGGAGCTCTTGTGCTTGTGTAAAAAGGTGTCCGATGAACAACCAAATTCTCAGTTTTCCCAGTTGGATGAAGAAGATTTGAACAAGCTCGAAGAAGCTGTAAGTGAAAATAATACCTGTAGTAGTTCCATGCAAAGCGGAGAAGTTTTAGAATGTCTATTTGTCGTCGACAAGCGAAACTCGCTCGTCCGTTCAGGAAATTATGCTAAACTGTCAGTTCACAAATTGTAGAATTAACATCAACACTGCTAAATGACTTATTTTCTACAGGTTCTACTGGGATTTGTATCATTTTTCTTTTAAACATTTTGGAGCAGAAACTATTTTTAATAATACTTTCTGTTTGTATTCTGTCGTGTTTGTTTTGCAAACACCGTGTCGATTTAGTCAACTCATCACTCTGAGTGCACTGCTTATAATTTCTTTTCTAATACCCTCTGAAATGATTAATAATGGTAATAGAGTTGATGTTCTTGGGTGTAAATATGTTTTTGGCCCTTCTTAGAGGGCCAAAAACATATTTACTCCCAAAAACATCAACTCTATTGTTATATGGATTTAAGAAATTATATTCAAGTCAGATCATGACAACTAGACAGAAATATTTGAAATTTCACAGCATGTGATATTTAAAAACCAAGCAAAGTGTTGGAATACAGTGACTGTCATGAATTTATGGTATGTTGGGGAAGTCATCAAGTTTATTTATTCATTAAAGGTGTAAAGATCAGAATGGTAGCCCACGTGCCAAGCCATCATCAAAGTGCAACTGGAAATATCTAAGCCCTAAGTCAGCAAAAAAGAGAAGGAATGCCCTTTCAGTTAGCAAGTGGAAACTAGAGAGGGAAGTTCGAAAGCTGAAGTCCTACAAATGCAAACTTAGTGACCAACAGGACCAGGAGATGAGAAAAATTGTGAATGTTATTGAAAAGGACTTCCGTCCAGAACTGGATCATGTTATTAATGATTCCTCAGAAGGCAGTGGAAAGGGGGATGTCCTGAGAGCTGTGTGGGAGCAAGATTTGAAAGACAGGAAAGAGTTTTGGACAGATCAAAGGAGAAACAGTAAGTTAAAACATTATATTGGAAGAATATCGCAGATTGGAACTTAATGTAGAAGTCCACAAGTATTACAAGTCACTAAAATGTAGCCATTTAAAGTTTTGTTAAGTCTTTTTTTTTTAATAAAGTATATATGTGAAGCATGCCAATGCAGTAACTGTCCAAAATCAAGTGAATAATATGAACTAAATATGCAAAAATGCAAAAAGTTACATACATATACACGAAACATGCTTGTGGTTGGCTTGCACTATTTGTATAATACTGTAAGTTAGACAGATGCAGTACTTACTTTATCATTAATGATATATCAGACATGCAAAAGGGTGAAAATAGACAACTCCTGCATATGAAATCTCATTGTGGTCGTGTCTTTCAAGTATTTAATTGAGATCTTGTACAATGGTGTTGTGTAGGAAATGGTGGGCATGGCAACAGATGGAGTACAATTACATATCGTATGGCCCTTGCAGTATTCTGCAGAAGTCTGGCAGCCTAGTAGAGGCTTTGGCAGGTTTCAACATACTACAGTTACCATCAGTGGATTCTTTAAGACAACTACGGTCAGGGTTAACTTCCAGACGGATGGCCCTAACTGGGAGAATTTGGAAGATGCTGCACATGACTACAAATCCCTCAAAGATGAAAAGAGAGTCCAAGGTTTACTGGAACCACAAGGCTGGGGTGTGTTGATTGGCGATGAGGTGAAAGTGGTGGCTAAAATTCAGTGGAACTCCAGAAATAATGAGTGAGTTTTGAGGTGTATTCAACTAATTAATATATTTTACAGCAATAATTGTTAAGAATGCCATTAATGCATCCTTTTTGTCCAGCTTTCCATTTTTAGTCATTCTATAAAAGTAATATTTAGACAACAGTGGTAAAAAATATTGATGCCAACTTCTTCTTTTGTCAGAGAAATTAAATTGGTTGAAAAGCAAAAGAGCAACAAGTTAGCAGTATTGTTTCAATCCACTTGGTACTTGCTTATCTGTATTATAGTACAATGTCGGCATCAAAATCTCACAGTCAAATATGTTCTCATAAATATTTTTTTTTCAATATACAATTGTAGATTTATTGGTCATTCCCTCACTCCTGATGAAATGGTTTCTCTTCATGATGTTTACGAAGAATTGGACCCTTCTCGAAGACAAGTGAGGGCATTGTATGTATTTCAGTTCCTATGGCGTGACCTTACAAGTGAATTTGATGTCATCGGCCCATACTACAAGAGCGAAATGGGGATGAAGCACCAGTTTGTGATGACATGTATACTCACCACCATCCATGCCTTTCATCTCTATGGATTTGAAGTGATGGCCCTAGTACTTGATGGTGCAAGTGCAAACTTGGCTGCAATTAAGTACTTTACCATGGGTAAGGCTGGTGCATACGGCATGAACAAAGACCCAGCTGTAGCAGAGCCACATCACATAAAAACATGGTGGACAAATCCATTCACTGGAACCAAGATATTTTTCGTTCCATGTCCATCCCATGAGGTATTAGTTAAGAAAATTATAATTATTATAGTGATACTGCAGGTTTTAGGGAGAAGTACAGTATGTGTTGTTGAATAAAATAACAAATGAACATTTGAGTGACCATTAGAAACAGTACTTCTGGGGATCTTGGAGCTCAATCATTTTGGTCACTTTGTGAATTCATTTGCTATTACTAGCAAACTTCTATCTTCTAATGATAGTAATAATGCTGTCATCTGCAAAATAGTTAAGGACATGGTCTTTTCTTTCAAAACAGGTTATGACCTTTCAGTACCCCAACAGACAGTGTTTTTGTCATGGCAAGTAGGTGATGTTTCTTGTTTTGTTGCTGTTTTAAGGCTATACTGTTTTGTAGTAATATGTCTCACTTCAGAAATAAATCCTCATACTTGCATTGCAGACATGGGACCTGCTCAGACTAATGTACTATGGTTTTTGTGAGCTTTGCCATGATTTCTTGGACCGGTTTCCTGGATATTATCTCATTCCACTAAGGATTAATGGCAGTGGACTGGAAACAATCTTCTCACAGCTGCGATTTTCAACTGCTGGTAACTTAACCAGCTGTAATTATGGCTATGCCCTATCCTCACTTACCCTGAGAAGGTTCCTTCATGGTCACCGTGGCAAGTTCAAGTACAGGAAAGCAAGATTGTATGTGATGCAGAAACGTTTCAAAAGGCCCAAGCGTGTGGTCTAAAGAGTAGTATTGCTCATGCATGTTAGATTGGTTCCAAAGATGGAATCGTTGCTGAGTGTTCTTACAGCTTTTGAAAAGCTTAAATTGAACAAGTCAAATAGTGTTACGCCTATAAGAATATAATTATTTTTTGTATGCATGATGGATGTAATTTGTATTGTGAGTATGTTTGAAGATATTCAAACTGTACATGGACTTACCGTTTTCCAACTAATCTGTTGGAGTTAAAAAGTAATAAGTTTGTTTACATGTACATGAAATGGAATCTCTCTATAATTATTAAAACATGTGAAGCATAGCAGATCTTTTACTTTTTAATAGTGATATTGTAAAGAGTAACTACAGTGTAGAGGTAGACAGGGTAATGAAGAAATCAACTTCCCATCTGGACAAGCTGAGAACAGAGTTCATCAAGCTATCTGGTACACACCCCTTTTACAAGAGATGGCCTTTTGCAACAGCCATGACAAGGCAGTTATGAACATAGGTGCTGTCATCTAACAGTATACTCTATTAGCGGTCAAATTTGATTTTATCAGCTGCTTGATAAAGTAAGTTGGCCACCATACAGCCATCTACTAATAAAAGCTGATATTTTAAGCGCTAGCTCTTCGTCAGATGGAGGGCTAGCGCTTAAAACGTCAGCTTTTAAATCTCTGTACAGTGGCAAATTTACTCTATCAACCTGGTGAAAAAATCAAATTCTTGTGTCTCACTCCCCCACCAATGGAGCACCACATTTTCTCTGAAAACTAGCCCCTCTACCAGTGCCAGCCTATCACGGAGGAGATAGTCTATGAGTTATCCCTTATTTTCCTCAGGGGTTATTTTTTCTCTTCCCTCCACATGTCACCTTTCTCGTGAGGGGGGAGGGGGGGGGGAGATTTTCATGTGCACTTGCACATATCTCTCGCTCTGCTATCCCTAAGGAAAGTGAGGGATTACTCATAGTCCAGATAGGATACTTGTCGTACTGTTGTTAAAGCCTTTTTTCAAGAAAAGGGAATGCTTAGTATATAGGTTTCCAGGCACAGATAAAGCAATAAGTGGGTTGATGTGGGGTGAAATGGCACGAAGTGTTCTCAATGACTCATTGACACAACGCAACATTTTTGGTCTTTTATGAAGGTGTCTTACACAATAATATACAGGTAAGTGCTGAATCCTGGCCATTTAATGCTGAACCTAGCAAAAAAATTCTTCTAACAATACTTTTGACTTACATCCCTACTCAGGTGGAAGAAATAAACTCCCATGGCTACATATGAAACAACTTATCGATTTGTTTGTGGCCAAGTACACGTAATAGTACTGCAAAAATTATAGCCTAAAAGTGTGTAGGTACTGTAACCTCGTGGCACAAAATTGTTTTGAGGGCAATTTAATATCTGGAAGACTGCACAGGTGAGTACTGTAATTCAACTTCAATTCAACTGGTTAATGTAGAATTTAGAGAAAACATGTCCTTAATTACATTTATACACTGGTGCACAAATGTACAACAAGCAGTTTTGAAAGTCATAAATTTCCTCGAATGAGATTCCTCTACATAAATATTCATTTTATGTCTGTTCCTTACATACCGTATTGCTCTTCCTCTTTTTGTCAAGACCGGACACTTTAAGTTTTGCTCTCAACATTGTGTCACGCTGGAGAGACTTTCCCTGTTTCTCCTCTTCTAGAATTTCTAAGCTTTTCAAGAATGCTTTGCATTTTATGTTGAACAACTTTAGGACAAACTCTTTAAAGAATTTGTTAAGCACAGTTTTGGTTTCCTTGACTCCTGCCTTTGCGACACATTGAAGTAACTTATTCTTGACATCGATATTACAAAGCAGTTCACCTTCAGCAACTCTGAATAATTTTTTTCCGTATGTCTTGTAACCCCGAAAATTTACAATTTGGCCAAATGCCTTTGCAAATTCTTGGAGGGGCGGTACTAGTTCCCTTTTCATCACAAGAAGATTCCGATTTTGAATGGTCATCTCGGGTGGGATTCTATTGCAGTCCTTTTCCTCCAAAGCTTCAACTACTTTAAGAAGTGACTCTAAGCGATTCAGTTCCTTTCTCCTGGGTTTGAACTTAATTTTCTTCCATGTGACTTTTTTAATTCGAAATAGAGCCGAAGAGCCCATCCTGTAAACAGAAACAAGGTCTTCCTCTCCTGACTGCCTTTGCTCTCTGTCCTCTCCACCTGTTGACTGATCCTGTTCTTTCTTTTCCTGATCTAACTTCTCGCCATAAACAAAGCCCCAAAATACGTCCATAACTGCCGTAACTATACAACTCGTAAGTCTTGCACTGAAGGCTGTTGCATTATCCGAGCTACAGATGTTCAAACACAATTCTCTTACGGTTCGGGTGAGTTCGTGGTCGCGATTGTTAATAATATCACCTGACAAAATAACCCACTTGTTCAAGAGTTTCGGCAGGCGATCAGAGCCTTTCTCTTTACGAAAAAGTACCAACAAACTACTGAACAAACCTTTACAGGCGGCTTTAATTTTGCCTTCACCGCAGACGGCTTCCCACATCGATTTCGCAGTCTCGTCTACCTCAAACCTTAGCGGTTTGCTCCATGTTTTTTTAACGACTGATTTTGTCTTCTCAAAAATTTCGTGTTCGGTCTTCAAAGCGAGTATTTGTGATAGCCTGGTTGTTTCAACGTTTGAAAGCTTTTTCATCTTTTCCCCCGGTTTGTCGGCCATTTTTGAGTGAGCGCGCGAACATGGTGAAACATTACGTCACGTCGTTCACGAAATTGATTGGTCAGATCTCTTTCTCCTCGTGTTCCAAATATGGTACTTGCGAAAATGAAAAATTACAAGCATCGATCAAAACCAATATAGGCGAGTTGCACGTTTCAACTCCTTATGAGTTTCTGGTGAAATTTAATATCGATTTTTTTTTCTCGCCGAGTCACGTTTATGCTCGTTTGTCAAGAAACGCCGATGAAATGAATACCTGTTCCATTTATCGTAGTTCAGAATCGCACAATACCACATGATCCAGCTTGAAAGCAGAAAGAAGGTTTGTTGATCGCCAGGCAGCCATGGCAATCCACCACGGTTGTGATCAGATGTGAATGCTGTCACGCTTTCACGCTTTGTCCGACTGCGTAAGAAATTTTATGGAATGGACTAAAAGAATCAAGGACTTGAGGATTCCGGGTCCTTGAAATTTATCAGGACGTGCCTAATCGATGGAAATCGAGTATCGAAAAGCTAATCGATTAATCGATAATACTCGATAGTACTCGATATTTTCAATTGATTAGTCAATTTAATCGATTGAAATCGATAATCACAACTTTTTTGTCACATCGATGAAAGTTGATAATGAAAAACGTGATCTCCTCAGAAAAACGATGAAAGCTGTTCCTGAGGGGGACGTCAAAACTGCTTACCCTCAAGCTTACCTTCGAATCAACTTTGAAGATTAAAAACGATTCTTCCTCTAATGCAGATGGAAGGCAAATTTTCTAATTTTCTTTCTCCAGGATCACTTACAGGCAATATTCCAGCCCATGCAGCAGTCCTATGGCGCTGTACTCTGTGCTCATCTGACTGACAGATGTGCTGTACTTACGAGAATTGAACATCGCCAACTCACGTACAAAGCAAAGGATATTTTAAGCGCATTTGCATTCGAGAATCGTAGCAAAAATATCCGGAGTCTCTGCCTAGATTAAAAGTGACAGAAAGCTGCAGAAATTGACAAATTGTCGCCCATTCTCGCAGAATTTCGAATGCTAACGTGGGGACACACGCATGACGGCATAACGAGGAGGGTTGTTTAGATTTGTAGGCCACTTCTATTCGATCCTTTTAAGTTTTCAAGCAAAATTTAAAATCATGTGGTCAATCTTCAATAAAGTGTTAAGGGACTGTTAATTGGATATATGTGGGCTGCTGGTTATTAGTTCTAGTGAGCTGTGATGCATTCTAGGGAGGATCAACCAGACGCTGAAACCACTTTACGAAAGTGAATAGACACGATCTTCGTCCATTTTTTTCGATATTTGTCGATCAAATCGATAAAATCGATAGCCGATTACAAAAATTGATCAAAATCGATAATCACAAGAAAGCGAGCGATCGATTTCCGATATTAATCGATTGATTAGTATCGATTACGATCGATTACCATCGATTTTTATATCGAAAATATCGATTCGGTACGTCCTGAATTTATTTGCCATTGTCAGACGAGTCCTTACCCTTAGCTAGGACAACCATACTTTTGCGCATATTTTTGTTAGGTCTTATCCTTTTTGTAAGTCAGCACAGCCGTGGCTAGGGTTGTCCACAATTATGCTCAATGTTTCACACTATTATGCTAATTCTTTATGCTCCAAAAATGTCACTGTTATGCTCAAATGGTATCACTATTGTGCTCCATTATAATAAACATAAGAAGAAAAAAGACCACAGAAGACAGGTTTCTGTTGATCACAAGTGTAAATAGAAACAGTCCGGGGAGGCAGCTGACAATGTTGTAGAACTGGAATTACTGGAAGCCACGTTTTTGCTAATTTGTAACCAGGCCTGGTCTTAAAATGTGGCCGCTGTCTTGTGTGGAATCCCTTGGTTTTGGCAAAGTTTTCGCACAGGGTACCCACACAAGCTGTGTGTGACCGTTTGCGGTTGAAAGGGAATGTATGAGAAAATCGAAAGGTTTCTAATAATGTGAAATGCTGCGAGAAATATTTATATTTAAGTTCAAAATAAACATAATCGTACCTCACTCGTTGTGTTTTGTCGTCATTATGCCTCTAAACAGCGAGTATTAGCGATTTCTAGGGTTTAGCGATGCGATCGACTGTACGTAATAAGAGGAAAACAAGGGACGAAATCCAGATTTCAGACCCAGCGCCGAGCCGATTTTCACCAAGAAATTCGCATCACACCGCTTCCAAGCTCCGTACCAGGAAAGCAGACAGGTTAATCTTTCTTCTCTTGTCATTCAATTGGAAATTCTTCGAAAACTCGAAGTGCGAGCCCCCGAATAATAACGTGAAATCCAGCAATCGAGGCTCCAACCATCCGCGACTGGAGTTTCTTGTGCCGGCCTGTAACTGTCACGCCGTTTGCTCTTTTCTGATTGGATGTATTTGAACCCCTTTCATAAGCTCGATCCAGCCGCAGGACATGTTTATTAAAATCTCACCACCGACAAGGTCATCTTGACTGATCTTTTAGGGCATAAGAAAAAGAAGTCCCGATTACAAGGTAGCGGGCGAAAAGGAATTCGAGCCGCCCCTACGAAGCGAGGTTGTGCGTTCCTTTTCAGATTTACGACAAAGACACCTGTGCGGCGTATTTTGGGAGTCTTCCTCTTAGCGCCCTTGTTGTGTTTTTAGCCGGGAGCTGTTCTTAGCCTAGGGCCAGGGCAAAAATTCCAGTATTTCACCCAAGCCCCAATCGCGCACTGTAGGTACCCACCCCAAGACCCCGTGAAAGACACTACGACTTCTATACACCGTCTTAACTGTGAGGGTAATAGCGTGACTCATGCGTGAGTCGAACAAGGAGATCATGTACACAGATGACATGACTGACGATCGACTTTGTGACCTCTAATTTATAATCAAGGTTCCTGTCAACTATCATCCTTCTAGGGCGTGACAATTGTTTTGGATAATCTTTATGTTATGCGTGTTTTACATAATAATCGTTTACTTATAATTATCATGGCGGATGATAGCGTTGCAGAAGCGCAGTGGAATGCTTTCTGTTCCAACGTTGTTGGCGAGTGGTCGGGGCTATGGACATTCTGGGATCCTCGCACTGGAAAGGTTAGAAGATTGTTAAATTGTGTACGCTCCTTTAAAGCCCTCAACGAAGAAAAAACCCTAATCAAACATCAAAATGTATCGGATGATCCAGCGATGAGCCCCGAACACAAAGGTCCGTGGGAAATTCGTAGAGAAGACACGGATGAAAATGGATTTTGTCATCCAGCGTATCCACAGAGAAGAGCCGTGTTCCTTCCAAACGGAGGCGGAGTCTGGTCAACCGGGGATATTAACGGCATCGATAAGCTGGGTTTTGAGCTTTTTCTTTGCCAAGGTGAACATCGCTGCAGCGTTATTGTGTCATACGATGAATCAAAGCAACTTCGATTGTTCGGGACCATCCGAGAGAAACAGAGAACCGCCCAAATTGAAGTTTGGTCGCCAAGTACCGCGTTGCGAGAAAGTTTTCGGCATTCCGATATCAACGAGGATTTTGTTGGAGTGATAAATACCTTAGACAAGAATCTTCACCTCAGTTCTATTCCAGGGAGCAAATGGGACAAAAGCTACTGGCTGAGAACCAAAGAAATGGATGACATGGAAAATGTATTAATTAAATTTCTCCCCGACACTATCTGCCTGTCTTGCCCTGCGGAACTATGCACCAACTCATTTAGTCTGCGCGCCTGTGTGTTGTTTCCAAATGGAGGTGAAAAGGAACTACAGGAGTTGACGGTGACTTTTGTCGACGGACAATTGCAGTCAGTGAGACAAGGACGTTATCATCCAGGATGTTGAATGACGAACGTACAGAACCTTTGAATGGTGTCAAGTTAGAAACATGCCTGAACGCAGTCACGGGACCATGCGTGCGTGACGATTTTTTTCCATGTCACTTCGCGCCTTCTTCTTTCACTACTTCGCGCTATCCACCGGTCTATGAAACATGAAAAGTTCTTTTGACTGGAAAAACGTGCTCCTTTTCGTACCGGATAAGTATTTTCATATTTTGTCTTTTTTTAGCCACTAAAGCTACAGCTGTGGTTTTGTAAATACTTGTCACGCAATCATCGCATTTAGAGACAATTGCGTGACGAATCAAGTTTGGAGGCGGAACCATGGTAAAAGGAAATTAATGTATAAACTATTTGGCCACGATCGTGTCTAAAAGTACACACGAGTGACCACAAGTGACCACGAGTGACCACGAATGACCACGAGTGACCACGAGTGACCACGAGTAGACCACGAGTGACCACGAGTGACCACGAGTGACCACGAGTGACTACGAGTGACCACGAGTGAGAATGCATCAAAATATTTTGCTGATGTCATGATGACGTCATCATTACATCATTTTATCAAATAATCACTATTTCACGGCAAACTGACCGTTTCTTGAGACCTTAATACCTGGATTCGACATTTCAACCATTTCTGACTGAATGGGGGAGGAGCTAGGGGACGGACAGGGAGGGGGGATGGGGGGTACAAACTTCCCGCCACCCGCACCCTTTAATCTCGGTTCCCGCCACTTTTCTTAACTTTTTCTTCCCGCCCCTTTTTTCCGCCTCCAGTACACCTTCCTCCCTCTTTTCTACCCGGAGACCCAAATTCTGTGCGCTCAGGACAAAAACTTCGCGTGTATGGGAGGTGTATTCGATAAATTACGTGCGAAGTTTGAAAATCGAACGTGAAGCATGCAAAAGGCAGAACTTGTGATTTACGCCAGTTTTAGCGTCAATGCGTTACCGGGAAAACCCGCACGTGGTTAGATATATTCAGCAACAAAAACACGTTTACTTTTATAATTTTATCTTGAACACGAAAAAGCTAAAAAGAGGTCTTTTTTCACACCCTCTGATAGTATTGAAGGTTGATGTTCGAAATGTCACTATGTGCAGCATGTAATAATTTTGGATTTTTTTTCGGAATTTTCAGCAGGGGTTTTTTTAACTTTTAACAGTAAAAGTAATCGGCCGTTTCCACCACGCTTCACGTGCAAACTCAAACTGTGCATGTATTTTGTCAAATACGCCACCCATACACGGGATATTTTTGTCCTGAGCGCCTATTGTACAAGTCTTCCAATGAAAAGAGAGGAGAAATTTGCCTTCGCGAACAGTTCGTCACACGGATGGTTCGATATGGTGGAGAGATTGTAAATTGCGGTTTTGATAAGGAAAAGGACGCGAATGTTGGACTTTTTTGGTATGCTTTTTTTGTTACGATATAAAGCTATTGATGTCTTGAAGAATTTTAGAGAGAGGTGCCAAAATTTGACATTTAGAGTAGAGAAATAACTATGAATCGGTCACGTGACGGCTTACAGTGTGTTACTTTTCGCTTCGCTTATTCCATGCCTGGTGTAAATAATCAGTGACGCTCATTCTCGCTCAAAACGCTTCAAATCACCCTATAAAGTCATTAAATAGCCATTAATACAACACAGAAACAAGGTGAACCATTTATATTATGAATTATTTCGCATTTATGGCATTTACAGCGTCTTAGTTGCATTTTTGATATAAACTCTTATATTTTGCCGACTCATAATATATGCCCCCGTCTCCTAGCCCCTCCCCCATTCAGTCAGAAATGGAGGAAATGTGGAATCCAGGTATTAAGGTCTCAAGAAACGGTCAGTTTGCCGTGAAATAGTGATTATTTGATAAAATGATGTAATGATGACGTCATCATGACATCAGCAAAATATTTTGATGCATTCTCACACGTGGCCACTCGTAGTCACTCGTGGTCACTCGTGGTCACTCGTGGTCTACTCGTGGTCACTCGTGGTCATTCGTGGTCACTCGTGGTCACTCGTGTGTACTTTAAGACACGATCTTTGGCCACCACTGTAGTTTTAAAAATACCAGTCACGCAATCATCGCTTTAAGAACCAGTTGCGTGACGAGTCAAGTTTGGAAGCAGACCCATGGTAGACATAAAATTACCAAAAAAGAGTATCAAATTAATTTGGATTCTGTAATTATGTGAAAGGCTAGTTATTATGGGTTGCAGCAGTGGCAGAATTCGGAGGGCAACTATAAAGTTACCCTGAACTGCATATGCCACAATATAGTACACCAGTCTTGTGAAAGGTCATTCAGTTGCAAAGGAAACTAATATATGACTTTTATATTGATATTTTATCCGTTGCGAAAAGTACAACAATCGGACCTCTACTTACCTTCCTATTATCGTTACATCGTTAAGCAAAAATTATAGACACGGCCTCCAAGAAAAGCAGGCTTCATTGCTTAAAACTTTGTTCTTTTTATAATAGTAGTTAAGTAGATAGATAGTTGATAATGATTAATAAGCTGATGGAAATACCGTGCACAAATATATAAAGGTATCTTATCTTATCTTATCTTATCTTATCTTATCTTATCTGGTATAAATCTTAAATTGGATATGGCTTTTAATTAAATTTGTTTAATTTGTTTAATTTGTTTGTACTGACCGCGAGAGACGTGGGCGCAAGAAATCCTTACCCAGAGTCCTCAGGCTTCTTGGTCAGCGGGTGGTCGCTAAGGTGTCTCTCATGGCGACGACATGGACGACATGGCGACGGTGACGACCACCTGCTGACCAGGGGAAACTCATCCGCCTGCCAAAGTTGCGTGCCTATCACAAGCTGCATCCTAGAAGCGTAGAAGATAAGTTTCCTTGTCCGTAGCCACGACGTTCCCTGGCGGAGTAGCTGTTGTGGATACTGGACACAGTCAGCGTTTTTACTCGCTTCTTCCTTAGTTATTTAAGGACGAGAAATAATCATATTGCGCACGCCTCTCCTACAGTGGCTATGAAGAACAGAAGAACAATGAAGAACAGCCCCCACCCCATATTTTCCTTATAAAATTTCCACTCTTTGGCTGAAGTTGTACGCCGATAAGCAGTGAACAAGTGAGCAGTGACCTACTTCCCTATGAGATCGATAGTATTAGTTGAGTGGCAACGCGGCTAAGCAGATAAACGGTAGAGTATACCATCCACCTTCCTTCGAATTCAGTTCACTGTTGCGTGAAGTGGCTACGCGGCATTTACAGCAGCCGCCATGTTTTAAGAGGTGCTTTGAATTGGCCGCCGAGTATTCTGAAGTTATGCACATTTTCTGTTCCGTTTTACGCTTGTTCACTTGATAAAACACAACTGAACAGAAACAAAAGAGGTATCAGTACATTTCACGGAAGCAATGTTTGAGAGACAAATAGAAAGTCTTTGACAAACGAGTTACCGTTGTTGATGGCTTTGTTTGAAAAGCGGCATAAAAGACTGCGTCCTTGTTCCCATGTGTATCTATCGATAATTACACTCCAGGGAATAGCCAATCAGATAGCAAGTTTGGACCGCTAAAATGCATGTTTAGTTATGTTTCGGACGTCCCTTGTGTAACACTTCATTCTTTGCCGGTCAGTCTAGCAAGGCCTAAGCTGACTATAAGCTCGCAGTGACCTCGTTTCGTTTTAGACATATATAACTTGATTTTTAGTCACATCAAGCTGGGCGCTCTGAAGAAAAATGGCAGACAAAAATCTTGCGAGGTAAGTAACAACAAGTAACAACAGCTTAAACTTCCATGTTGTTCGTCGTTGTTGCAGTTATTGCGTTAGTCACAAATCACTAAGCTGCGGTGGTGTTTATTGTGAAATGTGCTTTCTCTTGAATTTTTGTCGACAAAATCTCCTTTTCCCTCTGCCTTAATCGGAAGAACGAAAGAATACGATAAATTCGGCAAGGCAAAACGAAAGGGGGAGAGACAAATCTACTGTAACTGATACTGTTATACTTTTTCCAACCTATGACGTAACCGTGGTATCAAAATCACAACCCCATAACCATGCATTGCAATCGTGTATAAATAAATGATCTTATCTGATCTTATCTCTTATCTAACCTTCGTCAATATCTCAATATCTAACCGTTTGCACTATAATTGCCCGTTTACAAAAACGGATGTTCATTAAAGTTATCGGCTGCCCGAATTTAATCGGTAAAAGATCTCAGTGAATGCGAGAGCTACTCATCATCTTAGGCCGTTTCCTTTTATCAAATTCTTCAATGTATACAATTTAATTACATGTGAAATTTATTGTTCCAAACCATTGTCCATTTTGATTTCCGGCTATTGTATAAAGCTATATATTAATCCAGTCGGTTTAAAGTGGATAGGATTGCTGGATTCTGCAATAAAATAAGTTTTGGCATCCCTCAGTATGTGTCAGAAAAAGTTTATTTAACTACGCTGGAGGCCTGTATACCCGGAACTGTAAGACTCGACGGTTCTGTTCAAAATAGAACTTAAAAACTTGAAAACACCAAATTAGTAATCATGAGTAATGAGGTTTTGCCCGCTTTGTTATCAATCTTTTATAAAGGGTTGAGATCATTTGTTCAATTTCTAATGTGTTTCCGTTTAATGATTTGTACGGCGAATTTAATATAATTATTCTCTGTTCTTAAGAGTTGGCTTCAGACCTTCCGACATTAAGTTTACACCTTGGAATTGAAAGCACAGCCTTTGTTAAAATAACACCAATTTGCCTAAGAACTCACAGCCAATCTAAAACATTGGTAGGTTCCTGCAGCCAATCGCACGTGTTGAATATGGGTGTAACTAATTAAGCGTCGTCTCACTCTATTTAACTCCGCAGACACTCCTTCGTCCACTACAGTGCAGTTTAGTTTATTTAATAGATAGAGGGCTACATGTACAGAGTAAGGATTTCTTTTTACCCAAGGCTGAATTTTATGGACATCAACTAGCACCGAACTTCAGAGGCTGCTGAAGCCATGCTGAAGCAAAAGTTAAAGTTAGTTGATAGGGAGTTGCTACGGAGCTACAGTAGATTGCCTAGAGTAGTTTTTATCCAGATTGAGTGAGCAATTAAGCCTTAACTTTGGCTTTTAGCCGCAAGTTTAAGTGAAGTGCCTGTAATTGAATCTAACCAAAGAAAGCAAACAGGCCACTTTCAAGTTGGGAGCCTGAAAACTGTTGCATTTGTAACACTCGCTTTCAGCTCCACTTTACGATAGCCTCAGAGTTCTTAAGAGTAGTTATTCACTAGTCGTTTTGGTTGATTAAACTGCGTGACCAATTTTAGGGGCCCGTTTGCCGAAAGCCCCGAAAACTTTTTGACCCGAAAAGCAATTTGTAAAAATATGAACCATTCATTCTACAAAGCTGTTATTTTAACATTTCTTTCATATAAGGAATGTTAAACGTACAGTTAAGTTTCAGCTTGGAAACGTCTTTGTTTTCAAGATACACAGTGAACTATCGTGCCCCAGATCGGCCCGAAACGTTTCGGGGCTTTTGAGAAACGCACACCGGCTCTCTTTCTTCTCTGCTGAAGATGGTGATTGCAACCGTAAAGACAAGAAGATGCGCTTGCACTTACTTCCATCAACGCGTTTAGAGGAAGGGGATTTACCTGAAGAGTCGATCCCAACTCGCTCTCTCTAATTTACACGTTAATTCTTTTACTCTTTCATTTTCTAGTGATGACGTAGGCAAAGGAATAGAGCTTCAGGAGATGTCAGCAAAATCGCAAGACATGTCAAGTGAACACACTCTGCCACCCATTGAGGCAAAGGTAACACGTGACTTGACCATAGAAAATGGCCAACCGCGTGACGTTACGTCAAAAGGACCAGTGGAACCTGAATTCCCCATAAACATCGAATTTAAACCAAGTAATGAAACCCGCGAATCTTCTCGTCCACGCCAAGCACCCCACGATGGAATTCAACGTTTTTCCCAGCCCCTTGATAGGTCCTCCGTTAAGGGTAGCGCCCGACCGCCTAGCTTTTCAGGAGAACTGGACGTTAGTGGAACCTCGCTGGTTATTTCCCCAGGCGTAGTCCCTGAGGAACCTTGCGTGTTTAGCGAATGTGAGAGGGTGGAAGACCGTGGTCCCGCTGCTGTTTTTGGTAAGGAGCTTAACTAACAAATTGTCATGGGATACGTGATAGAGGCATACCCTGGGGATGTGCATATTCCAAGCAAACGCTCTCTGAAGCTGTTCATTTTATGCTTCGCAGTAGCAAATGTCTTACTTTTTCATGATAACCTGAAAGAAAAACCATTCAGTGCTTAGATTTTTCAGGACATTTTTTTCTTTTTATAATCAACCAGGAAAATCTATCAGTAGTTATACCGATGGTTTGTGTTTAAAAACGTTTAAAAGCTGTTTTTCAAAAAAATAATTTCTGCTCCACTGTTGTTTTCAGATGTTATGGACGAACATCCGGGAATTGATGCAGCAAACCAAGAAGCTCAAGCCTTAGGTGAGTGAGCAAGGTATTCTGGGTCTGATGGCATGCGAACAAACCATAGAGAGAGAGAGTTACTAACGTTAGGCAATCTGGCTGTAACAGCTTGTGAATAAAACAGAGGGGACGAGGTGACTAACGTGAGGAATTCTGGATCTGATGGCTGTGAACAAAACACAGAAACAAACAAACCAACCAACAAACATAGAAATGGCACTACTAACGTGAAGGATTCTGGGTTTGGGGGTATGTGAACAAAAAGCAGGAAAAAAAAGCAGGATCCCAAACGTGAGTTGCTGAAGCTTCCTAAAGTCAACTGGACATCCTTACATCCTTTTAGTAGCGTTTTCAATCTGTGACTCAAATGTAAGTTACTTCGGTTCTACTAACTTTTTATCCTGTTAATGTAACAGCAGGCGTTTACGATTGTTCAAAAAAATGGAGTTCGATAAACTCTTTGCCCTTTTAATCATTTGGACACAAGTCAAACGTTTGATATTTCTTCAATTTTAGATACCGAAAGAAAACTCGACGAGGCTTTGATGGACGGGGACTTCGATTTGATCCAACAAAACGTAACTCCTAAGATACTTACAACCTGTAAGACAAACGCGCTACTCAAGGCGTTTGAGGTAAGTTATCTTTTTTGCGAACCTGGACTAGGGTTTGAAATCAATGTGTTGCTTTTGTGTTGTTTCCTAAATTCAGAAGACACCTTCTGTTACATATCGTTGTCCAGAAACCTGGAATTGAATAAAGACCCTTGGGCCCTTGCCGTTATTCATACTTGAAACTCGGAGACAAGCGATAGTTGATGAATCACTAGACTTCTAGAACTTCATTGTATAGCATCTTGCCCGTAGGTGAACAAAAGACTGAATTATTTGGTGGAAAATGCGGTGAACCCCGAGACAGATGAAATCGAAACATTGTCCAAGACAGTCACTGAATTTACGTGCGCTTTCATCAACCCACTAAGATCGGACAGTGATACCAGAAGTACTTTTCAAAGCTGTCTGGATTATGTGGTGGACAAAGCCATTGATGATGAACAGAAAAAGGTAAAAATTACATTACAGAGATCAGGAATTGATGGCTGACCATCGAGTCCTCTCCATCCACCGTTTGCTTTAAACAAGGAGGTGAAAACAATGGAATAAGATTTTAAATTCCGTTTTAACCTCTGTTTCACTGCTAGTGTAAAACTGGCAATGTATTTCCATTTTTGAATATCTTACTTTACATACAGAACTGGCCTAATATTATTTTCTTTTTTTTTTTTGTTATTAGTTCATCTCCCATCCAGTGGTTTACAACCTGCTCAATTCAAGATGGTACCGTTCGTTTTCTTCAGTGAGGAAACAACCATGGACAAGTGCCAGGCGCTGGGGATATCTGTTTCTTAACATCTGGCCCGTGCTGGATATAATCTTATTTCCCTTCCTGTTCGCCTTGTTTTTCATTGTTCATTCGATTAAGGAAGGATTAAGGAGGTTTAGAGGTTTGTTTCCATCTTTGTGTTTTACCTCCCGATCGCGATCCTAATATGTAACTTTTATCCACAATTAGTATGTGGAAATTCAAAGTGGTAATCTGATTGGTTCAATCCCAATTAAGGACGGTGCCTCCTTTGGTTACTGCGCATGCCTTCTTCGCGTCACAGTTCCGGACTGATACGCTAAAACAATTATTCACCTCAGCGTCAGTGAAGAGTGGTAGATCCACCACTATTCACCACCACCTCAGTCAATAATTGTTAAATATATTTGAAACCATGTAATTATATCAATGTGGAAAAGCCTTTTTGGGAACATATAACAAAGTTTACATTTACATTGCAGAGGGTCTGGAAGGGGGGGGGGGGGTACAAATGTCAGTTGTCAGTTAAAATTTTGGCCATTTGTCAGTTGTCAGTTCAATTTTAGGTCATTTGTCAGTTGTCAGTTAATTGACTGTTAATAATTAACCATGTAACTACATTATTTCTTTCTGACCCAAAATTTAGCTAAAAAGAAATATATAACGTAAATTATATCATTAATTCGAGAATTGATACATTAACGACTTATTTTTCTCAGATTTGGAGTTAAAATCGTTGCAAGTGGTTCTATCATTACTCTCCTCCACACAAACCTCTGCTTGCCAGTGCGCTACATTCCTTTCTAACCACTTAGATGATCAAAATTTACCTTCAAAATATTGAACAGTAGATCGTAACAAAGGCAAACAAATATGGGTAAAGTTCTTTATTACGATAAATTTGATTGGGTTCTGTTGGGCAATGCCTCGATGGTGATTGGCGTGGATGAAATAACCAGAAAGAAATATTGCACTCGGGTCAACAGGTGACTGTGGGGAACAGACTAGCAAACAAAATATACTTTTTACAATTTTTTAAGACATTTTTTTAAATTTAAACTAGTGAGCAGCACTCTGCAAACTTGTAGTTCTAAAACTTGTTTATTCTCCTACGCGTTCGTCTAACTATCGTAGACTTCTTCAGGGAGTTTTACAAACAAACGCTAAATGCCTGTATTTAAGCAATAGTAGCGGCTATTTGGAGAAACATGGACCGCAAAGGTGCGGCCGCCGGGATTGACGAAAAAGGAACAGGCGAAGCTGTGAAATATTTACGCAAGGCGTGAGAGTTATTTGGGGGCCACGGTGCGGTCAATCCGGCCGCACCTTTGCGGTCCATGTTTCTCGAAATAGCCGCCATTATTGCTTAAATACAAGCATTTAGCATTTGTTTGTAAAATTCCCTGAAGAAGTCTACGATAGTTAGACGAAACGCGTAGGAGAATAAACAAATTTTACAACCACAAGTTCGCAAAGAGCTGCTCCCTAGTTCAAATTGAAACAAAATATGTAAAAAATTGAATTAAAAAATTGTAAAAAATTATAAAAATTTGTCTTAAAAATTGTAAAAAATTGTTTTACATCATTTATCGGCATACGACTTCTATGTCGTTCGAAAGACGTATCCGAGTCAATGCGGAAAAAGCTTACAATTGCTTTTACTACGCCAGTATTAGCAGCCATTGTGTAAGCTGGCGCGTGTTCAGCATAAATTCGAGATTGTAGCTAATAAAATGACCCTGATGTACTGGGTCATACGGTAAATTATTAACGAAATATGACACTCTAGCGTCCCGCTGCTAAGATTTAGTACAAAACATACATTTGTTTGACGAAAAGAGTCAAACAGTGTTATTTACAACGGGGTTTGTAGGATATTAAGGACAGTTAGGTTAGTTGTTAGTTGTCAGTAAAACCCACTACAAATGTCAGTTGTCAGCTAAATTTTAGGCTATTTGTCAGTTGTCAGTTAACCCCATCCAGACCCTCTTTACATTTTACATTCTGTTAACAGCGTAAAAAGTGAGATTTGTTACTTTGCAGAGACTGAGATCTGTTTTGTTGTGACGCTGATCAACGATGCTGAAAGTTCAGAACAGGTTTTCACTCTTATTAAGAGGACGATCACATACCTTATCCGCAAATATGGCTACTACATGAGCTCTGTTAACTACAGCGTGATTTTACGTGAAGGAGACAACGCCCTCACAAACATCAACTTTGAAGAAGTCTGCTCAAGCAACAATGCACTGCTAAGCAGAGTGAAGGCACTGAAAAATTCAAGTTCTTCTCCTCGTCTCTATGACGACTTATGTGCTGCTCGGGATGCTTTTAAAAGTCCCACTGTTCGTAAACACTCGGAAAAGGTAAGGTATTTGTGGTAGTAGTAGTATATGTTTGAGATTCATGTATAACGCTCCTGCTTTGATAACATTTATTTGCGTTCTATGCTCTTTACCCATTTTTGATGGGCCACAATTGTATCAAAGGCATGGAATCTTAGGTGACCAAAAAAATTCTAAGGCTATAAATTTTCGTCGATGGCAACCGATAGTATCGACAAAAGTAGATGTAAATTGGGAAATGTTTTTTAAAGTATCTAATTGTCATACACTAACCATAATAATCAATATCACCGACAGTAATCAGTAATCAATGTCATCAATAGCACTGACTGTTCGGATTAAATTTCGATCATGAATTTGTATTATTTCGTCAGGCTTGGTAATTGTAATAAGTTCGTGTTCTTTATGTAAGAATGTTTAAAGATGTAAAAGTGTCGAGAGCCCTTACATATTATAACAGTATTCGGAGAACTTCCTTTGCCAAATACCACAAAATAAATTTAGGCAATTGTTACTCTTTGTCGCCAAACTACAGTTTTTTATTTTTTGTTCTTGAATCCCAATTTTTTTTTGCTTTAGGTACTTGTGGTATTTACAAATGGTATGATGAACATGCTTGGTGTTGGAGACAAAGATCTTACTCTCCTACTCAATGAGATCAAGGCGATGGGTGTTCAGATTGTTCCTGTTGGCATTGGAGAGTATCCCAAAGTATCGGAACTGGAAAAGATCGCCAGCAGCAATATTGCTCCACTTTGCTTTGGAGAGTATCAATCATCAATTACATTAGGAAAATCTATCATACAAGGTAACAAAAGAGCTCTTTATTTTTCGCCGTCGCTTATAAAGATGGCACCACTTTCTGTTGTCTTGGGATAATATAAAAAATTCCACTTGTGTTAATGTATTCTTTACGAGATAAAAAGGAGATGTTTCAACTATGATTTCATTTAAACTCAAAGTGACGTCATGACTTCAAACACCGCCATCTTGATTTTTCCTAAGAACGTCCGAACATTTCCCGAGAACGTCCGAACATTGCATTACTGTTTAGTTCCAAAATATTAGCTGATTAAGAAAAAAGATGTAGAAAATAATGTTGGTTTTGTAATCTCTTGGAAACATAAAAAAACATTGTATTGCTGAGTACTTTTTTTAATTACAATCTTTGAACATTGATAACTTTCTAAATTGACAAAGTGTCTGTCTGTTTCACAGGTGTCGAGAGCAAGGACATCTTTGGTGAGAGAAAATACGAGCACTCGTTCTAATTTGCTATATATTTTGCACGCAAAGAGTTATTAAAGGCTTGTGATGTTTTGCCTGTTGATAGAGCTTGGCTCTTAGAGTCATTTTCCCCACAAGTTGACTTCACTGAAGTCGTCAGTAGATCATACAGACATTCAAACAAAGGAACGCTCATTCATACATTTATCTATCTAGTCATACTAGGAGCAGAGCATATTGCTCCAAATAGCTCCTAGCAGCGAACAGTCTTACGCGAGCGAAGCTCGGGGACAACTGTGAACTTCGAGGAAGCCAAATAAATGTTATTGTATTTATTATCCTTCAAATATTCGCTGAAAGCCAGGGACGCGTTAACTGCACAGTTAACTGTGTGGGATGTTGAAGTTTTAGCGTTTCCGACACGGTTTTGTCAACAGGTATGTCGACCGGTCCGTGTTCGTTTCAACAACAAAACACTGTTCCATCTTCTAGATAAATAGTTAATACCATCGATGTTTCCCAATTTTAGATAGGCAGATTGCGTCATCTGACGCATTTTGACCAATCACACTCAAGCGAGTATGCGATACATTGAAAATACGTGAAACGATTGGCTTAATCACATCATCATTGTCTATTCTCTGACAAAAAAACACGTGCACTGTTTTTGTTGGAAAGCAAAATTTCTTTTTTTATGGGAAAAGTAAGGAAACGATTTACAGACTAATAGGGAGAAACAAAGTGTGTTCATCCGTAATCTACTCTCGGGACATACTATGTAAAACCACTCTCTAAAAGTGTAATTTCAATCGATATCTTTTTTTCACAGAACTTTATCTGGATTATTTCACAACTCCTTACTTCATCTTTGTTCGCGACTCGCTGAGCTACCTAACGCTTCTTGGCCTGCACTTTGCCCTTTGTCTGTCACCTCCTACCCTTGCCTTCAGTCGGCTGGAGTCGGTCATTTTAATCTTCTTTCTCGGGCGCATTTTAATAGAGGTTGATCAGTTTATGGGAACAGCAAAGGCGGTGAGAAAAGCAGCGGCGAGACCAAAATCGCACCAAGGATCGCGTTATGCCGTATATTCACCAGCTGATGATACTCAGATTGTGACTACATCTTCAAAGGAAAGTGGTTTGCTGAAGAAGTTTGCTAGTTATTTCAGGTAAAGACATTTGTTGGGCTGCAAATGGCGCTTGCTTATCTAACTCGAGAGGGAATGTGCAAGAATTTGAAAGTTTATGTAGACCTGAACCGCAAGCGAGGGCTCACGAAATTATTTCGAATTTCTCAAGATCCCCTTAAACGTTTGCATCAGATGATATAAGCACAAAGCGGCCATTTTCTCTTTCTTGTATAACATGAACCTAAGCACATGTTACATGACGTAGGCAAAACTTTTAAACAGAAATTATCACCTTTGATTACATCTGGAAGTTTCTAGTTACCTTGTTATTGAAGAAAAAATTCCTGTGTTCTTGGTGAGATATGATTGTAAATTCGCTGTCGTTAATGCGTTGATTTTTTTCTTTCAGTGATCGCTGGAATATGATCGACTTTTTCATGCTCTTAATCTACATAGCTACCTTTACAGTGCGCATATTCACATGGGCAAAGAACGATAAAGTGTCCGACAACAGGCCCTTAGCCGTAGCTGGATACCTTTACGGCATAATCACCATGTTTCTTACTCTACGAGTCTTTGGTCACGTGATGGAGTGCATGAGGGGCATGGGCGCTATACTTATTGCGTTTTTCTTCATTATGTGGGACGTGCTTGCAATATTTTGGCAGTTCTTGGCGATGATTCTGGCGTTTTCACTAGCAATGACAAAGATTTATGTCGTGGAAAAGGCTTTCACCTCAAATCGCACGCTTTCTGAATATCTGTAAGTACGATTTTATTTTTTAAGGAGAACATAAGCTAGTTGTTAAATCCCTTAACAGCCAGATGATTAAAGGCTCGGCAACCAAACTCATAACGGAAAAACAAGCTATTTATTTAGCGATCATCAAAGCCAATACCGAGACAGTGAATTTTATTTTCCATGCCCCTTTTCCAAAGACTTCATCTCTGCAGTTGTGTTTGCTTCACGTTATCTCATTCTGCAATCTCCCATCTGCATAAATGGGTAGTGGCAACCGTTGCGGGTTAGGTGGGGTCGTCGCTACTCTCAGTTTCTCCATGCCACAGAAACTGGGCTTAGCTTTGACCGTGTGCATTTGCTGTGAATAGGACTTCACCTCTTCGTTATCGTCATTTGAATCATTGTAGTTTGAGATAAAACCTGGCTCTTGGCCTAAAGTATTTGCATAAAAGGGGAGAAAGTCTACTGTTGCGAGGATTAATTTTAATCATTTCCTTATAATTGTTTTCCAGGGCTTGCAATGACGAAGGGTTTGTCTGGTGAGTTAGATGTTACAATCAGTGATTAATAATAATTAATCAAGGCACCAAATTGTGTTTGTTTGTCAGTCTGTTTGCCTGCCTGTCTGTCATTCGGTCATTTTGGGTTACTACTCTGCGCTTGATTAAAGCGAGTGCAAGGTACAATTTTAAAACATCGTGTAAGAACGGCGCGTTTTGCAATACAGTAGCTTACGCATTTTGTAGTAAGGCTCACGTCATTTTATTTTAACTATGTATTTTGCAGTCGTTGATCTATCCAATTTGTCAATACTCGCCAGCGCAAATTGTAATGCGAAGTTCTCTTTTTTAAAGAGAGCTTATTGTCATATGTTTCAGTTGGTGGGCGATGGCTAAACATCTTGCGTGGTCCTGCCTGGGAATGACAGGTCTGGAGGCACTGGATTCTATTGATCATCCCACCATGACCCTGTCTTACTTGTTGTATAGTTTGTTTCTTATTATGGTAGTTATCCTTCTAGTTAATATGATGATTGCGCTGCTTTCCAACACCTACGAACAAGTCCAGGTAAGATTTGAAAGGGATTTTTATTATAGCATAGCATAGCATAGCATAGCATAGCATAGCATAGCATAGCATAGCATAGCATAGCATAGCATAGCATAGCATAGTATAGCATAGCATAGCATAGCATAGCATAGCATAGCATAGCATAGCATAGCATAGCATAGCATAGCATAGCATAGCATAGCAGAGCAGAGCATAGCATAGCATAGCATAGCATAGCACAGCACAGCACAGCATAGCATAGCATAGCATAGCATAGCATAGCATAGCATAGCATAGCATAGCATAGCATAGCATAGCATAGCAAAACAAAGCAAAGCAAAGCATAGCATAGCATAGCATAGCACAACATAGCATAGCATAGCATAGCATAGCATGGCTTAGCATAGTATGGCATGGCATGGCATTATGGCATAGCATGGCGTATCGCAGTGTAGTGTGGTGTAGTGCAGTGCAGTGCAGTGCAGTGTAGTGTAGTGAAGTGTGGTGTAGTATAGTGTAGTGCGATGTAGTGGTTAGTAGAGTAGTTTAGTGTAGTGTAGTGTAGTGTAACGTAGCATAGCATAGTAGCGGAGCCCCCGCGCTAGCGCGTCAGCGGAGCACCATTGCTAAGGAAATTTGGTAATCTATCGATCCGAGAAATTTTGGTTGTGACGTCAGCGCACGTCCGTCCGTCCGTCCGTACAGACTCTGGGGGGAGGGGGAGACGAGTCGCAAGACAACCCGACGGGGGGGGGGGGGGTGGAGAATGCCATCTTTTCTTGGCGGGACTTTTGGGCAACCGGCGTTTTTCTTGGCTGGAAATCGCGTAACCACCGTGACTTTTGAAAAAGAGGTTTTTTTAAAGGTTAGCTTGTTTAGCAAAACGATTCAGTTCGACAGAAGTGAAGTTTAGAACTTGAGAAAAAATATCAAATTACTATAAATGGAAAGAAAGAGTTCAACAGAGTACTCAGTTGTCTTTTAAGGAAAGCAAAAAATTCAAGTTACATTTAAAGACTTCATCTTTGTTGTCGGTTCTGAGCTGCGAACGGGGTCGGCACAACGCTTGAGTTCGCAGTATTTCGCAGTGGTCCCGATCTCAAATATAGCAGAGCTGGTGCCTTCTGGTTTTTTCTGTCCACAACCATGGTTTTTGTGGCGGTCCGAACACATTTTCCCAAGAAAAACACCCGTGTTTATCGTAACAAACACAGTAACTTGCGTAACTCGCATAACATCGAATCGAGTCGAAGTACATCGCTTGAATTCGAAGCATTTGGCAATGGTTCAGTCATCAAACATGGCAGAGCTAGTGCTTCCGGTATTTTCTGTCTACAACCGTGGTTTTTGAAGCGGACCGAACACATTTCCCTAAGAAAAACACACGTGTTTATGTTAATCCAGCTGCGATCAATAAACAACTGTTTTTTAAGGTATTAAAATTATTCTTAATTAAGTTGACAAATTAGCACAAGTGGTGTAGTGGTTAGTAATGTCCCCTTTCACTCCTGTGGTTTTGGAGGCTCTTCGATTCTATCCTCTAGGGGAGCAGATTTTTTCCTTTTTTTTTCCTTCTTTTTATTTAATAATTACTTTAAAAAATGAATAACTTCCAACAATTAAAAAAAAAGTGGGCTTCCAACAATTAAAAAAAGGTGGGGCTCCGCTTTTAGGCTTGGCTTAATCTATATATTATAGTATGACGTTTTTGGATTGCGAGGAACTAACAAGGCCAAAAGAACTTGGAAATGAACTTTATTCTTCAGCGGTATTTTTGGCTTTCGTTTTTAGAGAAACTTAAGCCTAAAATACGCCTGTGCACGTAGGCTAATGAGCTTTCTAAACGTTTAGAATTTTTTACGCCAGGCAAAAAAACCGATCTTTGCGGCCAGGATCAAACTTGACTGAGCTTCAACAATATGCCAAACTCTGCATGTTTTGTCTCTTATTTAGGATAATTCCCTCAAAGAATGGTCTTTCAAAAAAGCCATTACCATCAGAAGCTACAGCTCGTACCACCCGGTACCAGTCCCTTTTAATCTGATATCTATCCTGGTCATGGGACTATGGAAACTGTGTCGGTGTTGTGACTCTGAAGGAAACCGGTTTGAAAAAACTGGTTTCGATGAGAGGGAAATGGTAAGCCGTACTTTTAGTTTGTTTTTGTTTGATTTCATTAGTTTTTGTGCCTCAGTGTTGTCTTGAGTTTCCGTCAACCATAAACGACTCAAAGACTTAGCCACACCACATAGAACTGTTGATTTTAGGTGTTGAAACTTCAATCTGATAGCTGACTCAAAATTAACGAGAATTGATTAAAAACGGGAAGAATAAATTTAGCAGAGGAGCAGGAAGGAACCGATCAAAACATAAAAAAGCATTAATCCAAAAAATTTCTAATTTTGCCACTGGAAATCGTAAATTGATCTGTAGTTTGACAATGAAGAATGTTTTGACCGTTACCATAGCAACCCTCCACCCTCATTTAAAGCTTGTGTTAGCTTTGCACCTCTTTTGAGGCTACACGGTTGTAAGCTCTGATTCAGGCTTGTTTCCACCAACAGAGAGTGTCTCTGGATAACCTGGTGGAGAGATTGGAAAAAACCTATTTTGCAACATATGGTTACTCATTTCCTCTTACAGGTAGGGAAGAGTAGTGGTATAAACTTTCCAGTAACCATATATTCTTTAGTTTAAGCTAATTATATTATTTTCCAAAATTCCGATGATTGGAGACTGTGGGCAAACTTAAAATGAAATGAGACTGCATACTTCCTCCTATTCGACAACTTCTACCTTGAACTGTTAGGAATATTTTACTTGTCGTGAACCACTGGTGATTCAAGAATCCTTATCGATCTTTAACTATTTGCGATAACAACAACTTAGTTAACAGTTTTGGCCAGAATTTTCGTCTGTCTTCTTATTTATGACACAGATTGGCCAATGTATGTGCAAGAAATTACCGAGTGAATCTTATTCGTTTTACCAGTCAACTCATATGATAAACTAGACAAAATATACTTTGTGTTTGTTTTTGTTGTTTTCAGATGAGCGAAAGATAGATCAGCTTCTTCATGAAACTGACGGCAGCCGACAAATGGCCAATCAGATTGTCCATCGAGTGTTTAGACAGCAAGGCTGCAAGCAGGACAAATGTGTCATGGGTTCAAGTGTAAGTATCATGAGCATTTCTGGTTAGAGCGCTGAGTATTCTTGTGTAAGCTATGACCAGACCCTTCTCATCTCACCAACCGGCCGTTTTTAACATCCACCTCCGTGGTCATCACCCAACGCTTTTCCCCTATTTGGCGGTCAAGGAGCGTTGGGTGACTACCACTAATAACGGTAGAGGAGAATATGGGCCGACTGGAATCCAAGGTTGTCATTATCTGTTACCTTTTACCTTGTGTTGTTCATTTTGTTATAATTAGGTGTGGGAATCCTTTGGTATCAGAATCCATACCTTCATTGCTGCTATTTTGATTTTCAAGTCTGATTTGTTTTTATTTTGTCATTATTACATTCCCTTGTTCCTGTTATCTTGCTCGCTAAGCTAGGTTTTATTTTGTTCATGTTGTCGTTTTAGGCGTGGGAGTCCCTGGGCATTGAAATCCAAGGCTGTCAGTTGACATACGAGGGACCTGATTTCTGTAACAGCTGCAAAGGACAAGAACCTAAAATTATTCATGGTGCGAGGTATTTGATGCCGTTCACACGAGAAACTCCAAGGATTGAGGTAAAACCCGGTTTTGAAATAATTTTGGAAAGTGTCTATTTTAAGTGCTCGGTTTTGTGACAAACTCCTGCTTTGTTACCACAGGTGCTGATTCAGGAGAGTGGTGAGAGGCGCATTTTAGCTGTGGGTGCCGTGTTTGCAAATTACAACTGCCATCGGATGCCTGGCTGGGAGGGAGGGACAGTCGGCTATCACGTGGACGATGGAAAAATATTCGAACCTGGCTGCGACGAACTGGGAAGAGAAGTTGAAGGTAATGTATCATGCGTGAATGCCCTTGTACATGGGTGAAAGTCCACTTCTTGCCTGTATGACTATCTCGATAAGAATCACAATTGCAAGGGCGACGATTACTTTTACTCCAAGAGCTGGATGACCGGTTCCGCCACAGCCACTTGTCATCATTCATGAAATGGCCAGCATTACGGATTAGAATCTGAACTGATAGTGATCAGCAGAACGTAATTTGCTCTGAAGAAGACCCAGTCTCCACAGTACAAAGCAAAGAACTAGACCAGAGGGAATTGGTTTTCTTCCAAAAACAATTCCTCGTACTCGTTTTCTTTGCTGTTCTTTTAATCGTAGTTTATTCTTATTACTTTAAAACAGCAGGATTTGCAGTGGATTGGGTCGTATCTTACAGAAGTATCAACAGGATGGTCATAAGGAGAGCCTCTTGACTGCTCGTTTTGTTTGTGAATTGTTAAAACGAACAACTGAACTAATCATAAAAGTATATTTAGTATACCAGAGCGACCCCCGCTCTTCCCTTTTAACTTTGTGAGGGCAGCCTCACAAATGTAATAGAGAAAAGCCCTGCAATCGAGGTTGCTGACCGAAGAGCCCGTGCAACTCTGGGTAGGCGATTGTTGAAGCGCTGGTGCAGTTGACACGCGATTTTTACCTTTTAGACGCCATGGCTCATCGTGGTGATCTCATCGCCTGTGAAGTGGATTTTGATGGTGCTACAAATCGCACTTTTCCTGTTGTGTTCTTCTTGAATGGTAGAGAGGTTGCGCGCGCGTCAATGAAGCGCACCGCTGGACAAATGAATCCATTTCCATTTATTGCAATGGGATATCAAGGGATTCGGGTTCTTGCCCAGGTATGTTCAGTTATTGCTCAGTTACCCTGTCACTGTCTTCGCATTACATGATTCATTTTATCTAGCTTGCTTGACCGGGATACTGCATGCCGTCTAAACTGGTTTTTAAGCCCCTATACTGCTTCCTCCGAGACGGCAAAAGAAGTTATCTTCTCTTGGCAAAATTATTTGGTCCTCGGGTGTTGGAGTCCGATAGCGAATCAGATATGAAATGTGCTGAAATTACATCCTTAAGTGACAGTGTCCATACTGACATATCGCAGTTTTCTCATGGCCAGGAGCTTTAAGCTTGCGCTGCTTTAATGTTATCTTGAAATCCGCAAAGTTGTGAAAGGAGGTTAATATTGATCTAAGAGAGAAAATAACGGCTACAAAAATTAACTAACTTTTAAAATGTCAATTTTGTTTTTTTGCACCACAAAACTCAGATACGATGAATCTGTTCATCCTTGTAACTCTGCACTATACCTCCAAATCACATGTTCTTCTTTGTTCTGTAGAAACTTTGTATCCAATTTACCTGTACATACATTAAGTGGCATTCTACCATGAAGCATAAAAAATCAGCGAAATTCTGCAGGGTAGTTTTGCTAAAATAGAAGTGATTAGCAATGCTACAACATTGAACATGATGAACATTTCACCAGGAGACCTATCGGGATTGCATACAGAGCCTGGTGTCGTTATGATGACAGGGAAACATTTAAACCGCGTTTCCCCCCTTTTTTAAAGACAAGTTTTTCCTCTCTGTGAATCAATAAAGAACAACTAGCGCTTATCTTGAATCTCTTGCTTTTCATCAAATATTATTGAATTTATATTTACAGCAGGCGCGGCTATGAAAAAGAAAAAGCACACGAATCAAAATAAAACAAAACGACAATAAAAACAACGACGAAAAATGGAAATGCAACGTAAGGTGGTCCGTTCAGCAATGCATGATATTGGCAAAACATTTTGAAGAAACAAAACATGAGTAAACCCATTACTGCATGAAACAAACAACAAAAACAAAAACAGAAAATAATAATTTAACAACAAATTAACACAAATAAGCAACTGCTGTATATCTATACATTTTTTCAATAATTATACATTAAGCATTTCATCTTAGAGACAGATAGTAGTTTTATAAATGAAAGCATTTAAAATTAGTCCTTTGTTTGCAAATTTAGATGTGCCCGCGTGAAAGAGGAACCTGTGTGGCCCAAGAATCCCATGCGGCCCCTACACAGCGCCTCACCAGGGATGCTGGGATAGAACAGGAATTGACTCACTACGTCAGACAACAGTATGAGATGCTGAGGGAGGAGATGGGGGCATTGCAATTGGACAGAAAAGCACAGGCAATGGAGCTTCAAGAAAAACTTAACTGTCAGGAGAAGATGTTGGCGGAAATTCGAGAACTAGTAAAGAAGGAAAGAGGTGATAATAAAGAATTCGTTTCCGCGCTATAAGGCTAATAAAAGTGAAATTTCTTTGTTTTTGATCGGAACAAACCGAAAAGTATTTTTCTTTTCAGGATAGTTAGCCAAAGAGGCTCTTTTGCCAACACACTTTTTGTACGTTTTGACTTTTTTTTTGAAAAGCTTTAATTAATTTTTTCTAGCTTTTTTTGCACTCATAGCTACTGAGTGTTTTTTTTAGCAATGTAATTCTTGTACGACAAAATTTATACGAAGTACTTATTTACTAATGTCCAGATAGCAGGCTTCACAACTTTTTTTGTGAGTACACTTGATTACTTGAGTCAGACTTGTATAATTCGTGGGAAAGTTCCCCATTTCACTGTAAATAGAACATCTACTAAGGAGCTACGGTAGACAGGCATATTTAAGCCGCCTACAACGTAAATAAAATGGTCGTTCATTGGACACTTGTAATTCGATTCCAACAGCTGTTTTAGATGGCAGACACTTGAGACTAGATTAAGTAATTGCAAAATGTTCAGTCGTTCAGGATACTTGTCCAGAGAGGGTTATTGATGTCGTTCTTGCACGACCGAGAAGTCACGTTTATCTTGGCACGAATTATTTCAAAGGCCGCCCTTGGTCAGTATTCATTCACGGCGAGATGCTGTGAAATCACGTTAACACTTGTAGCCATTTCATTGTTCTGAACTCGTTTTCTGATTGCGTAATTTAAAAGTTAGCTAATCAAGTCTGGGTGGCCATGGTTCTTGCACGGTAAAGTCGGTAAAGGTATTTTTGGATTCAAATAAAGTTTTGCGGTCGGATTTTGTTCTACAAAATCATGGCTTCCACCTGTCCAGTTGTGACGGCAACAGGGCTGCTTTCCTTTTAACCAATGTTAACTCAGATTTTGCGAGCAAAAATGCGATTTTCCGTTCCACTTAGGGACAACCGAATCTCAGATTGCAATCTAAATGATCCAGTTACAAAGGTCACCGCATCATTCGGATTGATGCCTGAATCGCGTTTGGGAATGTGTGTTCAGGAAAGATAAAAAAAAGTCACAATTTTAGGTGTTGATGTATTTTGGCACGAAAGTGCTTATTGGGGACACCATAAATGGGAGAAAGGAACATTACAAACTGAACATAAACATTTTTAAATACCCCAACTGGTGGGAGGCTTACCAGTTGGCTATTTACAAGCATGGCTGACGATTTGAACACGGGACTACCTTGTTACAAATCCAAGTGGTCAGGAAGAGGACTTGAACTCGGGACCTCCGGATTACAAGTCCAGCGCCCTAACGACTCGGCTACGCCGCCTCCCGTCTTAGGTTTTGTCCTAATTGGCTCGTGTTCTTTACAAACCACACAAACTACGGGCTGATTTTTTTCAGATATTTGTTACAGCTGGCACGAAAATACATGCAAACCATCAGGATTAATTAAATCTGAAACTGGACTAACTAAAACGAAGAATGCAACCCAGTCTCGGAAAGTCCAAATGACAGTAATACGTGTTTCGTTTAACGTCTGTTTTGCGAAGACTTTGAATTGCAGCTCAAGAAATACTTCAAGGATTATGTTTAACAAGCGCCTTACGTTTTCCGCCTTTGAATTATTTCTAAACTCCGCTAAGAAGATCAGACACTTTACACAGCCAGGATAACATTACATTTATTTATATCTCTTATTTTTTGTCAAATCAATTAAATCAGTGAGTCCCTAGCGATTTGTGAATGGTCAAACAACGGACCAGCAAAATCTCAGTGTGGCAATCTCTCAAATCTCAGTTTGTTCGTGTAGGTGACGAAATTTGTTAAAGTTTATTCTGTGACAAACTAAATGTCTTTGCTGACTCGGAAAAAATGGTGTGTCAGTTTTAATTTGTTATAAAAATTTTTGTTCTATTGGGTGATATTTGCTCGTGTAGTAGGTCGTCAAAGACAATTTAGTAATCTAAAAATTGCGTGTGTGCACGTAAGCTCTTCGATCCTGGCGGGACTATCCTTTTTCATTAGGGAACTTAAGCACAGACGTTTGTGAGCCACGGACGGCAACTGGAAGTTGAATGTTTTACTTTTGACGTATTTTGACGCCATCACGTCCATAAGCAAGCAACCAAACACCAAAGAAGATAGTTTTCCAGCCTTCTGTGAAGAGAAAAGACAAGCCAAAAAGGTAACATTTAACTGTCGTTTGACGTTCGTGGCTTAAAACGTCTCTGCTTAAGTTCCCTATTATTCATGATCGCAGGTCTTACGTTTAGTTCAATAGTGTCTGTAGGCTTTATCCACCTGACGGATCTGAGTTAGGATGAATAAGTTGAATTGAACGCACTTTATTATCGCACGAACAACTGATCTTCAGCAAATTCATGTGACAAACCTGAATACGAACACTCCTTCCTTAATATATTGTTTTTCTTAGCAAAGCTTATAATTCGACCTGTTGAACTACAGAAAAGATGAATTTTGCCTACGGTTTGGCAGCTATAGAGTCTATAGAGTGCGGTATGTCTAGCGTTCTCTAAGATGATTAACTCATCGCTTGCTAAACCCTTGCGGGCTCGGTACAACAGGGACATCACATTGTATGCACTTTGTTTTATATTAGTTATTGTTTCCATGAAGTCTTTTGTTCAGTGCTTTGTTTCTGTCCCTGTGTGCCGGTACATGAGGGCCGAACCCCTCTATGCATGCTTTGCTTTGTTTTATCGAAACAATACATGCACGCAGAATAGTATGTTAACTTGGTTGAGCGTATCTGGCAATGCGTCTTGGAAGTTGGGCAAAAATGCTCTTTCACTGGTAAGTACAGGCTTTGCTTCTTTGGTCAGTTAGTTAACTAACTTAGGTCTTCCTATATATTTTTTTACGCCATAGGTCAGAACAAAAGTTTTTTTCTCAAAGCTAAATGCTTAAGACCCCCACTTTCTCAAACTGAAATTCGTTTCCTTGGTTGATTTCTTTCTTTTTCACTATTGGCTTTCTCAAACTCCTGCTAGGTCTTACAATGTCATTTTTGTTTCCTTTAGCGGGAGTCTACTCTAATTATTCGTTGAAAATAAACTTGTCAAAAGGTGACCGGCGGGGAGCAGACGCCTCCTGCTTCCTTCCTTTACTGATACAGGAAGGAAATATTCAAAAGACCGTGACATTGAAAATTAATTTATGCGGATTGAGTTAAGACCCTCGAGACCCAGTTAAAGCACAGAAACAAATTACTAGAAACCAGTTGGGTCAAAATTCGGCCGATGTGGTCGCCTGGACTGCGATGAGATACAACCAAGACATCATGAAGCAGAGTTTATATGGTCAAACAGCACAAAACAGTCCTTCACAGGTGAAAATCAATTGCCAAATTACCAATTCAGTCTCAAAGAAGCTTCAAAGTGTCATGTTAATATTGTGTTGAGATCCAAGAGGCAAGTGGAGAGTTTTCTAGATTCTTTAGAAATTTCACTGGCTGTAGCTCTTGTTTTATTAAAAATCTCAGCTCGACAACCATGCATATTTTTGCGATTCTCATCAGGCTTAGTACTTTAAGTAAATATTTTTGTTCTTAAATCGGCGTTTATCTTGTCACGAAAACAAAATATACAAAACAGCTAGGGTGACCTTTATTAACATTCGTTTTCTTTTAGTGAGGCAGGCATTAGCGTTCATGAAGTAACGAACTTAAACACTGCTCTAATCGGTTCTCTTGCTCCCAGGAACGGATAATGCTGGCCGAAAATAAGACGAACCCGGAAAAACACGACATCATGCTGGAAGAAACAAACTCGCTTGGAGGCATAACAGCAATTCAACGCAAAAGCAGAAAGTCATTGTGGATAGCGCTGGGTTGTATACTCGGCATAGTTGCTTTGTTTCTGCTTGGTTTCTTAGTGGGTTATTTCGCCAGGCGACCGGAGAGTAAACCCTGCAGCCTAGAAACTGAAAATGGCGAACAGTCCAACGACTTTGAAGAGTATCACGCGATGCTTAAAGATTCAATTAGTGCGGAAAAGCTGGAAAGCGTGATGAGGTAATACGAAGTTTTAATGATTAACTACTACGGCTTGTTGTTAAGTAATTTTTTAGAAATCCATAGTTAAGATAGAATATTTATCAAGTCAAACGTTTCCTCTTCTGACCCGCTCTACTACTTCTTCAAGAATCTCAAAAAGTATTTTGCTCGAACTTTTTGAAAGGTTTATTGTCAGTTTAGGGAGAGCTATTAACGTTGCCAAGATCGAAAAATTTGTCGAGTAATTTATTGATATTGTGTAATCGATAACAGATTACTTGCCAATTTTGTAATTTTTTGTTTTTTGCTTAAAAGACATTGCCTCTAAAAAATCGCTAAAATATAAGGAAGTCGCTTTCTCCAGCTCGCAAAGAAAACCAACAACAACAACAACAAAAAAATCGACATTACGGGAATTCAAGATAAATAACTGAGTTAAATCAACCAAGGGAAACGAAAGCTGGGGTTCGAGGTGATGGGGGTCTAGGGTATTTGCTGAGTTCGAGAACGGCGTTTGATCGCGATTTTTTTTTTCCATTTCCAAACAATCAGCAGCAATATAACTGGCGACTCCCTTTCAGTGACAAAACTCACATATAAGCAAGAAAATTTGACGTCGAAAGGATTAAAATAACAGCACAATTGCAATCAGCTGTGCAATTTACACTTCTTTGATTTAGGGGATAAAGGTTTTTAAGCAAACTGATTTTAAAAATCTGACGCTGGGACTACTCTGCTTTTGTAAAGCGAAAGATTAGACATTGATTAGGCTAAGTGAAAAACTTGCTTCGCCGTCGATACTGCTTTGTTGTGAGGAATTCTTACTGTTATGTAAAGAAACCCTTACAAAGCACGTACATCGCACATCTCGTGGGGCTTTTCGTACAATTACCGTGTTACATGAAAATTGTTTTCATACTGAAAATGAGCTCAGACGTCAGCTTATATCTGCCCGCTTCTTCACGGGATTGCGTCAGTTGTTTGTTGGACTCTTAAAGGATTTCTGTTTTGTTGTGAAACAACCGTTTGGTGTTTTTACTCCAGCCATTCGTTTCTGCAGGGTCGGGCGGATGAATGAATATAGCCAAAGGAAGCCTGTGAAAACGAAATCCGAAAAGAAAACTTTCCGTGCAGTGTTTAGGTTATTTTTGTTTCATTTCTTTTCATTGTGTATTTTTATCTTGGAGATCGTGATCAGATAACAGAGAAAAGAGAAAATCGGCTTAAGTTTGTACCCATATCCTGTGAAACGTTTTCTGTCTCCGCACGCGTGACTTTCTTTGCAGCGTCACAACTAAACGATTTACGAATTTATTGATGACCATTGGTCGAAACGCGTTTGATTTTCATTGAAAAAAGCTTTTTTGAGAAGGCTCTGGTGTGAAATCAATTCATTTTCGTTTGAAAGCCTTCAAAGTTCAATAAACAAAATTCTGCGAGGATAAGCCGTCATATTACGAAAGTTTAGCCTTGAGAACAATGAGATTCTAAACGGTTTTTAATACATATTTTGCAGGTCAGTACTCTGTGGAGAAAAAAATTAATAACCATAAAAAATTATGCTTTCCAGGAGAACGAATTCAAACACATTTAAATTGAAAAAAAAAAACCCAAAAAAATGAGAGATTTAAGGGGCGACGTGGGTGGGGATGTTGTTGTATTACGTTAAGGGCCACTAATTTTTGGAAGCTCGTGTTACTTTGAATTTATTTTAAAAGGGAATTTTCGTCACAACCTCACATTGCTGGATCCCAACGACAGCATGATCTTGCAGATGAACTCGCCACTCGTTGGAAAGCGTTTGGATTTGACAAAGTAGAGAAACCCGAGTACAAAGTACTGTTATCTTTTCCACAACCAAACAAACCCAACAGGGTCTCCATAGTGGAGAATGGTACAGTGACATACGGCATTACAGGAAAAATAAAGGTGAGGACAACAGGATTTTATAAGTTGCTTATTTCCTGCAAACATAAGGTAGACTTTTGATTTTTCACTAATGCCTCTCAAAACCACTGACAAGTAGGATCTTAGAAAATTATTTAACTAGTTGGTGAAGAGAATCATGTCCTTTGCTTAACCTAATCGATTTATTTATGATACTGGCCTCGCTGTAACAGATTTAGGAAATGCTAAGTCCAGATTTAACTACACTTATACTTAAATTCATAGCAGGACAAAAATTGCAGTTTTGTTTCTTAAGGCTCAGTCAAACGGATACAACATAATCCAGCGCAGTTGAATACAATTTTGTTGTAGAAATGCTTAATGGCGACCAAACTTCTTCAATACCATTAAATAACTTCCAGTATTATTCGCCATCATTCAACATCATTCAGCAGGGTGGCCAAACGTGTTCATGGCGAATTCCACAATGTTGAACGGTGTTGAATGGAAATGTTGAATCAACATCATTCAACAGGGTGGCCAAACGTGTGCAACATGTTGTATCAAGAGAAAATAAGGGGACAGAGAGGGAATCTGAGGGCGTTGGCTGGGATATGTCAATTCCACAAAAGTTATTTATAGATTGGCTTTTGAACGGAAGTCTGTTTCCCGAAACGTCCGCATAAATACCATTTCCCTTGTTTCTCGACGTCGTTTTAAGCGACAAAACGTAACACCACTTGGTCCGCCATTACAAGCAAAATTTTGAATGGTTCTTCAAACACCAGATCGACGTTGTCCTTATGCAGATGTCCGCAAAACAGACTTCCGTTCCAAATGGCCGTCTAAAAATAACTTTACCGACCTTGACATATCCCAAAGCCTGGACTGGCAGTGTCCCTCTCTGTCCCCTAATTTTCTCTTGGTTGTATTCAACAATGTTGAACAGTGTTGAAAGGAAATGTTGAATCAACATCATTCAATAGGGGGCCAAATGTGTTCATGGCGAAGAACGGTGTTGAATGGAAATGTTGAAGCTGACAGCCGTTTCTCATTTGCATTACAGTGTTGCATTTGTATTGTAATGCAAATAAGGAAAGTTATCTTTGAAAGAGGAAAAAAACCAAAGGAATTCCTCTAGCAAA
This sequence comes from Siderastrea siderea, assembly GCA_964030785.1. Taxonomy (NCBI): domain Eukaryota; kingdom Metazoa; phylum Cnidaria; class Anthozoa; order Scleractinia; family Rhizangiidae; genus Siderastrea; species Siderastrea siderea. The sequence goes on from OZ034968.1 coordinate 33,503,471, forward strand.
TCACAACAGATGCAAAAATACGCGCGAACAAGTCATATAATTACTGGCTGAATAAGTGGCGAGAATAAAGCAAACACGAATTACTTTTGACATTCAATAATCGCTTTTGAATGGAACATTTTCATGTTCTCACCATTTCCGGTGCATTTTCTTCCGTAGTTTTGCTTTTTTTTTTACGGTTCATGAGTTCCACGGCTTCATCCAAACGTTTGGACGTTTGAGAGAAACTACGAATACCTGTCTCAGCTCCAATCACCATCACTTCCCTTTCAGATTTCTCCCGGACCAGACAGCTCCGAGACCTTTGACCATTATCCTTATCTGGCATATGCGCACAATAGCACAGTTGAAGCCGATTTAGTTTACGCCAACTTTGGGGGAGATAATGACTTTGAAAAGCTTTCAGAAATGAACGTCACTGTCCGAGGAAACATCGTCATCATGCGCTCAAGAAGTGTAAGTGTTACTGTGCCAAAAAACATTGATAAAAACGTTATCATTATCTATCCTGTTAGCTACAGCAGAGTTGCTTTCCATCTCCCTTTCTCTCTCGGTTTAACCCTATTCTGCCTGGGGGGGGGGGGGGGGGGGAGGGCACATTGTGCCCGCGCTGACTTTAACGAATCATAACTTTTAAACGGCTACACGAATAATCACCAAATCTCGTGACTTTTCCTAAAAATTATCAGAGAAAATTTTCCTGTGTCAATGACGTGTCTATGGTGAAGTGTATTTTGACTATTTTGTCTTTTTTCAGTCTTTTTTCAGGTTTCCCCCCTTTGTTTGTAAGAAGAAGATAATTTTTTACTTTTGTGTGCTTTTTTTGACTAAGTATGTTCCTTAGAACAAAATCATATATTTTTTGGTGACGTCATTGTCAGCTGTATGACTGCAGGTTTGGGATTCAAGATGCGGCCTCAAATTCAAAATGGCGGGTTTGTGACGTTATTGTGACTTCATAATTGACACGTCATAAGTCCAATCTGTTAAGTTATTGACGTGCTACAAACGTGCCAAGTTTCATCGCAAGAGCTTTAAAGCCGCGGCTACACGAGCGATTTTTTGCTTGCGATGGTGATGCGATTTTTTTGAAAATTGTCGCGTCACCAGCGCGCGGAGAAAATCGCATGTGTAGCCACCCTCGCACAGGTGATGCGACAGATGAAAAAATCGCAGAAAAAAAATCGCGAGAAATTCAATGAGTTGAATTTTTGCGACAAAATCACGGACTTCGTCAGAGGGTGGCTACACAGGCGATTTTCGCCGCGCGCTGGCGACGCGACAATTTCCAAAAAATCGCATCACCATCGCAAGCAAAAAATCGCTCGTGTAGCCGCGGCTTAATAGCGGAACTCCTTTGCTACCGAAGGCCGCGGGAGTGGAGCCCCATACTCATACTAAGAGGCGTGCTGGTAATTTTTTATGGTCATGGCAAGCGGAATGGCTCGCGGGCGCCTGGGCCGTACGTACGTACGTACGTCGCATTTCATGACTTTCTTATATGAAGCAATTTTCGCGCAGCTTCTAGCCAATGGTGTGCGAGGAATCGCGTACGTCTTTTGACGCGTGTTGCACAAACGACTCGCGTAGCGATAAAATAACTCGTGAAAACAATGGATAATTTTACAGTAAAATGGTATCCAACGGCCATAACATGATGAAAAACAGGATTCTACATTCAAGGATGTAAGGTTAGAGCAAAACCAAGCTTATAAGTAGAGCAGGAAAGTACTAATTTGCGAACAAATAATTCTGACTTAAAGCACGACCTTTGTATTTTAAAACGAATGAAGCGAATCCGTTTTACCTTACAGAATTAAAAAGAACATAGCTTTCCAATTGACAGTTGTAAAACAGAATCAAAGTTATTCACAATAAACAGATTGAATTTACGACAAAATGTGTGCAATACTTTGCAATAATCTGTAAACAAAACCAAAAGAGAATTTCTGGCAGTTTCGAAGCGAACACGCGTCTCCAATTACAAAACACAAAGCGACAAGTAAAATAACAGCAATCAAAACAAATGAAAAATGCCGATAAACGATTGAATGAATTTGCCTAGCGAACTCAAAGCGAAAGCACAGATAGATAAACTATATTTGCTTGAATCACGAAACAGAATTATAACTCTAAGTTTATACTAGAATGATACTCTTAAGAGACTAAAATTATACAGTAATTAACGAGATCAAGTACCTACGTTAATAACAGTAAACGAGAAATTCCGAAGAATTTATAGGCGGCCGATGGTAGCCAGGTAGATATGGAGTTCCGCTTTTAGGCTTGGCTAAATCTATATATTACTTTTCGAGATCTATAGGGGGGGGGGGGCACAAAGAATGCCCCCCTCCAGGTTCAGAAACTCAAAACAAGCCCAGGCAGAATAGGGTTAAGGTCTCTAGAGATAGGAGGAAGGAGGGATGGTTGCTTATAAGAGATTGAGCTTCTCACCTCACGACCTATCAGAAATTTATTTAGTTGATTTAGTTTGGAGTATAACACTCAGTATTGTCAAGTTAAAGGGATTAATTTCTCTTGCCGATGAGAAACTGTGGTCCTATGTCGGTGGGAAACTGGAAACCTCAGTTTGATATCAGCTGAGTTGACATATACCCGGTATATAGTAAATTAGCCGCCGTAAAGGAACTTTACGGTGGGACTGACGTGACGTAGCTTCTGAATCTTTTCTCTTGATATCAACTAAGATGAAATCAAATGGAAGTAGTAGGCTTGCGTTAGAAATTTCACTACAAGGTCTTGAATATGCATGTTTATTGGAACTCACTCTGTTGCGATGACTAAACGTACCGTTCACTTGACTTTGAAAATGACGCTACAGCTAACGATCAACATTGTCCCCCAAAGCCGGGCTGGATCAGAGACGACTTGGTCGATCGCAAAGTTACATTCAGTTTAAATGTTTGATCGTTTAGTCGGGTATAGTCACACCAATTTAATTTAATAATTTGTGTAGCTTTTAGTATGAGCTAAATAACTAACTCCTTTAGGTTCGTAATGCCGAGAAATACGGAGCAGCAGGGGCACTAGTTTACGCCGACCCAAGTTTCTCCGCACAGCAAGGATACCACGCCAGTCAAGTGTACCCTAACGGATGGTGGCTCCCTTCCAGTGGGGTGCAAGAGGGATCTGTATCATTTGGTCTCTACACCGGAGACCCTTTGACTCCAGTCCTTCCAGCAACTAAAGGAATGTACCGCAGACATTTGAATGAAAGCGAGCTTCCTAAGATCCCAGCGCAGGCAATATCTTATGGTGATGCCATGGAATTGCTGCAAAGACTAGGAGGTAACAATATTGATTTTTATTGCTGAAACTCAGCGCTGCCATTTTCTAGGGGTGTTTATCAGTGCAAGAGACCAAGAGATTATGGGGTAGTCGTAATGGACTGGAAACTGAAAGTAGGCCTGAACGTGGGGTTATGGGAAGACCCTTTCTTTTGAGAGGTTCTGAATGGTGTGTATTAATTTCATCTGGAATATTTGTCATGATTTTTGTTTGTTGTCAGACTGGTCCAAATTTTCGCTTTAATTAAATTACCAGCAAAAACGATACTTCAAGGCCGAGCTTGAAGTCTACTAAAGAGCTTCTTGGTAAAACATTTTTTGTAAGTTAGCAACCATTTAACTGACAAAGTGTCCCAAAGTGTCATAAATTTTTTTGTTCCAGTTTTCTTCATTTTATTCATCTGTCTTAGCCAGAGGTGTCTCTGAATTTAAGTCTTTACAAATCCTTAGGAATAGAAGCTCCAAAGACGTGGCAAGGTGGGTTAAACATCACATACCATACTGGTCCAGGCTTCAAAAACAGCAGTGCCAAGCTTAAGCTTGAAGTCAACAACCAACTGCAGGAAAAGACCATTTATAATGTCGTCGGTACCATAATCGGCAAAGACGAACCCGATCGATACGTAATCGTCGGTAATCATCGAGACTCGTGGTCCTTCGGAGCGGTAGACGCACTGAGCGGAACCACAGTAACCAATGAAATTGCACGTGTTCTTGGCGCGCTTGTGAAGGAGGGATGGAGACCACGAAGAACAATCAAGATTTGTAGCTGGGGTGGAGAGGAGTTCAACTTGATTGGATCACATGAGTGGGTTGAAGAAAACGCGAACATTTTAACGGAGCGTGCTGTTGCATATATCAACTTGGACATCGCAGTATGCGGGAATTACGTGTTACGAGCAAGGGCGAGCCCTATGTTTAAACAAATCACTTACAAATGGGCTAAAGAGATCAAACATCCAGATAACACAGAGGGTAGTTACACAGTGTACGATACCTGGCTGAAAAGGACTCCATCCGATACTAACGAAAACGAACCAATGATCTACAACCTTTTCTCTGCGAGTGACTATGTGCCGTTTTACCAGTACTTAGGGGTACCCTGCGGGGATTTTGGATATTGGTTTGGGTACGGTAATACGTCGACCTTGTACCCTGTTTATCACACTCAACAAGACACATTTTACTGGGTGAAGAAGTTCGTTGACCAGAAATTTGAGGTACACAAAGCCATGACGCAGTTTGGAGGCGGCATGATATTGGATCTCGCAGATCAACCTGTTCTACCATTCGACATTTTAAACTACGCGCTCGCATTGAATCATTCATTCCACATTCTTGCTTCTTCTCCAAAGTTCTCAGCCAATGGAATAACTCTATCCACTCTACAAGACGCCATATCCGCGTTCGTCAACACCAGCCGAATGTTCGAGTCCAAAATGTCTGACCCAGCGATACTTAAAGACCCTTCTAAGCTGCGCATGATCAACGACCAAATAGTCAAGGTGGAAATGGCGTTTATTTACCCATACGGCCTGCCGGGTAACATTCAGAGCCGACACGTGGCATTTAATTATGGCTTTCACAATATTAAACCTGGGAAGGCGACTTTCCCCGGTGTCACAGAAGCTTTGCACTTGGCCGGGAAATCGGGAGACTGGGAGCTAGTTAGGCAACAGTTATCAGTGGCAGTCTATTGCGTACAGAGTGCAAGTCGAGTTTTAGAACCTTTAACCAAATAACCGGCTATATCAGCACATGAATAATCCTCCTCAATAAACCTGAACGTTTCTAGTCCATTCTAATGGAAGAATTTCGTTTGAATATCAAGAAATTAAATTTTAATAATTCCGTTTGACTAGTGAATTTCATGAGTATTATAAACAATACAGTGTTTCTGTTGAGGGACTTATTTATAAACAATAGAGTTCTTCTGTCGAAAGCACTATCGGGGGATAGGTTACCCGAGGAAATTTGATGTCCACAACAAATATTAGCATTCGAGGGCGTATATGAAGTTTGAACATTAAATTTCCGAGGGAACCTACCACATATAGGGCCTGAGACAGAAGGACTCCTTTGTTTTTCTTGTACAACGTTAAATTTTGAGCGAAAATTGCCAAAGACGGGCACTATGCGCTGATAGGGGCTCGCTGAGGAGAGACACTACCGCGTCACGTGATCGATTTCGACCAATGGGAGCACTCCAAAATTTAGCGTTGCACTATCAAAACTGTGTGTCAAGGCGCGACTGTAGGAGGCCTCTGCGGAGGAGAGAGATGCGGGGGTTTTCCTCCAAGGAGGAGCGCTACTGTGTCACGTATTTCAATTTAAACCAATCAGCAGGTAGAAAAATAAGCGGTGAACTATAAACTGGTATATCTATGTTCTGTGGAGAAATAACATGCAGATTCGATTTAAAAGCCGTTTTCAGGTAATAAGTTTCACAATAACCTCATAAATGCAATTTGCTTATCCCCTGAAGCACTAATGTCGACTGAGTGCAGACTGCTTTCGGAATCCCATCTGTTTTACGGGAGAGGGAAGGTGTTATACTTATATAGTCTATACGGGGAAGCTCTGGACCGCCTGAAAGGGGTGTCTTTGGCTTAAATTTTTCTAGGTTTAAGAAAGGGGTACAATGGTTGTTGTATTATATAGAACGAACGAACGGTAAAGATTTGAATTCGGGGCTGAGAAACGGGGAACGCATCGTATGAAACTTTATTCAGAAACCCCGCCCGGGGTTTACGCAGGGAAGTTGAACGAAAATAAAAACACGCGTGTGGTGCTCTAAAGCACAACACTTTCCGTTTCAAAATGCGCTGCGCGCAGTCTAGCTGAAGAGTGATTTTACCTGCTTCTTACAACTATTCCATTAGTACTTTTGATTGAAAAGTATTTACCTGCGTCATACCCGTTACGGGGAGGACCCCTTCAACAGTGTTGTTACTTGATTGTTACCAAAACGCTTTTCAAAGCGGCCATATAGCAACATTGATATTAGGGTTATCCCCGAAACCCTTAAAGATTACGTCTTAGTAACCTACCTAGTCAACACGTAAAGAATATTAAGTTTCTTTTTAATTTTTATTATACTCAAAAGATCAGCATCTGGAAATAAATAAAAGTGGAAGCAAACTTGTACAAAATCGAAAGATTTCGAGAAACAATTTTTTGACCTCTGAAATACAGAATGCCCTTAATGCTAATTATAGATTAAAATTAACCAAGATTGTCTACATCTGTCTTTTTTTAAGAAACTTTCATTTAATTAGAGTACCACTTTAAGTTAAACTTTAGCCAGGGTCATTATATTACATAAAAATAACTCTCTTCGCTTTGTGCCAAATCAAATTCGAAACTGATTCTTAAGCTGAAATCCTGGTTTTACGTAAAGGGCCTTCGATAAATATCTTTCCCCTCAGCAGGCTCGTCCTTTACCTAATTACGATCACGTGACTGTGTTTCTTCTGTTCTTGGTGTGACTCACAATGTTTTGGTGCCGTGTAGGAATCTTACTCTGGCTCCCAATATCTACATTTCTCTAAAATTAGAAAAGTTTTAAAAAAGTTGAAATTTAAACCAAGGATAAAATTGAATCACAACGTATACATCAGGTTATAGTTTTCCCACATTTTCTCTGATGAATCAGAAGATTCCCTGCTACTGGTACGCAAATACTTCAAAAATAATTTCCCAAGAGATATGAATTGGGTAAACACTGAAGCCAGGTAAAAGGGTTTCGTAAACGTTATCTAAAGAGGTGGGCCACTTATCTTCAAAAATTTTCTTTTCATATCTTACTTGAAAAAGCTTTTCATTTCTACCTTCTATAGAATGCATCTGACAAATATTGTTAGAAATGGAAAAAAAGTGGTTTCGCTTATTAGGGCTAATTCAGAATGAATCATTGCTTTTTTTTTAAGAGTTAAATGTAATGTTGTTGTATAGCAACGGTCACTGGGCAGACAAATTTGGTGAAGTGTCAGTAGACCAAGAACTGTTTCGTGATTTCACAGATTAATGAAGAACGTGGAGACAGTTTTTGTCACCATCACTAACCAGTAGATCACCATCCGCAGTAACTGCGACAGAGAAAGGTGCTTTCATTCCCTCATAAACTGAGTTCACAAATTGACCTTCAAGAGAAAACACTTGTATCCTCCCGTTGCCATTGTCACAAACAACGAGATTATTAAATCTATCAATAGCAAGGCCTAGGGGGATATTTAGCTGACCATCACCAGAACCTAAGGAACCAATCGTATATAGAAACTTACCGTTCTTACTGAACACTTTCGTGCAGCCTGAAAACAGACAGGAAACAAAAAATTTGTCCTGGTGATAAACAGGATAAACTGAAAAATTCAGCTGGCCATCGCCAATTGGCACACTGATGGACTGAAGCAAATGTGTTCCATCAGGGGAAAAAACCTTGACTGTTCTGTCTTCTTTGTCACTGACGATTATGTCACCGTTCACTCCAACAGATACCTCATCTGGATCAACTAGATGATCACTCATATTCTTAATAAAGTCACCACGTTCACTAAATACTTTTAGTTTTCTTGGCAGTTCATCCCTGTCGTAAATGACCATAAGGTCACCAAACGCTGTAAATGCCAACGACGCCGGGTTTCCTGTCATTTCATTGTCAGTGGCCTTGTCTCCTATCGTTCTCAGGTATTTTCCCTCGGAGTCCAACAGCTGCACCCGGTGATTTAAGTTGTCTGCTATGGCAATGTTCCCAGTTCTTTTACTTACTGCTACACTGGATGGGAACTCAAACTGTCTTTTTCCACGCCCAAACGATCCAATGGAGCTAACTACTTTGTAGGTATGTGGTGTGACCTGTACACTCCAGGGACTATTACCCAGCGGCTTTCCATTAGCTTCAATTACAACCTTATGTAGACCAACGCTGTCTGGCTTATAACGCACAATGTGGTTCCCATCTTCACAATCTTTAATCTTTGTCTCCACATCTTCTTCTGCAGGAGAGACGATCTTCACCATCACTTGGCTTTCGTTATCATAAAACTGTGTTCCTTCCGAGTCTCGTGTAGTGACAAAAAAGACAGCTTCTCTGCCCAGTTCTGCTTCTTTTAAACCTTTCCCTTCGGCTGTCGACTTTGAAGGATCAGTATGACTTGCTAAAACTAAAACTTGGCCTGCCAGAAACGAGCATCTTGAAACATACGTAACATGCAGTGGTTTGTAGATTTGAATTTCCTCCGCAGTCAAAAGCTCTTTGCAACGACTATAAACAGTGTGCTCTGCTTCAAGAATTTCAGGGCCGGTACTTCTTTGGACGATATCCTCGCCATACTCAAGAAAATTCCTCATTTGAGTGGCACACTCTTCGAACCGTTTCATGTTTATTGTGTGCTTTTCTTGTTGGGCGTCGCGAATTTTATTTAGTTCAATCTTAATGGCTGTTTTATGTTCGTTCATTAATCGGATCCCCTCTTCCACAGTTTTTGTCATTTCTCTTTCAGCAGATTTTATTTCGCCTTCTCTGCTCTTTATCATTTCGGTTTGTTTCTTCATCTTTGCTTCAACATCAGCAACCTTTGCCTCAATGCTGTCAAACAGTTTCTTTATTAGCAATTTCCTTTCTTCCACGACATTCTGAATGTCCACTAAGGTGTGCCGATTATGGTTCACTACACTGCACTTGTGGCAAATACAGACTTTACAGTTTCGACAGTAGTATTCTACAGGTTCATTCTCGTGATATTTCTCTTTGCATGTGATGGATCCATGCTTCACCTCTTTTGGTTTCAAGCTTTTTCCTAAAAGACCAATTTGTTCAACAGAGCGGTTTTCAAATGTGTCATAAAACCACAACCAAAGTAATAGTACTCTAACCAATCACAAAAAGAACAAAAAACAAAATGAACCAATCAGAAATTGAAGCAACTACAAGTAGTTAGCTTCAAGCGCGGGAAAACGCGAGCGAGCAAGTCACGATTGATTTTGGTTTTACTTCTGATTGGTTGAAAAAGTGGCGCGAGATTTTTTAACCAATTAGAGAGCAGCGTAAAGTAAAACCAAAGTAAACACATTACTATCGACGCTCGTTTGAAACTGCTCTATTACATCAGGTTTTAGCCAAAGACTCCCACTATGGCTTGCCATGACTCTCGCTATGATGACACTCGTTCGTAGTTGGTCCTAGTTCTACAATATTTTCGCTTGAGTGACTCAATCTTTCGCAGGCGCTGCGAAATGATTGAAAACTTTACGATACGATCTATATGCTGAGACCATTTCTTGAGATAATGCCCCCCCTCCCCACCCTCCATGCGTTCCGTAATTAAGAGAGATAAAGGTAAGAAATCTGTGGTAAACTTGGATGAAAATCTTCTCCATAAGAACATAGTTTGATGTAAATGTTTCGAAGATAGTACTTTAATGTGAGGTTCATTTTTTTTTACTCGTGACCATTGTCTTCACAACCACTGAGAGTTCTGCTGCTTACATCCTAGTCAGTGCTATACCTATTCTGAATGCCAGAGCTGCAGTTTGTGGCTCAGTGGTTTAAAAACGGTGCTAAAAGAGCATGAAATCCCACGAATGAGAGCGTCAAAACGGGCATAGCTATACTGTTTCTGACCCTTTAGAACCGAAGGCGCTCGTGACTTGAGAAGGGTGTGAAATCTTGAGGTTCAAACGATCAATCCCCAGCTATTGGTAGAAGATAATTTGAAACAATAAAGCGAAATACCCCGCATTTTAATTTTCTGAAAGTTGGCCATTGCATATTTCAACCAGATGCTAACTTGGACACTGCCAATTTACCGAACTTGCATTGCTAAGGCCAAAATCAGAAAGCAGAAGCTTTGTTCAACAGAGCGGTTTTCAAATGATTGTCGTAAAACCACAACCAAAGTCATATTACTCCAACCAATCACACAAAGAACAAAAATAAAATGAAGCAATCAGAAATTAAAGCAACCAAAAGTAGTTAGCTTCAAGCGCGGGAAAACGCGCGCGAGCAAGGCACGATTGGTTTTGGCTTTACTTCTGATTGGTTGAAAAAGTGGCGCGAGATTTTTTTAACCAATTAGAGAGCAGCGTAAAGTAAAACCAAAGTAAACACGTGACTTTCGACGCTCGTTTGAAACTGGCCATTGAAATTTGCCATTTGAAATTGGCCATTGCGTATTTCAACCAGATACTAACTTGGTCACTGCCAATTTTATTTTGCTTTGCGTGAATCATACAGTAACGACTGAGGACAATCTACTCTTCACCTTCTTATCAACGTTTAGCGGTTGAACAGAAGGAGTTCGCATGCGCAACAATTCCATGCCTTTGCGTTCTTTTCACTAGAATTCGCCCAAAACATCGTTGTGCCCCCCATAAACCAAAACCTTTTTAGTCCTCCAGGATTCAGGCATATGAAACTAATCTTCATTCACAGTGATTTCTTTTTTAAGAGCGATGCTTGCTGCTTCTAAATCATCAAGTTTTTTGATGACCTTTCCTAACCCGCTCCCAAGCTCCTCCAGTTTATCTTTCACGTTGTCCTCATCCTTCTTCCACTGACCAAGAAGCTCAATGTAGTGTTCTTCAGCTTCGGGATCCATGCATTCTGTTTCAAGATGGTCGATAGCTGCTCTGTATTTAACTCCTCCCAGTCGCACCAGAATGTCCCGGATGCTGTTCCAGTGACTGCTGAACGTTGCATCATTAACAGAAGCTTGGTCTGCGTGCGCATACACCGTGTTTCTGAAGTACTTAATGCGAGCGATATCTGCTTCGAGACTCACGTCTGTTGCAGCAGGAAGGGCATCCCAGCCAGTTGCAGGAGCGGCTAAGCCACATATGTTTCGCAACAGCACCATCAGCAGAGTAATGTCAAAAGACGCTGATGAAACTGAAGACAGGATGACGGGGAAGAGCTTGCCCCACTGTGTTGCGTTGATTATCTTTCGTGCTCTCAGCGGCTGCAATGTAGCTTGGTTTGCCGCCAAAACAATGTGCAGATTAGCTGGTGGGTGGATGGTATTGAATGTGTCTCTGAGGGCCTGGGTACCAACATCCACCAGAAGACGACACAACCGAGCGTAGTTGGTCGTCTCCTTGGTGGACGATGGTGTTCGTACTGCACAAGCCATCCAGCAGTTCCTGTCATTTTAAAATACTTACATTAGTTAAAATGAGGATAGGGTCTTAAAACATTACCTTGTGGTTTTGCAACACCAGACTGAAGATAAAATTCAGTCGACTTCCGTTATAAGCAGAGGTGTTGGTTAGACTGCGAGCTACATATTTCTAGTTTTCTGATCTTTTTCACCAGTTCCTCTTCGTTTTTAACGTTCATTTGCCTTTATTCATTTCCGCTCGCACGTAGGATCTGACGAAAACAGGACCACTGCTTGGAGTCTCGGTGTTGGTATATACAGGGTGTGACCGTGTCGCAAAAGTTCGTGCCCTAATTTGACGGGCTTTATTTAATTTATTCTTAGGTAAAAAAAGAGCGTTTTCTTAAGAAACATGCAGTTGCAAAACCAGGTAGTGTAGCGTTTTTAATGTTTATGGCCTGGACATTGTACCATATTTTGGTTTTGGTTTTCAATTTTCCACCTAAACATGCATGTCGTTGTTCCCACCAACAGTTTCGCTACCTTTGTAGCGTGTTTGTTAGATAATTTCGAAAAGATGAATCCTTTTACAGCTAACAGGTTGGCTTAGCGGAGTCATCTGTACTTGGATCTTTCAGAACATCTGTTAAAGAAAACTTTATAACCATGTTAAATAAGTGAGCGTTAGGTTAACTGAAAGACAGATAATTTTGATGACAAGGAACCCCCTAAACAGACTTGGAAAGATGTGCCTCGGCGACTAGAGGCCTAAGGAGACTAAAGGCCACAACAGCTACCGAAATTCTCAACAATGGCAGTGTACCTATCAGTAAAGAAATACTAAAACTTTGAGTAGGATAACGTTTGTAAATTAAAAGTTAACTCAGGAGCTGTTTACATGAAGGGTGGAAGATCCAAGAAGGCGAAACAACTTTTCGTTTGGTTTATATGTAGAAATTTCGGTCGGGGTGGTTGCTGTAAATACAGAAAACATATGGCGCTAGGATGATCCGCCCTCTAGGATCTTGCTATAGCGCTAGGATCTTCCTCCCTTCATGTTAAAATCAGGTGCGCGAACTTTTGGGACACCCGATATATCAAGAGATAGGGATTGTATAACGTTTGGCGCAGTAAAACGGCGTTTGAGTGACAAAGGTGTTTATATCGAGAGGCTAGCCTGTCTCGTAATTCATAAGAAAAGGATGTCGCTTACCGGAGATGGTTGCTTACAAGGGTTTTCGAATGGCGAGACTGACCGAGAAGTGATAGGCACATGGGAACGAGTTTTATGAATGTGCAATGTCAGTGAAGTGAGCTTGTTGCTAAAGGTAGTTGATCATTCTATTATCGATACAGCCGTCACTTTAGAAGTTAAACCCGTTACCCATGCTTTCTATTATTAAGTAGATTGTCTACGATCGTCCAGACTTACTAATAGTATTAAGGTTCGCAAATGTACAGGACAACGCACCATAAGCGCTTATGTTATGCGCCGATCAATTCGAACTTCAACATCCCCCCCCCTTAGCATTTGACTGTGTATTGTGCCCGGGAGGGGGGATTTGAACGTTGCCTTGGAAGGGTGGGGAATTTGAACCGGATTTATCTCTTGTTCTGGCGTAGTACTTCCGTGAGTTTTTTCGGTTTTTGCAAAGTTTAGACGGATTTACAAGATAGAATTTCGCCTTTGTTAGTGAAGAACTCTTTCAAAAGGGTCTTCAAAAGAAGTTTGAAGGTGTCATCACGGTATATCTCTCTCTGAAAAGTGTGAACAGTGTATGATTGAAGACGAAATTTGTCTTAAAGGGAGTTATTTCAATACTAATTGGTGGGGCATTTGAACGGCTTTGTTGCCCCGAGGGGAGGGAATTTGAACGATCCAACCTTCAAAAGTTCAAATGCCCAAGGGGTTGCCCGGGGGGGGGGGGGGGGGGGTTGGGAGGATGTTGAAGTTTCGAATTGATCGGTGCATTATGTACGACTTAAAGAAGTACGTGCTCACTGATTGGTTGCTTACGAGAACGTGAAAACAAGGGCAAAGTTCAGTCGGAAATTCACAAAAGTGGTCGCCGTCGTTTATGATGGCTATACGAGAGCTTTTAAGTACAGAGTTTAGTGACAGTTTAAACGGGGTTCCACAATGCTGGTCGTTACTAGAGCTGGTCGCTTACGAGAGTGGTCGCAAGAAGAGCTTCTGTTCTCTTGCATGTTTAATCGGCGTGATCGGTAGATGAAACTGTATTTTGTCCGGTAGCAGTCTGGTATCGCCCGATGAAATGATTATCAAGTGTCACAATCAGTAACGCAACTCACTCGTCACGAAACACTATTTTTTCCGCTGTATTTTTCCCCCAGGTCCTAGAGAGAGTCGGAGGAGACGTCATCTCTGAGCAAAGGTGAAGAATACTATTTCGATGTTTTTTGTCATATGCCAATCCTTTGAAACGATACAGATCTCTGAAACACTAACTAAACATAACCAGTCAAAGCCAAAAACGGTTGCACTTCCGTCTATCAATAATCTCGTCAAGCACATTCGCCTGTGAACAGTCGCAATTTTCCCTGCAGTTTCCCTCATCGACGGTAGACGAAAGAAAATACATGAAAATTAACGACTGTTCAAAGGCGAATGAAGATATTTAGTTTGGGCGCCACGAAAGAACGTATTTTTAATGATAGAGATCGCTTATATTCCGCAGTTTCAAAATTGCGAAAGCCATCATTCTTATACAGCTGCCATAAGAGTCTTGAACAATTAATTGGATTGAACAATTGTAGCGATTACATCATTGAGATTAGTTTTGGACAGAGGCACGGTGTATAAGTAACAACAGAGAAACAAACCTCTAACAAGTCACAAGTTTGTTCGACGCGTCGGCAGCGTCCATCGGAAGAATTAAACGGGCAATGGTCTGCACAACTGACACTCAGGTATTCGAGAATTCTATCACCACATCCCAGTAAAGAGCAGCTAGTTGCTCTCTGTTCAGTGAGCGCTCAAATCTCTTATCCGTTGTAAATTTTGTCTTCTCTCTCTTACTATCAACTGCAGAACTTTGGAGGATCACGTCGTCTGGTCACTGGGCCAAAATTGCGCAATTCGTAGACCACGTGATGCGTAAATCATCCAAGAACGCCCTTCTGGGGTGGTGTGAAGTCGTAGCGTTTTCTGTTTACCATCCGGCAAGCTCTGGCCTACCTGGAGATTTCGCGGCGTATTTACTACTTGGCGATTTAGACTGTACGGAGTTTGCAACAGATCTGAGAAAAGAAAGTTCATTTGTATCACGAGTGTTGCAGTGTTTGGTGTAAGACGTGTCGTATCTGAATGTTTCTACCATGTAGAACAAAACCTTCCAAAAAGAAAAAATCTTACGTTACGTACAAAAAGAAATATCATCAGCTTGTACGTACTCAAGTGAAATTGAGTTGTCTACTGATTTCAAACGTGTACGTCAATTGCACTCCAGTAAAAGCTGAAAAAAGAAAAAGTTGAAGTCGCACGCGGGAACACTGAACTGAACTGGCAACTATCGCTAAAGCTGTATAACCACCCGGGGGGCTAATTTAATTTGAGGTGTCATGAACGGGGGTTTATTAGAGAAGTGGGGGGGGGGGGGGTGGGGGCTAAATAGAGAGGGAAGGCTTATTGCAAATCTTTAAACATTCAATCTTAAAACAATTCTTTTGCACAAAAACAACTTTAAGTATTTATTCTAGCCTAAGGGGGCTTATTAAAAACTTTGACTTTCAGAGAGCAGGGCTTATTAAAGAGTTATTAGTTATTACATTAACAATTATCTATTTATCAATGAAAATGACGTTACCGAACGAAGCTCTTGCTTACTTGATGTAGAATGAACCTGAAAGCTGGCAGAGAAACCTCCCGCTCAGCCATTAAATTACCCACAAGGCTCTGTTGTTAAAAGTGGAAAGCTGTCTACTTCTGGAGGGTTTAATAAAGATGTATTGTTTTTGTACCGAGTGCCCACTAAGAGTATCAGTGAATATAATGTTTGTGGGTAAATTAAGGGAGAACATCTAATGGAGGGAGGGGGAGGTCTGCCCGAGAAGATACAACTTAAGGACTTATTCAGCCTGTTAGTCTTAGACTTTCTGTCCCGTAGTTATCCTTTCCAGACAACACAAGCTGACTCTTGATAACGAAAATGTCTGTTATTTGGGCAAAGTGCATTTTTTATAGTTTCGTCCGTCTTCTCTCTGCTTCTTATTTCTCTAAGCATGCTCCTGTCTCCCGAAAAAGAAGGAGAAGGAAAAGGAAAGAAGAAAACGTTAACCAATTTTTTCCTATTAGCCTTGAGCAGCTGCCTTCCATTTAGAGGGTTTGCCCTTATATGGTGTCACCCCGATGGTTGAGCAATGAAGTCAACTGACCGGCAGAATCTAGTCGATGGGAAAAACAAGGTCAGGTTTATTTCTCGTCTGAAAAGTTCAGGAATAAATGTCAGTTGAGCTTCTGAAAAGTCGGCAGGGCCCTATCGTGAAAGAAAACATGACTACAGTTACAGCAATATCGGTCTTAATTGACCCCCCAGTTTTGGTAACATTTAGTTTCACTATCCCGTGGTGTCGACAGACAAAACAAACTTAGAATAGGCGGTATTTTGCTAGTAAAAAGGATGACAAATTTTATCATTTCTTATCTACGTTTGCGGAGTTAATGAAAATTGGCACGACAGAAAAGTGAAATGATAAAGGTAACTGAGAAATGGCAAAAAACACCAAAACCGAAACCTGAAAAGGTGTGGGTGAAGCTAGTAACGGCTACAGGACGTACCGTATGTTAGAACCAACTGCACAACAGATGCTGCTTATTTATGATACCGAAAACACATAGTGAAACAAAACACGATTTGCGATCTATATCAAGGGTATAATATTGGCCTAATAAAGCTGAGCTGACAGTAACATTTTCAAGAACGCCTTCAATATCTATGGCATTTGCTGGGTGTTAAATGCTTGAAAAATTCATCGGCGGACACACGAAGGGCTAAACAATGCACTGTTTCCCGTTTTTGGTACTGTTGATTCAAGTTCTCAATTTCAAGGTTTCTTGTGACCTTGAGAACGAAAAAAGGCTCCTCGAAGAATACGACAGTAAGTTGTTTGTTCTGCATTCTTGTCGAACAAATGTTTATGGTGTTCCCTTCAGTATAACAACGTCACACAATTTACTAGTAATTGCAATGTTCTGCCAAAAGAACAAGCATGCTTCAGTTTCGCACAGAGGTCGAAAGTAAGATTCATACAATTTAGAAATATCTCAAAGCTTAGGCTAAAGAGGACCAAACCGCCGGACAAAATCAAATTGATGAACGTATGTGTCCCGCTAATGCTAAAAATTGAGAATTTGGATTTTGGTGGCCATGGGAGGAGTTGATAAATTCTATTGAGCACGCGATTCAATATTTTCCTTCCTACAGTTCTAAGCCTGTTTGGTTTATGGGGTGAAAACTCTGTTCTGAAATTCAAATATTATATTTCTCCAACCATGAACTTGGAAAAGTCCTGGATAACAGATGGCCCCGTGAAACACAAGACGTGTTGCTTAAAAAAAAAAGCACTTCAGACAGAGCCTTTTAGCTCATTACTGATACACATTAATGAGTCATGCCATTTTTGAGAAATTTGCTAATGAAGTAGTTGGAGGAGATCCTGATTTAAATTCGAAACGTTGTTTTCACAACGTTGAACTAGTTAGTTCTGACTTTTTGAGTTTGTAGCTGAAACCCTAAACTGCTACCGCTCAAGTTGCTTTAGTTTTAGCCTCCATGCGCACCCCAAAAAGCTGTTCCCGTTGGTAAGAACGCTAATGTACAAGTAACACAAACACCAATTAAACCGTAATATAACCAAGGTGTAGATCTCCGTCAACCACGCATTCATAGAAAAAATGTTATCTCATCTTTACAGATGCGACCTTTCACCCATCTTAAACAAATCATTAATTTTGCTTTGTAAAATAAATTCAGCGCATTTACTTGACATCCAGCAGCGTTGCTCATAATGAGAAAATAAACTTGTAGTCGCTAAAAAGACCCACACTGGCTGCAATTATAAATCGTCAAGGTTGCTGAAAAAGTGTCGGAAAAATTGACACAAGATAAAAAAAAGGGATTACTTAATCTTCTTAAGATTGCAATCTGAATGGGTAAACACTTGATCAAGGATTTACCAGCTTTAGGTTTTTCCTTGGTCGATTCACACAAAATATTTAGATATAGGACTGCCAAGTCTCAAGTTTCTGCCATACGAGTCCTCCACTCATCTCTTACTCAAAATTTTAATTAAGCGCTCGAGCGCTGGTTCGAACAAACGAGGCGAAAATTATTTTTTTAACATCTGTGAGAAACGTCTGTCTAAGGTAAAGTAATTATTCTTTAAGAGTTTCAGCGAGTTCCAGCGGCGCGGACCACAAGCAACAAACTCCAGATGCATTTTATAAGTACGAGCGACTCCTATCGCCTGAAAAGACAACTACGTGGTGATTACGACATCATTTACGTCATAGATTCCTCAAGCTCGATTAGCAAAGCAGAGTTTCGCAAGGGAATCAAAGCCATTCAAATACTGATTGACAGGGGCGCCCCGGGAACTAAGCATGCGGCAATCACGGTAGCCAATGACGCCCAGCCGGTTTTCACCTTCATTTCCGGTGAGAAAGCCAGTGAAAAACTAGAGAATCTAGAGAGATCTGGAGGTAAGACCAATATGCAAGAAGCGTTGGAGAAAAGCCTAAAAATGTTTCAAAATCCCAGGTCAGGGACTCGCGTTGGAAGCTTTAGACGCGTTCTGGTTGTCACTGACGGACAATCGAACGTGAAACGCGAAAAAACGCTTTGGAATGCGATGGAGTTAAAACTAAACGGCGCCGAGATCTTTGTGGTCGGAGTTGGAGGATACCTAGAAGGAATTGACGAATTGGCGCAAATGGCTAGCTCGTTAGACGCGCATTTGTACAGAGCTGGTGACATGCACGGATTCGTTGAAATTGTTAAGCTTATCGCACCTGTCAGTTACAGACAAACGTGGGTCGATGAAATGAAGAGACTGAGGCAGAAATTAGTTGTGGGGAGATACTAGACATGTATAAGTGAATTAGCCATATTTGGTGTCGTTTGTTTGTTTGGAGCGCTTTTCAGTTGAGAGTCGTAAGACCAAAATAAAAGTTATTATCCCAGCCAATCAATAGCAAACACAAGGCATTTATATTGTGAGGAACAAAGGAAAGGAAGTGCCTGTTGACAAATATTGTAAGCAATGAAAAGAAGAGGGACGCTCTCCTTCCCCCCCCCCCTCTTCAGGAGCTTCATCGATATCTTCTTTTTGGCACCACCTCATCGTTTCATCTGTAATTCATATCAATGATGTGAAGTTACCTAAAAAGTAAGTTTTCCAGAGATTATTTAAGCAGTTTTCACTTGAGTGTCATAAAGCCAAGACCAAAGTAGTTACTCTGGTCAATCACAACAGACGCAATCAACACAATGAACCATTCAGAACTCTGAGCAAATGCTTGTTATTAGCGAGCAAGCTCTTATTGGTTGAGAAAGTAGCGTGAGCGTTTTTTATCCAATCAGAGAGCGCAGTAAAGCAAAACCAAAGCAAACCCAACATTACTCTCGACACTCAATCGAGAATGCATCGAGTGACTTTAATTTCGCAGATCCAGCTGTTTGGCTAGGCTGCCGTCGTGTGCTAGAGCACGTCACCGTCTCATAAAATGGAAGTTGCATTCCTTTCTTCGTGGTCGTCGTCCGTCACTTTGACTCAGTCCTCTTGGTGTCGCGCGGCCAACAGAGACAGCTGCCTATAAGGCTTACTGAACGAGAATTTTCTATCTATGATCGCAGAAAATTTCAGGGAATTTATTGACAAACTACATTACAATTGCTGCAGACGTGTTAAATCATGTTTATAAAGGGAATACGGTGAGAGATCGTGACAGTACACGAAGGGCTAATTGTGCCAAGCAGGTCACCGAAGGCCAATGTTAAAAGTCTGTTTTACTTCTATTTCTCAAGTAGTGGTGGTTACGAAAAATTTAATGCTAGAGAGGAGTCTAATTCCGTTGTTCTGATTATTGCTGCGTATGGAAATTAAGTAGAGATAAGCGATTAAAGGTTTATGTCGCTGTCTTTGAGGACATTTGGTTTGGCAAGGGTCAGCGTTTACACAGGCTAGTGATTACTTAATTCCTTACATACCGGAAGTGCAAGTTGTCCATAACAGGTCACCGGAAACCAAGAACTACTAAAGTTTTAGTTTTCCTTAGGAAAAGGGAAGGGGGGGGGGGGGGAGAGACTATCGGCCGCCTGTAAATTCTTCAGAATTTCTTGTTGGTTTAAAAAATCGAGCCAGCCCGTCTAACTGGGTCAAGGCGAGCTCACATATGCATAATCAGCCCCTAAGTGTAAGGGATACCACTTATGACAGCAATCTGGAACTGTACATTAACTGTAACTAGTTCGTTGGTTGAAACATGCAAATAAAATCTTACTTGATTAGTTTATGCTGTTCGTGTTAAACAAGTCGAACAGAGCTATACAGTATAGGGCTTATATTCAACTTGAACTCAACTCGAACTCAAACTCATGGATTCCCCGGTCCTTTAAATCTTTTCCTTCGGCTGTCGGTTCTGAAGGATTATTGTGGGTAGTTACTACTTGACTCGCCAGAACAGAGCGTCTTGACAGATAAGAAACATGCGATGGCTTGTAAATTTGAATTTCCTCGGCATTCAAAAGCTGCTCACAGTGACGATAAACAGCATTCTCTACTTGCAGAATTTCAGTGTCACTGCTTCGTCGCACAATAGCCTCGCCATTTTCAAGAGAACTCTTCAGGAGAGCAGCAAACGTCTCAAAGTTTTCCATTTTAGCAGAGTGTTTTCTATGTCGTGCCGCACAAATTTGAGCTAGCTTGGTGGTCATGGCCTTTCTGTGTTCGTTTAAAAGTCGAATACCTTCTTCTACAGTTTCTGTCATCTCCTTTTGAGCAAAGCAGATTTCGTCTTCGCTTTTTTTCATCAATTCGGTTTGTTTCTTCATCTGTGTCTCAGTATCGACGATTCTCGCCTGGACTTTGTCAAACAGTTTCGTCATTTTAGTTCTTCTTTCTTCAGCCTCCTGACGTATATCCCTCTTATTATGATGATTATGAATTGTCTCTCCACATTTGTGGCAAATGCAAACCTTGCAGTCGGTACAAAAGTATTCCACAACTTCATTGTCGTGATTTTTCTCTTTGCACATGTCAGCTTCATATGTCATCTTCTCGAGCTTGAAGACATTCCCTAGTAAAAGATCAATGTATTTGCGCAGCTTTTAGTTACCGCATTAATCAATTATTAGATGGGGTTGAAAATATATCAAAATATCCTGATTTGTCACAGCAAAACAACTTTGTACCGCCTTGCGCATGAGCGGACCATTTTTCTTAGCCAAGAAGCAGTCTCTTGCAATAACGTTATGTCTTCTCGACCAATCACAACACCGGAGAAAATTACTCGAATGGTAATTGTTATTACCTCATCAGCCAATGGCTAAGAGCACTTGCTTCGGAGTAAAATGCGTTTTCATCGGGATACAGTCGACTCATGATAACTGGAGGCCTCGACAACTCGGAGTTTGCGCTAGTTCGCACCGAAATCGACTACCCCCGGATTTGCTTTGGCTGTGGCTAAAGGTGGGATGGGGACCTGAGGACGAGAAGGATCTTTCGTCCCCGGTTCCCCGACCTCTTGTCCCGCGTCCCCGATCTAACGTCCCCACGCGTCCCCTATCTCGCGTCTCCACGCGTCCTCGCGTCCCACGTCCCGAAGCACGCGTCCCTGCGTCCCTAAGTACGCGTTCCCGCGTTCCCGTCTCCGCGTCCCCGTCCCGCTTTTAGCCACAGCCATTTGCTTTAAACTGATCCACTGTAATTATAACCCGAACCCTCGATGACTGAACTTTCCGCTAACTCGAAGTAAACTCGATTTCTCTTCGAGCAATCTTCTTACTAACCTTACCATGGATAAATTGACCCTTCTTTGACAATTGTGTTATGACTTTAAAATAATCCAACAACCACTAACATGTTTTCCACGTGAAAACAAAGGAAATAGGCGATGTCTGTATGGAGGTTAGTGCCTATTTGTTTCCCTGCATCCAATCTTGCTTCATCCCAACAAAAACAAATAAATAACGACTGGGTGCGAGTCACAGATGTTACTTGCAATTGCGTCGTAACTCATGGATTCCACTTCCACTAGCACAGTTACCTATACAATGAAATCACCGAGCTCTTTTGCGATATCTCTTTTAATTCTAGCCATAGAAACTAACCTTTATCAGTGGTTTTGTCTTTAAGGACGACGACGCTTGCCACTTCTAGATCATCAAGTTTTTTTTTAAATTTCCTCCAATTTTTCTTTTACGTTGTCCTCATCCTTCTTCCATTGACGGAGAAGCTCAATATAGTGTTCTTCAGCTTCGGGATCCATGCATTCTGTTTCAAGATGGTCGATAGCTGCTCTGTACGTAACTCCTCCCAGCCGCACCAGAGTGTCCGGGATGCCGTTCCAGTGGCTGCTGAACGTTGCATCATCAACACAAGCTTGGTCAGCGTGTGCATACACTGTGTTTCTGAAGTACTTGACTCTAGCGATATCTGCTTCAACGCTCACGTCTGTTGCAGCAGGAAGGGCATCCCAGCCAGTTGGGGGAGCAGCTAAGCCACATATGTTTCGTAACAGGACCATCAGTAGAGTGATATCAAAAGACGCTGATGACACGGAAGAGGAAATGGCAGGGAAGAGCTTAACCCACTGTGTTGGGTTGATTACTTTTCGCGCTCTTAACGGCTGCAACGTGACATTGCTTCCCACTAGAACAGTGTGCAGATTAGCTGGGGAGTGGATGGCATTGAATGTGTCTCTGAGGGCCTGTGTTCCAACATCCACCAGGAGACGACACAACCGAGCATAGTTGGTCGCCTCCCTGGTGGATGAGGCTGTTGGTACCGCACCAGCCATGGATAGTACCTGTCATTTTGAAATATTAAAACTATTAACAATCAAACTACGGTATTTTACAGCCTGCCTCATCGCACCTCTAGAAGAGGTGTTACTATAGATCAGGTTGTAGGAATTTAGGTCTTGCCGGATGATAGTCAGTTTTAAATCCTTTACTTACAGACATCTTAACAGGCCGCACATATGTCGACTTTCCTGTACCTTATTATACAGGCAGGACAGTATTTTAAACGTGTTTCGTGATTGAGAGGTTCAAGCAAGGATGTCCAGCTTCAAAATTTCCGCTCTTTGACCAGAAGGTTTTCACTATTTTCACGCTGGTAGTACGAATGAAAGGTCAACTAGTTATTCTCGCTATTTGCAATTGGTCCACACAATACCCGGAGTGCCCAATCGATGAAAATTGATCATTGGGATTTAATCGATGTATTCAATGTAATCGAGAGCGGTCGATAATAGTGTTATCGATTGGTTAAATTAATCGATGAAAGCCAATACTCACATTTCAAGTTCATTTCAAGATCAATTAGTGCCTAAAATTCTCAAAGGGAAATAGGTTTCGATAAAGCGGGATGTCCTATAATTCTAGATCCGCCGTTCGATTCTTGCTCTGTTTTGCTTGTCGAGTTTTTTTATATCTTCATCAAGGTAACTTGATTAAGCCCGGATTTCTCTTATTTCTTTTCCTTAGTGAAAAAACAGAGTTCTTTCGTCTAGTGTGTGACTTTCAAAGAAATAAATGCAACCGGTGAAATTGATGAGGATCTTCGTAATTCAATAAAAAAATCAATAATGATTGATGAAAATCAATACTCACAAAACATCTATTTTCATCTGTTTCCGATGTCCATCAATTAATTGAAATCAATCAAAGTCGATTTAAATGGATTATATTGATTATCGGTTTTCGTCGTTTGGGCACACCTGGACACTTATTATAGCAAACAAGATCCTTTGCAGTCTATGAAACAAGGATTACGCACTGTAATCATGTGTAGTGCATCAATAATGTTAAAATAGGTGTATAATAACATGCTAACATGGCATGGTCTAAAACCCTAAAACCCCTAAAATATGGACTGGACACTGGACTGTGGACTCTGGACCCTGGACCCTGGACCCTGGACCCTGGACTCTCAGATATATCTGATATCTGATCGAAACATCTTCGGCTCTTTATCGGGAACCTTCGGAAATCGTCGGCAAACCTCGGAATTCTTCAGAAAATCGCCGAATCTTCATCTATTTTCTTTCATTTTGTTGAATGTACCATAAATAAAAAATCGCACGACCTTCTCATGATGTTTTGAGGACTTTTAAAACATCACACCTACCCTAATTGTACTCGAGGCCTTGCGATTTCCTATACTAATTTTTTGTGCCTTCCGAGATACAACCTGTAACAGAAATGTAATGAAATCGTGCAAAATAGATTAAGCTCGAGAGATCTCCTTAAATTTGAATGGAAACTTTTCGATAAGACGAAAAGAAGGGAAGAGAGGAAAATGCAACGAGGACGGAGTATAGCAATGAAAGAAAATAATGGGAGCCTATTCCCGAACCCCTACTAGGAGCCCTTATACCAGCAATATTCTCGCGGCTCCGATTCCACTTCTGCGAACGCACGTACTATTTTAAAGAAAAGAAAAATTACCAGGCATGTGAAAAGTTATTTCTTTTATTTTTAGTGTCTGTGCAATTTTCTTTTAGAAAAAAACACATGTTAAGCTTTTCAAAGAATAAAAACCGATCCCAAAAGCAAAAAGCAAAAACAAAAAAAACAAAAACAAAAACAAAGAGCAAATTCGTAAACAAGGGGTAATTTCCTTTGTAAAGTTGCAAATTCTCTTGACATTTTGTTGACATGCGTGACTTTTTAGCTATCTTACGCAATTTAACGACTGTTTTTGTTTCCATTTTATTATTTATCATCATTTTCATTCGCAAAATTTATTTTTATTTCTATAATTCAAGACTTGAAATAACGGCCGGTCAACGGACAATGTCCGGTCAAAAATAGGTTTTGTCAGGTCAAATCCTTGGATGGCCGGACAATTTGTCTGGTCGTTTACGTTTGTAAAGAAACATTTAATGCAGAGCTTCAGTTTTAAATTTTTAAAGGTTCAACATTATTGGCGTTCGTGAATAAAAAGGGGAAAAAGACAGAATGAGATACTACCAGACCAAGAACTTTCAATAAATGATTCATAATAGTGGTTGTAAAATTTCAAGTATTCTAAATGAAAAAAGAAGAGTTGCCCGTTAGTACCATTTCCCCGGCCCCTTTTAATAAGATATAGTACTGAAACATTTTAAGATTTAAGTTTATTCATTCTATTAAAGATTATTTGTATCAAATCAGACAGTAGATATGGATTCTACTTGTGAGTGTTTCTTGTTGTATATTCACATCAGTTAGCTTGTATTATTATGAAAATCAACTCGATCGCAAGCTTCAATTTTATAGAGATATGACGTAATGGATATTTGTCCGGCCAAAAGTGGGTTCTGTCCGAGCAAAAATAGGTTTGACATGACAACTTGACCAGCGCCAGCCGGGAAATTATTTCAAGCCCTCTAATTTTATCTAGTCAATCTCCAGTGAAATGTACCTAGAAATTGCCTTAATTTATCCGAGGGTCCGCACAAAATACACCTTGTTAGGCAGGAGTTCTCGGTACTCGGTAGTTCGAGAGACCATTGCCCAAGGGGAAGGAGTTCATGTTCGAGATAGCTATGGCCATAGCTCGAGAAAGCCTATTGAACTTTAAATAAAACTTGACATACCCTTGTACACTAATTTTTACACGCTTTCCTTAATCATCATCATCGTCGTCATCGAGAAAGTAACCGTCACGGGAAACTAATTAACAAACACTGAGAGAAACGATTTCATTAGCTTATTTGTAGCTCTTTCGCAATGTGCTGTCTATGTGATGCTTGTAAATGGGGATGGAGACCACTCGGAATAACTACCAAAAGGGGAATAAATGCTGGTTGCATCAACTTCACACAGTTAGCAGTACAGTGGAAATATACATTTGCTAATTGGCCTCGCTTTTGCCCCCCATTTTGCTAATACTGTCCCCGTTTGGCATTTCTATTACAGATCGTATCTTGGAAGGCAGAAACAATAAGTACAGGAAATTGCACAGCCTCGAGTACAATTAAGGTGGGAGTGATGTTTTGAAATTTCTTAAAACATCACGAGAAGGTCGTGCGATTTTTCGTTTATAGTACATTCAACAAAATGAAAGAAAACAGATGAAGATTCGGTGATTTTCCCAAGAATTCCAAAGTTTGCCGAAGAATGCAGAAGGTTCCCGAAAAAGAGTCGAAGATGTTTCGATCATATATCATATATATCTCAGAGTCCAGAGTACAGAGTCCAGAGTCCAGAGTCCAGTCCAGTCCAGAGTCCAGTCCAGAGTCCAGTCCTGGTTTTAGACCATGCCTGCTAACATTCATTTACGAATTTTCATGATTGCGAAATCGGTCAATTAGCAAAAACGGCTTTTGCTCATTTGCATTAGGTTCTACCCGGGAGTTCGACTCATGTAAAGTTCCACGTTTGGCCTTGGCCTTTTAATTAGATGGTCTTGAAAATTTCCTTAAATAAACTTAAAGACGCACCTCAGTATATCGTAAAAATGTTTAAAATTTAACAAGAAAGAAACGAACCTCTGAGTTATGACAGATCTTCAATACATCGGCAGCATCCAAACTGTTTAACTGACTACATCGGCTCGGTGTTCTGTGAGACGGCTATATCACCACAGTACATCAAACGCAATCAGCAGTACAGTTACTTTATCTCTTATGGGCCCTTCCTTTGTAAATTTATCCTCAACCACTAAACGATCGAATGCAAAATAGTATTCTGTGTGGTCGTCTACTAGACCTAACTTGATACGTAATTTAAGCTCAATATCTTAACTCGTGACCCAGTTCATCCGCCAACTGAGTCTGGCTCCGGGGGGGGAGGGGAGGGTACTCCCTTATATGGCCTTAACGGGGACGTGCGGCCCGATAGGGTATGGTTTTCAGAGGGTTTTGTCTTGAACGGGGTATCGATTTCATCAATTTTTGTCTTAAACAGGGTATCGTTACACGACCGTATGTATTCATTCATTAACTACAGAACCCCACAAAAAGCCAAATTTTTACCAGTTTGCCAATGAACAGCATATTGAAACGAGAAACGGTCTCTGACTAGTCCATTCTAGCCGTAAGGAGGGTATGATGTTGGGTTAAATGTCTTAGACAGGGTACAAAAGATCTAAAATCTGTCTTAAACAGGGTAGCAAAATCAGAGATTTTTGTCTTAAACAGAGCCAGGGTTTAAACACCGGGGCCGCACCTCGCTACCCGAGCATCTGCTGAGTGCCCCCCCCCCCCCGGGGTCTGGCTAGTGTACGAGACCAAAGGTTGTGCTATCTGGGAAACACTTCGTCTGTCAAAACCTCAGAAGAGAAATGGTAAAATGGGAGCTGATGTGTCTGGAAGTAGACAAAAGTAGAAAAGAGGGAAGGGTTATAAGGGAAATTAGCAAGTACTCTCCCTCTCCCACCCCACTCCTGTTACTTCTTGGTTGTCATTGTACGTAATAATTCAAGTGGAACGGTCAAGATGGCGGGATATTTGCCTCGCTTAACGTGTTTATGTAAAAAAAAGAAAGAAAGAAAGAAAGAAAGAAAAAAAAAGAAAGAAAGGAAGAAAGAAAAAAAGAAGCCTATATCCTCTCCTTTTGAACGAACAAGCTTTGCACTGTGCACTGTGCAACTCGCGCGCTTTCTCAAGCAATCAGAACTAAAACAAAACAAATTGACTTGCTCGCAAGCGTTTTCCCACGCTTGGCACTAATAAGACCAGAATTCAATTGTCAAAGTCTGGTTTTGCTGATGTTTGAGTCAGTGTTATGCGCTCGGCCATGTTGCTGTTACTTGGCTAGTCTTCATCTTTAGAAAAGGGCTCTTGTTTACGCTATTTAGCTGCTTAACAGTTTGTTATTGTTTAGGTTTCTTTTTATTTTGTTAAGGACCCCTTTTAAAACCACCTTTGTAAAACGGCTTCCTTGTTAAATATTATCTATTTAATTTTGGCGTTAAATTGCGGTTATCGCCAGTATTTTTATGAGGGATTTTGAATCGGACTTCACATCGTGGCATCGTGTCTTTATTGATGAGCAAACATTTCCATATTTTGTTGGTGCAAAATATCTGAAACTGGGTAACGAGCTCTTTTTTTCACCCGTGAAACGTAATCTGCCATCTGCTAAACAGACAGGAGCTGAGAGTTGCCATAATATCATTGTTATACCAGAATTCAAGTCTTAAAACCCAAAAACCAATCGAAACAGACGCAAGCAAGAAATCATCCGATCAGAACACTAAGCAAATAGGCCATTTCCGAGTTGCCTTGTACCTCTTTTTGAAAGCGACTCTTGGTGCATAGCCTTTTCACATGAAAATGCAGATAAAACTCATTTTCATATGAAAGTTTTTTACACGAGGCCTCGCTTTGAAAAAGAGGTACAAGACAATTCGGAAATGGCCTATTACGTCTAACTAGGGCCAAGCGTGGGAAAATGCGTGCGAGCAGGTCAATTGACTTTGGTTTACTTCTGGCGAGTTTTTTCGACAAATCATAGAGCGTAGGGTAGCAAAACCCAATAAAACCCAAATAACGTTCGATACTGAACCACTGCAAACTGTCATGAGCCAAAATATCATGACGATAAGTTATGTAACTTCCTCATCCACCATTTAACATCCCCCATTTCCCCCCTCCACGCTGTGATTAAAAACGTTTTGTATTAAGTCATTCGAAAATTGTCAAAATTAACACTTCACCTACGAAGTATAAAAGTAAATCCGTTTTACTTTGAGGAAAACAATGCACTGAACTATAACAAATCTCTGGCTATAAGGCAACGATAAAAATGGATTTCAACTCGAAAACATTGTGCAAGCTTTTACAAGTTCTTTTGTACGTTGCTAGTTGAAAATCCCTCCGAACGTAAAATGGTTTATTTACAAATGCACCCGAAATCTTCCTTTTGGGGCTATAGTAGCGTTTGACTGATTTATGTGCGAAGATACATGGCATAATCTTATGGCAAAAGTCTCCAAAACAGCAGAGAAATTAGCTTGTGAGTAGGCTCCTTGTAGGTAACAGGACGAAAGAAAAATGTTTAAGTGGAGCAAGACTCCGCGCTCAGCTCGCCAATTTTCTTTCGCCCTGTTTCATACTAAGAAACTTTTTTGAAGGCCGCAGAAAAATCTCTGAGATGAGACCCCTTTAAAGTCTTCCTAGAGGACCAGCAGCCCCGCCCTCTTCTTCTGAAGATTTTTCTCCAAAGAGCTCGTCGATCCACGGCCTTTGTCCAGCATCAGGAATGAGCTTAACAATCTCCACTAGTCCTCTCATATTCAACACTCGGTACATGTGAGCGTCGGTAGAACTTGCCATTTGTACCATCTCTTGGATCCCTTCCAAATACTCCCCTACAGCTATCACAAACACTTCGATTCCCAGCAGCTTCAACTGAAAGGCGCTGGGAACTGTTTCTTTCTTCTTAATGTTGGATTGGCCGTCCGTTACGACAAGAATTCTGCGAAAACTTCCCGGTCGTGCGCCGTATTGATCCCCAACGTACATCTCTTGGCAAAGCTTGAGCGCGGCTTGCGTGTTTGTTTTCCCACCTGAACGCCCAAGTGCGTGAAGCTTTCCGGCCGCTTCGACGCTCGAGGAGAAGTTGAATTGGATTTTAGCGCGGGTAGCGTAGGTGATGGCTGCGTAGTTCGTGTCGTTACCGGATTTTTTGACGAGATCTTGCAAGGCGATTAGTCCTTTCGCAAATTCCCCCTTGCTAACGGAACTCGAAGAATCAACCACAAGAATCACATCAAAGTAGTTTCCAAGTATCTGCCGTTTATGGAGTCTTCTATTTTCGCCAACAAGGAAGTTCTTGTACAACTTTTTTGCCGTTTCAATAGCGGGGGGGATTTTCTGAAATTCTAAACAGAAAGATGTCAAAAGTCATGCGTTACTCACAGAGATCACCTTAGATAAATGAAGGAACTATTAAATGCAGTACATTTTTTGAGCCCTTCCTTGCATTCAACTCTATGATAAGGAGACCTTATCGCACTCTGTTTTATGGACACCTCTGACCCGGTGTTTCCCCAGGGGGAATACTCCCTATGCCCGGGACTATGGTGGACTACACAGGAAGGCTCCCTCCTAAAAGGGTGCCCTTTTGCGTTTGCAATATAAGGAAGGGTGGGTAAAATTTTTTTTAGTAT
The DNA here is from genome assembly GCA_964030785.1 of Siderastrea siderea. Classification (NCBI taxonomy): domain Eukaryota; kingdom Metazoa; phylum Cnidaria; class Anthozoa; order Scleractinia; family Rhizangiidae; genus Siderastrea; species Siderastrea siderea. The sequence goes on from OZ034968.1 coordinate 33,533,220, forward strand.
TTAAACGGTCGGTCAAATAGGCAAAGTTAGTAGCTAAGACCAGATAGTAAAAAGGGTCAGAAAACTTCGTCAGCAATCACAGCGCAAACACATGCGAAAGCTTAGAGCCTTCGAACAACTAAAAGTCCGCTATAAACGACTGTTTTAGGTTTTAGCCTTTTCACTGAAGACATTAAAATATTCAATTTTAGTTCTAGGAATAGAGAAAATTTTAGTACCATCTCGATAAAAATCAGTATCTAAGGCAGGGTTTTGAACCTCAGGGCGGGGCCACCCGGCCATACAAAATTTTCTTGAGTACCTCCCACCCCCCCCCCCCCCCCCCAATCTGCGGGTGTTTTATTGGTTAGCGCGCAGGGCTTTGATGGGAATGATACTAAGAAAATACTGCGAGCGCGCGAGAAAGTGTTCACCGCGCGAAACCAAACACGAGTCACCTGAGAAACAAGTTAGCGCGTGGACGCGCGCGCGAAAAACGCCTCTGGTACGCAGATTAATTTTCCGCCTCCTCATTGCACTCGTTCCAGTGAGACAAGAGGAACTTCTTGTAGTCAATGATGTACAGTTTTTAAGATATTAACCACGTCGTGCTATGTCTGGATAGAAACGGCGTTCTGTTGGAAGTCACAAGGTACACGTTCTTCTAAAAGCGGGAGGCTGCTCGTAGACTACATCGTACACTAAGTGTAGCCATACACGAGGGATATACTGTAAGCTAATGTAGATACAGTAACGCAGGCTAGTACGCTGCTAACACTGCTATTGTAACCCCGGGTTGTAACACATAAAATTGCAACACTGTCCGACGGAACCAAAAAGTGCACCTCCATCGATTCACGTCCAAATCATTTATGGGCTAGCTTTAATCTTCTCCTTTCTTTAAATTTTCTCCCTCCAATTCGTTTTTCGCGTACCTTTCAGTATTCCTTTTTTTTTTTTATCTTCACCTGCATCACGTTCGAGTAATCATGTCTCAAGATTACATGTTCCTCTATGATTTGGATTCTTGCAAAATTACGCGTTCTTACCGCTGAGATGTAAATATAATTGACCTTGCAGCCATTCTTCATCTAGCATACTAAATCGCACTGTGGGGCTAAGTATTAGTAATCTTACAAATTAATTTGTTCACTTACTTGCATAGTAATCCACCTCACTAATGCTCTTATCTCCAAGCGAGCCTCCAAGTCCCGAGATAACAAAAATAACCAAAGAGATTTCCGTCAGATGCACCATCATGTCGCATTTGCTTTGCTGTGCAGGTCATACGATATGCAGTATATCTTCTTACATAGCCTGTCAAACGTGGATTAGTGCGGCACCACACACGGGTAGGGAAGGGAGGGGAGCGCGTGCAAAGAAAGTTACCGGGGATAGAGCAGTTGATAATATTGAGTGCTTTAAAGACTTTGTAGGTGGGGAATAGCTTACGCGTAGCGGTACCCTTTCCCCCTGGAGAAAAACGGGAAGGAGGGAACGTGTACGAAAAGTTATGCATTATTTACGTGACAGTAATACAGTTTCATTGCGAATTCTGAAGACGAGCTGTAAAATCTAAAGTTGCAGCATGTAACACTCGCAATGCTCGTGAGCGTTGCTTTACAAGCCACAGATCAAGGATGAAAATCCCTGGGGCTGGATTCAGTATCGTTTCTTAACAGTAGCCTGTTGCTGGAATAACAATGGGCTATTGTCAAAAAACGACACTTACGATGCATCTCAACTTAGGACGGCTTCGTGAAACTCACTCCTGGTACCTACGGTACAGTTCTCGGAGAGACTAGAAAAAAAAATAAGCAAAAGTAAAACGCTGGTCAGTGGGGTGTTGTTTTTGAACATCTTTCGATAAAACAGAATAGCAAGAAATAAATTGTCTAGTGAATAGAATGTTTCAACGCTACACACCCTGGTACGGCACGGAAAGTCTACATCTGGGACTCAAGTGGCGTATTTTCCACATATATCCTCGGAAGTGAGGATATCGCTGCCATCATTTCCCGCTTTTACATTGCCTCATGCGCAAAAACACTTGTCTATATAATAAAAAGAAGATAACACGGCGGCTTGAAGATATGGATTTTATTTTCTCGTGGTAAAAAACAGTTTACGAGCGAGCGCTCGGAAATAAAATTCATATCTTGGCGCCGTTGTGTAATATCCTCTATGTCGTCCAGCCACAGCACAGGGGGCGGAAATACAACAAAGCGATTTACATGTACAACCAGTTATTTATTACTGACTTAATACACCTTACATCCAGATTTTGCTAACAAATTATGTTCCATGTTCACCTACTGAAAACTACTCTGGAAGCCAGCGCCGTTACATGGGCGTTTTATTTTATCAAACCACTAGTATATCAAAATATTATAAACACCTTTATGTATAGAGTACAAACGGTAAGTACTATTAGAATAGGAAGTGTTGTTTTCCCCTACAATTGCACCAACCCTAACGAGTTTGTAGCTGTTACAAGCTCTAGGTTATCAGCAAGGCTTGAAGGACAAAGACAGGTTCTCTGTCTAATGGACGGCGGAGGACGATTAAATATTGTATAAATGCACGGAATCAAAGCTTCACGTTTTACGTGGTATTGTTCCTTTTTTCAGTTCAAGACTTTGTTTCGCATTTTTGGGTCAGAGTTAACCTGCCTAGGTCCTCCGCAGTTCTAACCATACATTTTCCTAGGACTGGTAATTAATTTTAAAGTCTTCCAGAACCTTAAAACAGACAATTTTGCATCTTGAACAGTTTGAACTGTATTCCTGATTATTTGGCTTACGTATTGTCTGAATTCCAGGACTGAATTCAAACTGAGGTTTTACAAACCTTGGCTTTCGGGCGAAAAAAATCTACATTCTAGAAATGCTACCAAAATGCAACATTGTCTCCAGAACTAAAAATATTAAGCGTATTCTACAACCAAAACACTGTATGTACACGAAAAACAAAACAAACAAACAAACCAAGACAGAAACCTTAAAAAAAAATTCTAAGGAAGACGCCTTCCATTACTTCATCAAAACAATGACTCACTATCTAATGGTTATACTTAAAATCCTGTATACGACAGTCGTATCTAACGCCAAAACTGGTGTAAGATTTGCCATTTGCCTAAGTAACTACTTTTATCAACACGTGAAGCTGACGCAATGAAAGCAGTAGCTCTGCAGACCAACATGGTGACAAAAAAACTTTAGATTGCTGGAACCCTGAATCTTGTTTGTGCAGCCTAAAGCCCGATGCTCGAAGTCTTGTGAGCTCGCGCAAAAATCATGACCCTGGCTAAATGGAGCCTTGGAGAGAAGGGACTGTGACCTAGAACTCTTGGATCCTTGGAGCCCTGCATGTACAGGTTTTTACCAAAAAACTTGTTCTTACAACTTTATGGGCAAAAGTCCGTAAAGGATAGGATGTGATGGGATGTTTAGGGCCGTTGTAGGTAAATGGAATGCCACAAATTTATTAATCTTGAGTGTTTTGTGCAAGCTACTGAGATAACAAACAAAGCGCATAGTCTTCCAGCCGCTCTCGCTAATGACAGAAAAAAGAAAGAAACGATTGATTATGTGACCATTTTAGTTTTGAGTCTTATTAACATTGATTCACTGGAACACTTTTAGATTTAACGTTAAAGAGGATGAATGCACCGACAGAAATCTTGCGTTACATATAGACAGTTGGCAAGTAAATGCTAATATATTCAAAGTAATGAGCAATACATTCCTCCGTGATTTTTACTTTTCGTTGTAATCTACAGTGCAACAAAGAACAAAGAAACCAGTTAATAATCACGAAGCAATGAATGACGCATTACTTTGAATATATTAGCATCCACTTGCCAACTGTGAATTTGTAACGCAACCTTCTCCGTCGGTTCATACATCCTCTTTAACGTTAAATCTAAAAGTGTTCCAGTGAATCAATGTTAATAAGACTCCAAACTAAAATTGGTCACATCGTCAAGCACGCGTGTTTAATGTTTTAAAAAAATCTATCGAGCCGTTCTTAAGATTTTAGCAAAAGCGCTCAAAATAAAAAATTACGGTAACCACAAAATTATTATGCGAATGATCTTAGAAAAACAAGTCGTTCTCGAGATCGCGAACACCAGTTTCAACAAAACTTTCTAGGCGTAAAATAGCAAGCTAAAGACACATTTTAACAGTATTTACTAGCCATTTCATCAAAGGGTTGATTATTTTTCGGTGCATTTACTATTACTAGGCAAAAACTAAGGTTGAAAATGTTTTTGCAATTTACTTCAAAACAAACATACAGAATTTTTTTGTTCTTGTATATTTTGTTTGCCATACACCACAGTTTAAGATGCTGGTATTTGCTTTTCGAAGCGAAACCTGGATCGTGCAAAATTTCAATTCTACTGTTTCGAGGATTTTTGTTTATCGTTGTCATGGAAATATCGATTTTTACAAAATGTAAACCACACTAAAGTTCAATCCAAAACCAACAAGTATTGCAAATTTCACGTTGATCTGACAAGGAGAAGACTGTCTAACAGCCGATTCAAAAAGTTAGGTATGGTCCCAAAAAACCGTATCGAAACACCTTAAAAGTCGCAAGCACACTAGTCAGTTGAAACTAAGACTACTAAGTTGCGCTAAGCTACCTAAAACATTGCAATTTAATGTACAGTGTTCTTTGAAAGGCTTACATGTAGCAAAACAAGCTAGTGCACAGTTTTGAAGAGTCCCTGGAAAACAACTCTACTACACGTACCTTTCACTGTCAATTTAAAATAAACTTCCATAACGCACAGGGCTGCAAATGTCAACTAGTCATCGGGCAAAGGCCAACCAAACTTTGACCCTGTCCGATGAAATCTCAACTGTGGTCAGACATATTGAACATGTGCATGTAATGTCACGAAAATGTTTTAAATAACAGCTGCATTTATCGTCATTTGTAAAAGACTAAAAATTTCCCTTGAACGTCGCCGATTTTGTGTGAAGAAAATGGTGACCCAGTTGGAAATACATGTATATACTTGGAAGGAAAAAAAATCATTTGCAGCATTGCACGTAGTAATGGATGAAAAGGTTAGTAAAACGGGCCACTCCGCCCATTGACATGCTGGCTGGGCCTGTATTTGTGAGTTTGTGGATTGCGCCACGCTTCAATCTGGTCCTTGATCTGTTGTATGAATAAATGGGTCATGACAATTCCAGCAATCTGTGCGAAAGAAGAAAGTGCACAAGAATTAGAACGGTCTCCTGCATGGTTAAATGAAAGTACATGCACTGTAGCGACTCCCTGGGCATATAACTGTGGCAATAGAAAAAGGAGGAGGTCTGTGTCTAATGCAATGGATTGATCAACAAGATGACTCATCAAGGCTGGTGCTTTTGGTGCTCACAACTGATCCGGTTGATCCAATTTTGGTGCTTACAACTGATCCAGTTTTGGTGCTTACAACTGATCTAGTTGATACAGTTTTGGCGCTTACAACTGATCCAGTTTTGGTGCTGACAACTGATCTAGTTGATACAGTTTTGGCGCTTACAACTGATCCAGTTTTGGTGCTTACAACTGATCCAGTTGATACAGTTTTGGTCCTTACAACTGATCCAGTTGATGTAGTTTTGGTGCTTACAACTGATACAATTGATCCAGTTTTGGTACTTACAACTAATCCAGGTGGGCGAAGCAACAAGGAGCACATTACTACCCCCCCCCCCCCTGGACAGGATGCTAGTACAACACAAGGTTAGCCCCACCCCCACCCCCAGCAATTTACTATGTTACTCTGGGTCGAAAGAGACAATGTGGGTTCCTTGATGAAGAAAACAACAATCAAACATGGTGCAGAGACTACAATGCACGAGATGGGCCTTGAACCATCAATCCTTTGAGCTTCTAAACAAATCTCTGATCTTAACTTCAACATGCTGACCACTACACCACCTTGCCTCCACTATGCAGGTCAGCAAATATGACCCCTTTGAAAACTTCAGTGATTTCTAATAAAAGCAATTATTCCTTTCCATATCCCTAATCATACAATCTTACTAAAAGATCAACACTAAGGAATCTCTGCTGACATTTCAAACCCAACATTTACCTCAGGGAATGCAAATGCTACAGCAACCGCTGCGACGACAAGCAGATGTTGTCTGAACCACTCCCAGACGGCATCCAGGCAACCAGTAATGTATATTTTGCCTTTCAGGGTCAAGCGCTGTTGAAGAAAAAATCATCAAACACAGGAATTAATACTTCTTCTGCTATCTCTAGGGCTTTTCCTGATCAAGTGGCTTATGCAGATATTACACAAGGACAAGTGGCATATTTCACATTCAAAGGTACACGTAGAAACACGTTGAAGGGAAAGATGGCAAAAAGGTTAAACTCTCTCATGCAGCACAGGGTAAGCAAACTGCATTCATTTTGACACAAGCACAGAACTACCAAGCACTCCTATCTCCTCAAAAAGTTCAACTCCAAAAAGACCTGTAGCCCTGAATCTTAACCAGTGCGAGGTACAAGATGGCTTTTCATGACCTTGCTTGAGCGGGTAGGGTATTCTGTAGTTCAGCTGATGCAAGTGTTCACAAAAATTGAGTCACTCAATTAGATACACATATCCATGAAAATTAATGTTGTAAAATGTATGTGAATTGCATGTTGCATGGCAGTGATTGTTAACGTTATTGGAAACTTCTCATGTATGACCACTCAGAGGTTTCACCAGATTTTGCTGCACAATGGGTGCACTGAAATGACATCATCAATGCCCGTCCACAAGCTCAGTTGCCCCCTCCCCAGTCTGTGCTCGGCTACAATGTAACACCACTGTTTGCTTTTTCTTGCATGCAATCTTGCATCCTATATCCACTAGAAAGCCTGCTCAGAGGCTACTACAGTACTCACGTGTTTCTCCCTCACTTGCCAGCCACATTGTATGTTAGGCCTCTATACAGGTAAAAAAACAGAAATTATATGTTAGAACAAACTAAGCAACAGCTGCATATGGGATGGTAAACACGCCCTTGCACTTATGTTCACTGTTCATGTACATGTACACTACAGCCTGTACATGTATTTGTGGGTAAATTGGTTTTGTACTGTGAGTAGAATATTATGAAAGGGAGCGGTCGCCAATTTTCCTGAGACAGGCACCAGTATACAATGTACCTTAATTTTGCTGTAATGTACTCTTCCAATCAGCCTCTTGTGCAAACAGAATCAAACTCGTGTATGTAATCAATCTACAGTGTAGAATGAAGTATTGTAAGGTTGTGCAATGTTGTTGTTAAAAAATGTCATTTTAATTACGTGGATGACCTCTTGCATCATAACGGTAATGATGTTCAAATTCACCTACAGAAGTATTCACAATGTTCATTGCCAATCACTGCCATACATGTACATATGTACCTCATCTGGTTCTCGCACACAGCAGGAATGTGGAACACTGCACTGTTCAGGGGAGATTCCACCACACTTGAAATAGCGGTTGATATCCCAATCATTAAGATCTGTGCTTCCACAACACTTGAACTGCAAAGTGAATGGCGTTCGACTGTCATTTTTGAGTACAGCTGTACATGTAAGTTATTAGGCATATCATTGTTGAGGGGTTTCACTCAACTATCTTCACTGAAGAGTTGTTGCTAGGGGGATTGCTATGGACAGAATTTTGTAGAGATTGAGGGATGAAGCTTTTAATTTTTCTCTTCGAAGGGGAGATTTAGCCAAATACCAAAAAAATACACTTGGTAGTGATGTACCAATCATCAATTGTAATCGATAATTGACTGAAAACTCTTGGTGATGCAACAAGCGTAATCATGTATAATCGATTGTTGCAAAAAACTGAATAAATTAATGTGAGAATTGCGAGAATACATGTAAGTAAATAGATGTTTAACATCCTGGTATGCCTTGTCTGTCGTCTTTTCTGGACCAGAAAATGGTACATTCAATCCCCTGAATTTGCCTCCAATACCCGCCAGTCTGTATTTGCACTTTTCAGAGCAGAATGACATTTGGAATGTTAAGTGTTGACCGTACATGTATAAATAATCTCCTGCAGTCTTCTGCTTACATGTAGTTTCATATTATCATTCAACCTAAATTAAATCATTTCCCGATAGTCTTACAAATTGCAACAAAACAACAATTAAGTTAGAACTAGTTTAAGTTAAAACTAGTTTAAAAAGTAAAAAATGAGCTTTAAACCGTACAATAGGCAGTTGGCACACTGGCAACCAGAAAACTTCATTTTAGAAAAATTCTTCTTGAATTCAGGTAGAGATCCCACGCACTTTGTCACAGATGGCTTCTCTCTTTTGAATTGGTAAAGCAAGGACAAAAGTTGTCCAAAATATTTAAAACATGTATAAAATAATTAATTTTTACAACTTACCCCCTCTTGAACAGAGTTAATAGCATTCTCTAGATCAATGTTATCTCGGTACTCCTCTATGGCTTTCTTGAACTGATTGTCAACAGACTTCCGAACCTGAAGATAATACATGTGCGTAGAAAACTGCTTTCAGAGGCTTGTTCTCAGTACTGGTTCAAAATAATCAACAATGGTGTAGTATTCCCCAAAGTGGAGTAAGTAGTGATTGATAAGTACTGTATCTGCCACTGTTCCCCGTCACTGAGTGCAACTGTCTTAGTATAAACATGTACCTCGCAAATGAACAGTGAGCTCCCCTAGTTGTGTGAGCCAACCACTGCTTCGCTTGGAGGTGAGAAACCAATGTATCTTGAGTTTGAGTAGCAAGCCAGGGCCCAGTTGTTCAAAGGGTGGATAATGCTATCCACTGGATAAATCGCTTTCCAGCTGATAATGTTGAAAAAACAAAGTACACCATCTACTGGATAGTAATTTATCCAGTGGATAGAGTTATCTGCTCTTTGAACAACTGGGGCCATAGTGCAAAGAAAATACTATTCACTGGTACAGTGGTGTATGGTGTAAACTTATTCCAGTTAACACTGGTGGTTTTATTTAAAGGAGTGCCAGGGGCACTCTATCGAACTCAAGTTACTGCCCTGTTGTCACCTCTCTTGACATACTGTGTTTACAAGAGTTGTGCTTGATACGCTGTATGAAAATCAGATACTGCATGAGTATTATACATGTAACCTTCTGTACATGTGTATCACGAGATGTGAAGGAGTGGATGGTTTACATTTGTATTTGTCATTGGGTGGTTCCAGAAAATATCCATACCCATACCACGGGCGGCATCTCGGAATTCCAAAGGGGAGGGGGGGTTACGTCGACTGGAATTCCGAGGACATGGGGGGGGTTACATCGACTGGAATTCCGAGGACATGGCGAGGGTTCATTGGACTGGAATTCCGAAGGCATACGGGGGTTTTCAGGAGAGTAACTTCCAGTTTGGTGTAGTTAAGTCTCTTCAAGAAAAACTCGTCAAAAACGACTCATCTAAGGACGATGATTCACTCGTAAACACGAGACAGGTTCAACTCAATCAACACGCCGGAGACACGTTTTAATGGTGATGGTCAATAAAATGTTTATGCTAACATGACGGCTGAAAGCTGTTCACTTGCCAGTAGATCGGTCACAAAAGCTATTGTAGGCTTTTCTTCGATTGTTTTGCTCGAATACAATACTGTAGATCCCAGCAAAGGGTTTTCAGCCCTTATATTAAAGCAGATATCATCGAGACACGTGAAATTGTTGCGTTACATACCATGCGACGTTCATTGAAAAGGTCAGATTTCTTGCGTTATGCAAATTTGATGCGCTTTTGATCAGACTACATTCACTATTTTGTACAAATTCTTTTAAAGTTGTCATTGACTTTGAATTTCAATGTGAGTTGCATTTACTATTTTAATTTTAATCGAAGGATAAAGTGCGGGGAAAAAGTTTGATTTGTTCTCGCGCAATTTATTTGAGGCCGCAGTACAGTATGCAAATTGCGTTCACTGTGAACTAAAAATAATTGCAGGATAAAAAGCTTGCTATTTTACTCTAATTCGTTTCCTAACATTATAACCTTCGATTTTTAGAATAGGTTGCATTCAACAGTTTCGCTTTTGACGGCAGGTTTGAGTCTGGCAAACGCAATTATGAATTTCCAATTTCAATTCTGAAAATTTTAGCTTTGTTGTTAAATTTTACGTTGCATTCGGCATGCAAATTATTCACTACAACCCTCGACACCAAAAATTATAGACACACGTTTAAACATTGGACCAAGCGTTGGAATGACTTCAAAGCCGTTTGAGTTTTCTAATGTTTAACGGGTTATTGGAAGTGTACGTTTTGCCGTGGAAGGTTACAATGTAAAATATCACTCAGTTGGCCGCTGTTTGTCATCACGCAACGTTGATTGTTTGCTGTGAGGGAGCGAAAGGATTAATTTCCGTTTAATAAAGGTGTTTGGAATACAGAGAGGGCTTTTCAAATCAGTTGGAAGAAAAAAGCGGCAATTCCTATGGGGGCTTTGAATGATTACGGAATTCCGAAGGCATGGGGGGGGGGGGGTAGAACGGTTTGGAATTCCGAGGGCAAGGGAGGGTTGAGCATTTTGGAATTTCCTAAGGCAAGGGGGGGTCTAGATGAAGATGCCGCCCGTGGTAGGGTATGGATATTTTCTGGAATCACCCATTTGAACTAAACTTACTGGATTTCATTTCTCATTACCAGTAATTCCTGCATGGTCATTTGTCTTTTGTGGTAAAACTACTTGTAAATAATCATTTCTGGGAGTAAACAATTACCAGTACCTCACTATTGACAATAACAACAATGACAACAACAACAACAACAACAACAACACTTTGATAACAGCAAATACTTTGTTTATGTATAGCATTGTAAGAGTACGAACACTATCTGCTAAACGTTACATTGTACTCATAATAAATGATATAAGGTTAATAAATATTGTTTAATAATTATTATTGTGTGGTTCCAGAAAATATCCATACCCCTACCACGGAGGGAATTTCACTTAGGACCCCCCTCCTCCGCGGATTTTCCGTTTTTTGAAGTAAGCTATAACCCCCCCATCCCTCTGGATTTTCCACAGTCTGTCAAACACCCCCCAGCCCCTCTGGAAAATTTCGTTCAAGAAGGGAGACTGTTAAAAATGAAGCAACTGATCCAACTTTAAATGAAGCTAAGCCATTCCGATTAGCGTAGGACGCGTTTATACTGTTTATTTAAAATAATAACGTACATAGTCATAACTTACTCATAACATATTATCTTACCAATACCAACTGTTCTTCTCTACGTCAAACAGATTTACTAGGTATTTGTAACATTACCTTGACAAAAGCATGTAAAACGTTCGTTTTAATTGAAGAATTCGCTTGAAAAGTCGCAGTGTTGCCGATAAATGTTACTTCAACATGAATGTGATCATGATTGAACAAAGAAAATACACAAACAAAATTAAGGGGAAATGATCAAAATAGAAAGAATAACGAATATTGAGTTCTCTAAAGTCGTTACAATGCATACCAGCCCTCAGTTAAGAGCCTGTTACTTGAAGGTGCAAGAGTAGCCAGAAAGCCCGTAAACATTTGACGACACTTGTACTTCGCAATAAATATTCTCGTTGCTGAGCTTAGCAAAACACAACTTCTACTAGTCAATGAGATCGCGCTTCGCTTGCCAGGACGGACTGATTGTTCGTAAATAACGCTTATAATAAAGGTGAAGGTAAGCTCAAAATTGGGTTGTTTAGATGACGAACACATTTCATCGAAGGATCGTTGTCATGATAAGTAAATGTAACCACTCCTGGTACGCGTTGCTGTCTTCTGACAGACTGGTAACGAGTAATGGCGGCTACTTCTACGCAATGACGATGTTTATCTCGTTTCCGCCCCAATATCGCTTCCAAAGCGCCTTTGGGAGAAAGAATACCTCTTTTACGTTTAAAAAAAGTGTTTATTTAGCAGTTAAACTAATTTAATTCCACAATAAAGATCTACAAATTCGGTAAGTAGTTATGTTTGAACTTTATCTGCAGCTTACATCGGAATGAATCGAAGTTGACCCTCTGGAAAGTAAATTATCCATTCAACCCCCCTCTCCTCTGGATTTTCCTGGGCTTTTGACCCCCCCACCCCTCCGGAATTTCCAATTCCCTCCGTGGTGGGGGTATGGATATTTTCTGGAACCACACATTGTGCTGAGGAACTCACAACGAGAACTTAAGTTGAAGATGGGTTTGGCTATCTTCAATTTGAGTTCTCACTGTGAAAGGACAAAGAAACAAAAACAGTTAACTTACATGTAAGCAATACATGTATCTTACAAAGTTCAACCTGTTTTTCTTTAGGCAGTAACAATTTGGAACTTTTCTGCTTTGCTGTGCCTTTCAGGTACACGTAATCCCTGATCACAAATACATGACTGTAACCTTCTGTATCATAAAAATCTTCATTTATGATTATACATAAATGTTACAGATATGTCCTTGATACACACCTCAGGCCAAAAGGCAAAAGCAAGTAGGCCTGCAATCACTTCCAGAATGACTACAATTATCATAACAACCATGTACTGCAAAGAAACACAAACCAACCACAACAAGTTAATGTACAGTCATTTATAAATTATCAGATTGAAACTTTTGAATAACCACTGAAACATCTTCAGTTATTATATCAGCAATCTTCCAACAGTTTTCAATGTTTCTTTGGCACATGCAATACTACCCAAATGAGATGTAATTTTACAATAGCCACATGGGAAAAATACATGCACGTACATGCAATGCTTCTCTGTGAAATACGGTGTACTGTTGATATCCCACTTATGATTTGATTTGTAAAGTTGACTCCCAATAACTTGAACCTCCAAGGGAGATCATACATGTAAAAGTTCAAGTTATCCGGAGTTCCGAGTTATCGAAGGTAAAATTATAAAGAAGATGACCCGAGGGGAAAAAACACATTCACTTTGAGTTAGTGGGAGGTTCGAGTGACTGAGGGTTCGAGTTATTGGGAGTCAACTGTATTTGTATACATTAACTCAAAGCCTCACAAATGTGAATACTGAAAAATCAAGTCACTTGTGCAGTATTTCACATGCAGTATTTCATGTAGTATCATTTCATTGGTACGTTTCTAAAACATAGCATTTTGAAGGGGTGGGTACCTGTATTTCAACCAAAAATGTAATACTAAAGCTGAATGAGATTGCAAAACCAAACCATTGATCAGGTGAGCTTTTCGAAATGATACTAAAAATAGACGACAGGCCCTTATGAAATAAGGGCCTTACAAAATTCTGTTTGCTGAAGCCAAGCAAGAATTACTCAACATCACCTTGATTAGGAAAAGCCTTGTTTGCATTCACAAAACTTTCAACACACTAATTTACATACATGACTACAAAACTAATCTCGTTGAAAGACCTCGTCAGGAGTTTTTGTGCACTGTTACATGAAATTGGTTGAAATTCGAAACAAACATGGTGACCAACTGAAGGGGTCTTTCGACAAAACTATTTTTTGTAGTTGCGTATATAAATTAGTGTGTTGGAAGTACATGTACATGTACAGGGTGTAAATGCAAATGAGGTTTTTCCTAATCAAGATGACCTTTAAGGTGTTATAATTGGCTAAAGTTCCAAAAAAAAATTTTCTTGTTATTTCGCTTATTGTGTAGTTTATGTATTGTTATGTTGTTATTTACAAAATAGCGGCTCAGTGATCGCTAGTTTCCAAGAAAGAGAGGTTTGAAATTTGTTGTTATGCGGCCATTTTGAGCCACCATCTTGGAATTTTGCGTGTAGACTCCCTTCCGGTCTCGCGCACGGCTGGATGTCTTTGAATCTACAGCAGCGAAGCTAAAGGTATCGAGAGTAAATGAAAACATAACAAAAAGCTATATCAACCTGAATACTAACAGACTTTTTGGTGATATTCAATTGATATTCCACGCATCAGAAAAAAGCAAGCTCAGTTTATCATACCCGGGCATATTTATACACAACAAGGCGAAAAGCGTACCGCGCATTCATGCAGCAAGGTAAAGTTGACAAATCAAAAGAGCAATATTACAATCGCCGGCTACAACTACCTCATACTAGAAGTACACCTTTTGCTGTTCATTCTGAGAAAATACGCAATCATTTGCGTGAAACGGCGATCAATTACGCAAAGAGACATTCATTAGCACGAAAATACGAACATTTGCGCAAAAGTCAGATTCAATAGCGATTTTTGCATTTTAATCAACATTCAATAACACCTTTGGGCATTCATATGCGTCATTTGGCATACAAAAGAGAAAAATATACTTTCATTTGTGCTAGTATGCAAGTCATTAACACCATCTTGAATGTCAATAGGGACAATAAACAAACATTAAAGTGAAAATACCATTTATTAACATTTCTGTCACACTGAAAGCAATTCAATAGAATTCCTGGACGGCCTTAGTGTGGATGAGACAAACATTAATGCACTTGTACAAACAATTACGTGTTCTTTAAATTCAATAAACAAAAAACGATTTTCAATGGAACAATACCCATTTTGCCTGAAATTTTCATTGCCAGTGTGATGCCCATGACATGTACATGTATGTACAACCCTTTGGATAGGTTACGTAACCTTTGTCAAGTGCAAAATAGGATAAAAGGATCAGAAAATTTTTTCCTGTTCATTTCTCTTCGTGAGCGTTTTTTGACTACTGGTACATGTACATGTACATACAAAATGCCTCGAAGAAATCGAATACCTCTCGAACACAGAGAGAGAATCGTTAGAGCTTTTGAGGACGAGCAGGAAGACTATCTTTTGGTCGCAGACACGTTGGACGTGAATCAATCAACGGCAAGGGGTATCGTGGCGCGTTACATCATAGAAGGCAGAATTCGGGAGAGACCAAGAGGTGGAAGAAACAACGTGCGCGTGGATGATGAAATGAGAGACTGTCCAGAGCAAATTAAACTGTCTGCTCACACTTGCTCAAATAAACAGTGAATTAAGGAGACGGTTACCAGCCAAACCCGAGATACATGACCGTACTGTATCAAGTACGTTAGATGGGATGCTGTTCTGAGTGAAACTGGTCAGACCCCTCCCTGCTGACAGAAACAGACCTGACGTGCTGAACAAGCGAGTCGATTACGCGAACTGGTTTATGAATCATGCCATAGTCCATCACTGTGTGTTTGTCGACGAATGCGGCTACAATATTTGGAAGGCCAGAAATCATGGCAGGGCGCGGCAAGGAGAGAGGGCGTACCGCCAAGTGTGCGGTCAGCGTGGACGAAACCTGACCGTGACAATGGCAATTTCGCCCATAAACGGACTTGTGTTTTCGTCAGCCGCTGTGGGAGGAATGAACGCTGAGCGTTTTAACAACTTCCTGGCACAGGCGAGGACGAACTTAGATCCTGACGAGTCAGTGATCTTTGTTTATGACGGAGCACCGGCCCACAGAAACCCGACCATTCCTGCCCCAAATACAGAGCTTAAAATGCTTCCACCCTACAGCCCTTTCCTCAACATCGTGGAACAGGCAATAAGCAGTCTTAAAGCGGCCATCAAGGCCGACATCTCCCGTCCTGAAATCCAAAGACTTATGGACAACAGAGATGAAGCAAGAGCCCGAAGAATCCCACTAGGGGATTTTCGAACACAACAACTTCTTGAAGCTCTACACAGAAACATTGACACTGTCACCGCAGCTAAATGTGCTCAATGGTACCGTTTAATGCAGACCTACCTGACAAGATGTTTAAATAGAGAGGTTATTGAGGGATAGATTAAAATTCAGGTACTATAGGTACTATTCAATTGAAAATCGTTTTTTGTTTATTGAATTTAAAGAATGCGTAATTGTTTGTACAAGTGCATTAATGTTTGTCTCATCCACACTAAGGCTGTCCAGGAATTCTATTGAATTGCTTTCAGTGTGACAGAAATGTTAATAAATGGTATTTTCACTTTAATGTTTGTTTATTGTCCCTATTGACATTCAAGATGGTGTTAATGACTTGCATGCTAGCGCAAATGAAAGTATTTATTTCTCTTTTTTGTATGCCGAATGACGCATATGAATGCCCAAAAGTGTTTACTTATTGAATGTTGATTAAAATGCAAATATCGTTATTGAATCTGATTTATGCACAAATGTTCGTACTTTTGCGCTCATGAATGTCTCTTGCGCAATTGAAGGCCGTTTCACGTAAATGATTGTGTATTTTCTCGTAATGAACAGCAAAAGGTGTATTACCCAGGTACACAAACTCCTCATTGATCAAAGTATCTCCATAATTATTAAAACCGGTAAGATCTTCAATCTTTGGTTCAAAATTATGCATCCTCCTCACGCGGTCCACAGCTGAATGTTTCCGCGATAAACTTCTGATGTTTACCCCAGCGACATTGACATATAACTACCCTGTGAACAGATTTATATCAGATACAAATAAATCTACTGCATCTTTGAAAATTTTAGAATCTCTTTCAGACGAATGTAAGCTGCCTACTTCTTGCACGCTTACGAGTCAGCCAAAATATCATCACATCTTCGTATTTGATCGTACAAAAATACAAAATAAAACTTCGAGTGCCATCAACGCGAGAGAAGATTTCGCTTCCCTTTCAAAGTCCATTCAACAGGAAAAAATGCACCCGATAAACGAAAGAAACACTGTTTCGATCGAATCTGTTTCGCCGAGGAAACCAAACACCCACGTGAATACTTGATAGCTTCCTCAAACACGGGCGACATACAGTATGTGCGTAGTGACTTGTGCGCATTGTCACCGCTGACAAAAAGACTGCAGTGTCATTGTTTATCGTGGTTGCTAGGGACTCTGCGAGTGTTTGATTCTAGGACGTGTTACATGCTCGAAATACGCCATTTTCTGCATTTCTTCCACGAAATGAGTGTCCCAGAAGGCAATGCAACTTGTAACGCAGAAAAGGAACATGGCGGACTCGAATTGAGCAAACGAAAGCGTAAAGACGTGCAAAATTCGACGGATTATCAGCGCATGTGAGGTGAAAATAGGAATATTTTCCACGCATTTTAATCAATTCTGCTGAAAGTTGTCAGAGTTAACAAACACAAATGGAGCTACATGTATTTTGTCTGACTTAGCCGCAGTTTCCCGTTGCATCAGATCAATGTTGTGGCATGTCACGTGCCTGGTTTAGAGATCTTCGGTTTTTTCCTGTAGGATTTCCACCTGGATTGCGGCTAAGTGACACAAGAATCCCTTTTACATAGGTGTTTGATAGTACAAAGAAGAAAGTTTTCAAACAAAAAGAAATGAAGAAAAGAAAATATTTATGAATTTGAGTGACATTTTTAGGTGTTAATTTTCACGCCTTTCTGACAGGAAATTCAAACTTTTGACTTGAAATTCGGATTCTACGGGAAAAAATATTAGCGAATGGTTATGTTTGAAATGAAAACAAAGTGGATGAAGTATTTTAGAAGACTTCGTTTAGAATGCATTTTAGCCAATTGTACCACCTTAAGTTCAGTCTGGAAAAATAACTATTAGATTACTTTAACTGTTACAGTTAACTGCAGTGTCTCTACCTACATGTATGTGTGACTAACCAAATATTATCAAAAAAGAGATACGTACAGTTCTGAGGAAGCAGATGTTCTCTCTGAGAGCTCCAACTGTACCAAAAAAGGAGATGATGAAGATAAAAGCCCCAACGGCAATCATGACAGCTGCTGGGTCAGTTGAGATGCTGGAGAACTCGCTGTAGCCACCCTTTTGAGTGACAGCCCACAGACCAACACCCATCATGACACCACCAATGGCCTGAAAATGTTCATAACAAAACCTGCACATTAACCCTTTAAGCCCTGATATCAGTATGCAAATTCTCATTACTGGTCTCCATACATTTTGTTTCAGTACCAGTTGGGAGAACTTGTTTACACATCAAGACAATTCATCTTTGGTGATCATTTCCCTAATTCTCATGACCTGTGTGTTTTATAATGCACTGATATATTGAGGAGAAATTTGATGCTGATCGGCATTGGGGCTGAAAGGGTTAAAATAACTAGCAAGGGCAAGAAGGCACTTAAAACATTTCTGTGATTTTGTGGCTACAAAACTTGTACAGGAGGGATGCTACACCAAAGATACCTGCGTACATGCACAAGTTCTTTGTACAAAACCACTGTGGATAATATTTGTCAAAGACAAACCGCCGTTAACTTTGTGGTAGCTGTACCTTGCCCTGCATAAAACACATGCATAACTAAGTTACACTCCTCACTTGGGCTGACAGTGCTTAGTGAGTGACAAATATTCTAACTATGAGGATTGAGTGGGAGATGGTCCAGCCAGGTTTAATACAGGCCTAGTGCTTTACTTATTAGTGATGGTTCATAACATGTAAGTTATACATTTTGTGGGTGATCTTGAGCTTACACAAACGTGTACTTACAAGATCATTACTGTATGGCCACAACTTCATATGTCAAGTTACGACCCATGGATTTGTTATTAAGAAGATGTCTAGTACGAATGATGAATGAATCATGCGGTGGTTAAGTTTAAATCTAGTTTACAAAGAACTCATAGAGGGCCAAACTCAAAAGTCGTAAAGTGCTTTACAACATACACGTATTGTACAAAGAAAAATACAAACAAAAGCACAAGAGTGTTCAAAATTATATGTTATTTGAACAAGCACTGAAGCACAACATCAGATATACAGAAGGCATGCCTTTAAACATAACTGATCAATATTACATGTTGGAAGTCCAATATGAAGGACGCTGTTTGCTTATGCCTACATTGTATGTTCATGATGTCCTACCAGAGGGTAAATAATTGCGACAAGGGACAGGGGTAAAAGAGTAGAGACAAAAATTCAAATGAAACTGCAACAACACAATTGTGATAGAGGAAACATTAACACTGACAACTACAGTGTAGGACCCATCGAAGCCATTTGAATGGGTGACACAAGGCATTAGCTCTGGTTTTCAGTTGGGATGCCACAGTATACATTTGTATCTGAGGGTTCGTGAAACAACATGACATTCTTTCGCCATGAACAAATTCCTGATTTGGGTAAATGTTTCATTCAAATCTAATTTGCATGAAATTAACTATTGCAACGTCTATTGACCACCCATGAATTCCATGCACTTGACAAAGCTCCGATTTAAATATCGTAACCTTTTACACATTTGGCTTAAACTCATTTTACACTAAATCATGATGTAAAATTGAAAACAGGCAGAAGTAACACTTTACTTGAGAGCATTACAATATTAATGAAGATCGAAGCGAATGCACGCAGTCTGTCTGGTTTTCCGAACCCACAAACCATGCAACAAAGGCGAAACGAGATAATATGATGCTGGGTAATAATACGAGAACTTCTTATTGGTTTGCCATTATTGCTCGGCTGGAGTGAACCGCAATCACAAGATACTCGAAAAAAGGAGATAAATCAAAGTTTTGAATGACTGATCGTATTTAGTAACAAAGAACTAAGAAAATGACAAATAACGGTGAATGAGCGGGCTTTTGTGATACTTGGCTTCCCATACAGAGTTTCGAAAACGATAAAGCTTTGACAACTGAAGTCCGACTGACACTGTTTCCTTTTGTAGAAGACTGACAAAAACGAAAGAAGGATACTTTTGACTTGATGGGGGGAAACAAGTCTAAGTTTAGAAAGGATTAGGGAACGGGAAAAACACACATTTCGAGTAAATAAGCTTAGTAAGCTTATACTTCGAACGAATCACAAAACAAAACGGACATCAACACATTTGCAGCAACATTTCGTGAACTTACCCAGTACAGGAGGTTGAATGCGAACAGAACATACTTCAAAACCTTGCTAACTTTTCCTTCTTCGGCCATCTTTTTAGAGAAAAGCCCAAAATATTGGATCGAATACTACTCAACAAAAAAAGAAAAGGGAGGTGCTTTGTAGAAAGACGCTGACCCATGCATAAATTAGCATATCGTTAGATCCAGACTCCCAGCCATTTTCGTTCGATTTTCTGGCACGTCATGCAATCCGCCCTCGATTGTCACGTAAAAGGAAGGCGTGACCAATTTAGCTGGGCTGCATCGGGCTGCATACCATGATCGAGGGGAGAGTAACCCCCGCGGATCATAGGGCGCATATTCGGCTTGAAGAAAAAATTTTACCGTTGTTCGGTCACGATCGATGTACCACGAAACCCTTTTTTATTAGCCAGAATTGTCTGGGTGATTGATAATCATTTTGACAATCATTTTTGGTTGGTTTTCATTGATTGATACTGCTGGGAATAACTCCTCTGCGGTAAAGTTATACCAGATTTCAAGCATTCTTTGGCTTTACATTTGCAATCTATGCCGGTCTGCAGTTTGCGTTACGTTTTGCACGGCCTAATCCGGCTCTCAGTTATTGTATAGCTTTTAGTGTACAGTATGTATACAGTCTGTAGTATGCGTTTTTGTACTGCCCAGTCTAACTCTAACCCGTATAGCTCTAGTCAGGAGCCTTCTAATGGGCTCCTGACTAGAAAAGTGCTTCAAAGATAAGGGAATTATTTTTTACCAAAAAAGTTCTAAGTGTTTGAAAACGGGAAATGGATTTGTCGGCGCCATTTCTAAGAGTAATTTTGTTCAGGTGCAGAACACAAACTCGTCAGATTTGAGAGAAATGAAAATATATTTACACTCACACACTAATCTATATCACTGAGGATCCTGTCTATATATCCTCATGTTTCGACTGCATCGTGAATAGAGAGGGGAGGGACAGGAGGGTAAATCTCCCTCCTCCCTACTTTTTCAGCCAATTTCTCCCTCCTCCCTAAACTTTCGCCTCCCAGCGAATAAGCGAATAAAGCGCCGGGGCAAAAAACAGACGAATTTTACTTACTTAAGAAGCGGTGTACGATCAGTATCATCACTTTAATTTCTCTTTTGTTTCGATAATTCTTGAAAACGTCGATGAATTTTGAAAAACTCGATGAATCTTGAAAACGTCGATAAATCTTGAAAACTGACGTGAAAAAACTTGAAAAACGCGAAAAAAAATAGCTTGAAAAACGCGAAAAATCTTGAAAAACGTGAAAAAACTTGAAAAACGCGAAAAATCTTGAAAAAAAACTCAAAAAATCATGAAAAACGTGAAAAAGCTTTCTGACCTCGAAGAAGAGGTTATTGTTGATAACAGGCAAAGTTGTAAAATGGGGTTGGAAGGCCTACGCGACTCCTACTTCACGCCTTTGTTCGCCGCGCCTTATCTCGGTCTTTTGGCCAATTTTGCTTCTTGTGTTTTAGTAGTGGGCTTAGTTGGGAGGATTTTTATATGGTGACTGAATTGAGCCGTCACAACTTAGGGGTCGCATTTTTTAAGACTTTGATCTCGAGGTCATATCTGATCAATTTTCAGATAACCAGTGGATTCTTGTGGCTCAAGCACACTGTTTGTTATTCTCAGTTAAATTTGACCTCTGATCGTTTGTTGAGCGACTAAATGTGGTTTCTGTGCCTCTTTCGGCATATTAGGTACGTTGAATCTGGCTCGGTTAGGAACTTGATGGAGTTTTTTTCAGCCTCTCGGCAATAAAGGATCTGAAATATTATCTGTAACGTGATGAGTTAATTTCCCTGCTGATGTTTGTAACGCCAGGCCCGGCTTATTTGTATAATTCTGTTGCAGGATGTTGTGTTTCGTATCACAGAGTGTGATCTATAGACCCTTTCCGTCATGAAACTGAAGTTGTAGCTTCTTTCTAGCTATGCAGCATGCAATAGCTGGCTGAACTCTGCTTCAGTGAAACATGTGTGAGTAAGCTCCTCTTGAAACTGAGAGTTTCAAACCCTCAGTGGCTCACCTGTATCCAAATATGGGTCGAGTACCCCCCTCCCCGGGTACAAACATCAGCAGCCTATAATATTTTAGATCCTTTATTGTCACAAATACAAACACGAGAGGCTGAAAAACTCTATCAAGGGGTAAAGGAGCCAGATTCAGCGTACCTAAGATGTCAAAAGCGGCATAGAAACCACATTACGTCGCATTAAAATTTACATTAAGTCGCTTAACAGACGATCAGAGGTCAAAATTAACTGACGCGCCATCATACAGTTCTTAGAAAAAGATCGATATGACCTCGAGAAAAAAGTTTAAAAATGCGACGTTTAAGTTGAAGTGGCTCAATTCAGTGACCATTTAAAAATCCTCCCAACTAACCCATTACAAAAATACAAGAAGCAAAATTGGCCGATAGACCGAGATATGTAAGGCGAAGCGTACGAAAGCGTGAAGTGGGAGTCGCGCAGGCCTCCCAACCCCATTTTATAACTGTTCAAGATTTTTCGCGTTTTTCAAGTTTTTTTCGCGTTTTTCAAGTTTTTTCGCGTTTTTCAAGTTTTTTCACGTTTTTCAAGATTTTTTTAGTTTTTTCAAGATTTTTCTTGTTTTTCAACTTTTTTCGCGTCGTTTCAAGTTTTTCACGTTTTTCAAGATTTTTTTAGTTTTTTTTCAAGATTTTTCGCGTTTTTCAAGTTTTTTTCGCGTTTTTCAAGTTTTTTCACGTTTTTCAAGATTTATCGACTTTTTCAAGTTTTTTCGCGTTTTTCAAGATTTATCAACTTTTTCAAGACTTAACGAGTTTTTCAAAATTTACCGACCTTTTCAAGATTTATCGAGTTTTTCAAGATTTATAGAAACGAAAGAAAAATTAAGTGATGATACTCATCGTACACGGTAAATATTACGGCACTTACATTTTAGGCCTAATAAGTTGAGAAATTCACTTGCTTCGCCCACGTTTGACAACTGGTTTGTATCATTAAACATTGTTACTCACATCTCTGTTATTGAGTCGAGTTCCAGATCAGAGACTTGTAATATAATGGAGAAATTCAAGCAATGCCTTAAAATATATATCCCTCTAAACAAATAGATGTTTTGACCGTTCAAGCTAGAAACCAATGTTTAAAAAACCTAAGCAAAGTACTTCCTCGGAGTAACGGCGTCCAAGTGACCAAAAGTGGAGGGCTCAAAAGCTAATCATAGCCCCTTTTTACTCATTAAAAGTAGTCATAAAGCTAGCCGGTAGTTTTACAATTCTGTTGGAGTACGAGCGTCCAGCTAAATTGCAGCGGGTTATTTTTTTCTACAATATTAGGCGCCAGCTTGTGAAGGATTTCGAGCAGTTCGCAAGAAGTATGCGCGCACAGTATATATTTCACGGGAAAAATAGCGATCTCCACCCTTTACATGTCAAATCGGACTGGATACCACCTATCCAACCATCAGTGACGCTAGAAAGTTATTTAGAAGAAGTTAAGATCAGCCTTGCGAATATTCAAGTGCGCAGACCAAAAGATAATCTGCCACACAGAGAGCGACGTGCGCTAAAAGATTTAACACGCAACAAAAACATCGTACTCAAAAAAGGAGATAAGGGAACCGCAACCGTCAAAATAAATAGACGAGATAAAATTAAGGAGGGCCAGAGTCTACTTGACGACAGAAATAACTACCGGCCCCGGCCACCGGCCCCTAGTTGAGCCAACGATAGAATCCACATCCCAAAAAGTTCAACTGTTAGTAAAATCCCTCAGCCAAGAGGGACATATTGACTCAGTGACGGAAAAGTGGCTTTCCCTCACACCTAATCCGCCGAGAACTCTAGGTTTTTACACACTTACAAAAATTCACAAACCGACTCTAGTCGGTGGACCTATCATATCAGGGTGTGACGGCCCAACAGAACGCATTTCATCATTATTTTGTTGATAGATTCGTTCAGCCTATAGCACAACCGCAAGACTCGTATCTCAAAGATACGACAGACATTATAAACTTTGTGGAAAAGACAAAAGTGCCTGCCGACGTTATCCTAGTCTCGATGGACGTCACTAGCCTCTACACAAATATACCGCAAGAAGAAGGATAAACACGGTATTCGAAGCATACCAAGATAACAAGCCCCCCATTCCAGTCCGGTACCTCAGCGAAATGCGTGGTCTTTTTCTTAAGGAAAACTCTTTCTAGTTCAATAGAAAAGATTACTTACAACTGGCCATGGTACTGCTATAAGAACAAAAATGACCTTAGCTTTTGCTAACGTTTTTATGGTCAACATTGAGAAAGAGATCCATAGACAGAGTACCAATAAACCGCTAGCCGAGTGTGGAAAAGATTCATCGATGACGTGTTTTCACTGTGGAACATAACAAAAGACGGTGGATGACTTCATTGAACAGGCAAATAAGTTTCATCCCACTATCAAGTTTACGGCTGAAATCTCAGAGAAAGAAATCACATTCCTTGACACGAACATGTACAAAGGCCAGAGGTTTTATAAAGTATCATTGCTAGACGTGCGAACGCATTACAAGCCTACGGAGACTTTTCAGTACACGAATTTTTATTCGTGCCGCCCACCAGGTGTTACAAAAGGTTAGAACAAACTTGTCTAAAACTACGTTTGAGGCGAACATAAAGGACTTTATGTCTCACTTGATATCTAGAGGATATCCAGTTAGCCTGGTTAAAAACCATCTTGGCGAAGTTCAATTCAGTAAGAGGCACTCTGCTCCAACGCAGAAAAATCAAACCGCACGAAAGAAAATATTGCCGTTTGTAACGCAATACTACCCAGCACTACCTGGACTCAAATATGCCGCCGAACTACCTGCATCATAGCCGCCGGTACTGCGTGGGATACTGTTCCGACATATGAGAACATACGCTGCCGGCAACAAAAACCATCGCAGGCCTTTACCGCCGACGTGCCTGCGAAGTTGAACTCACGTCAACTTCGCAGGCTTGCCGGTGTAAAGGCCTGCGATGGTTGTTGTTGCCGGCGGCGTATGTTCTCATATCGAAACGGTATCCCAGGTAGTACCGGCGGGCTATGTCGCAGGTAGTTCGGCGGCATATGAGAATCAAGAGATCCAAGGTTAAAAGAAATTTGCAAGACGGAAGAGGAAAATCTCTGAAAGACATTCTAGTTAGAGCTAGGCCATAAAGGCTTAGAAAATACCATGTAAAACTGTACAGGAGTAGTGTTGGCCCCTCAACACCTTTTAAAAACGGTCAAGTCCGACCAAGGGAGTCCCAAGGGACCCAAGGGGATCATCATTGACGTCAAATTCCCCATCCCTCACCCCTTGCCATCACGCAAGTTATAACAAATTCCATAAATCACCCCTCATCCAACTCTCCCTACTCCTAACGTTTCATTTTCTCCCTCCTCCCTACATTTTCGCCCCGATTTCCCCCTCCTCCCTCTGAATAAATCCTACGAATTAAAACGAAAAAACTGCCTCGGACGTTTGACCGTTGTGGAAGTGTACAGTTGCATGCAATCTAGAGCTCTAAAATCGTTAAAGCAGTTTGCAGTCTGTAGTCTATCATCTATGGCCAAATCTAGCCCCCTGAAAGTTTCAAAATTGCGCGCGGAGGGGGGGGGGGGCACTCCCTGTAGGGGACTATACGGGGAGGCTCCTCCCGGAAGGGGTTCCGTTTTTGAGCTCGCAGTATACTTCCAGCTACGCAGGTGTGAAGGAAAAGGAAACTTGTTGTCACCAAAATGCACTGCTAAATATGAGATAGCAGCTGAAAAGTATATGAAAGGGTTCCAAATTTTGGCAAAAGTGACAACTGGAAACACACGAAATCTTAGAGCCTTTAGCAACTGACCTAGGGTAACTGAAAGGCCGTATAAAAACGCCTCGACAATAGGATATTCTTCTGTTTTGGCTTTCCTTGAGGTATAAGAAAGGGGTACAGTTTTGCTTTAGGTATGTGAAAGGGGTGCCATTTGGATAAAAAAATAATATTCTGAAGGGTAAGAGTTTCAGGCTATGGGCGGAGCTTCCCCGTGTAAAACTTTATTAGGTAGCCCCCCTCCCCCCCCTTGCATAAGTGCCAGTGTAAAAACGGCCTTTTTAATAGCCAAAAATGTGGCTTCCACGAAACAGGATTTCTCCGCTATAAGTTTTTTCACATCCCACTTTATCGACGGTCGAACGTTCTTTAAGGTTCCAACGTTAAAATGGTGTGTTTTCTTTCTGAACCGATTGACTCAATGAAATAAATACAACCCAATGAATCCTCGATAAAACATCGAATTTAATAATACCGCAGAGTTCCGGGAATTGCTAAAAATATTCTGAGAAATGTATCGGCTGCAATTCAAGATAATTTACCTTCACTTACTTTCAAACTCTTCGCGGCCTTCGCAAAAACGTGGCTTTCTACACGAAACGTAAACGGGCGAAACAGTAAAACAGGATCACTTTATCTGCTTTATCGAAGGTCGAGTGTTCGACAACCGCCTCGATTCAAGGCCCACGAAATCGAGGCAAATTTGGTGATAAACTAAGAAAGGGGCTGTTTACATGGAGGAAGAAAGATCCTAGTGCTAGGAAGATCCTAGAAGGCGGATCATCCTAGCGCCATATGTTTTCTGTATTCTGTTTACATGCAAAATGTTGTACTTGGCCCTAGCGCTAGGATCCTTCTAGCACTAGGATCTTCCTAGCTGAGAGATAGGAAGATCCTAGCACCATGTACACTGCCTTCGCTAGGAAGATCCTAGTACTAGGGACAGAAAAACAAATATGGCGGCAGCCGGGCGTTCAGCTGCTAAAGACCGACAGTTTTATTTGATTTCCAGCAACCACCCCGACCGAAATTTTTGCATGTAAACCAAACGAAAATTTGTTTCGCCTTCTAAGATCTTCCTAGTGCTAGGATCTTCCTCCCTCCATGTAAACAGATGGTCATGTACGCAGCCTGAGTTAGTCTAGGCTTCGCAGCAATTATCATTTTAAGTTTCCTGACTAAACGAGTAATCAGATTCCACACAAATCCTAATTTTTTGGCACTAAATCCCAGGCTCTTGAGCCTGGGATCCCCGTGCAACAACCACGAGATCTTGTTCGCGGGAAGGTTATTTATTTATGTTTTGTTGCTGAAAAATTCATTGGAAACACCTGGGAAATGGCCGCCATTTTGAAAAACCGAAGTTTAGCACCGCTGACCAAATTTGGGCTTTTTTCAGCGCTATAGCGACTAAGAGCATTGCCACTAGCAATAACTAAAAATATATACCAACGATGACCGTTTTTCAAGACCCTTTTGAAGCCAAAGCTAATTCATCAAGCTTTTTACGAGAATACAGTAATACCGTACTACTGTGGTAAAGTAGTCTGGGTATTGGCGCAATAGTGACAAGGAGCATTGCTACTAATTAAACAACAGAGTTCTTCTGTCAAAGGCACCATCGTGTGATTTCGTGTGATAGGTTGCCCGAGGAAATTTGATGTTCACAACAAAGGCTTATATGAAGTTTGAACATCAAATGTCCAAGGGAACCTATCACAGGGCCTGAGACAAAAGGACTCTATTGTTTTTATTGTACAACGCTAAATTTGAGCGAAAATTGCCAGAAGCAGCAAAAGCGGGTACTATGCGCTGATAGGCGCCCGCTGAGGAGAGACACTATCGCGTCACATGATCGATTTCGACCAAAGGGAGCACGCCAAAATTTAGCGTTTTGCTATAACCATAAATAGAAATTTATAGGAACGATGACTGTTTCATGACTGTGTTGTAGCTAAAAGCTAAATTAAAGAGCTATTCACGAGAATTCAGTAATGCTACTACATTAAAGTACTCTGGGTATTGCTGGATTTTCCACATTGCAATAAATATAGATTCTTATAAGTATACAAAGTTTCCGTCACGGAGAACGCGTCCTTTCTTGAAGCTCTGTGATTAAATTCACTGTCACAGGTAATCCGTAATCTGGCCGTCTGTTCCATTCTCCTGACTGGCACCACTTGGTGGATTATTTGACAAGTTAATTTGCTTCTGAATTTGCCTTATGAATAGAACAGTTGTCACAATTCCGGCAATCTGTATCATAAGCGAAAAGAAAAACGAATCAGAATAGTATTTTTCCTCAACTCTTTGCACTGCTAGCTAAACACTACTTTTGTGAGGTCCATGGAACCTGTGAATTGTTGGCTTAGAACAGGCTTCTCTTTCTCGGCGTAATTTTAATTGACTGCGATATACCTTGGAAGTCTGCGGGTTGAGCTCTCGTTCAAAGACATGCTTGCGGAGACATGCGGCAAAAGTCTTTAGCCGTTTCCAGCCAATGGAGCAAACTTTATTGAGAGGTTTGAAGGGATAAAATAGCAACTGGGATTCGCCAAGTTTTTGCAAGGGGAAATGGGATTTGAGGCACGGGGGCTGGAATTTTGCCGAATGGAAACTACGTTTACTGGGAATCAGGATGGATTTTGACTAAAGTAGAATTGGGAAATGGGATTTGTATAAAAACTTGGGCTGGGAAATGGGATCTATACACCCTTCAGGAGCCTCTTTACTCAGCTTGCACATAGTAATGTGTACTCTGTATAAAAACTCCGAGCATTATTTGAATACAGTTTCATTTCTCTGAACCCTCGATAACACAACAATCAATTTTAATTTAGAGGCTGCAGACAAGTGCCCTTACATATCGCCACTGACATGAATAACTAAAGCAGCAGATCTCTTACCTCAGGGAAGATGAATGAAAAGGCGATGGCAGCAGTTACATTAACCAGCAGATTCCTGAAGCTTTTCCAAACAGGATCCAAACACCCAGTAGTGTAAATTTTACCTTCCAGGTCCACGCTCTGTCAACAATAAAATTATCACCTCACTTGAGTATTGCACCTGTTTCCTAACTCAGTAGGAGTTCAAGAATCTTGTCTAAAGCAGTGCTCTTGTGTTCCATCAAAGGAGTTAACGACCTATGGTTCATCAAGGCCAGTCAGTGCTCAGATCTGTTTCCTGTATGAAACGACTAGGAGCATTACTATCCCACTTCCTGGACGCAATGTTAGTCCAACTTAAGGCTGGTTTTCATTAGCGACGGAGTCGGAGTCGTAATCAGAAGCGCAGAGCGTTTTGATCTAGTGAAATCAACTTTCCGATTCCGCTTACGAATCCGTAGCTTACGATCTAGTGAAAACTAGGTTGTCGTTGTCGGAAGCAGAAGCGGAAGAACTAAATCACAGAGCGTGGGAACGAGCACTGTGATTGGTTTTATCCTTCCGCTAACTGCTTCCGACTCCGACAATCTGGTTTTGACTAGATCATAAGCGACGGAATCGTAAGTGGAGTCGGAAGAAAATGGAAACGTTCTGATTCTTGCGACTCCGATTCCGTGGAGCTTATATGACTCCTCTTACGACTCCGATTTTTGATTTTCACTAGGTCATAAAGCGCTCTTACGATTCCGTTTACGACTCCGATTCCGACTCCGTCGCAGGTCAAAACCAGCCTTTAGGGCTGCCCCTAGCATTTTCTTAAGCGGGATTTCTCAACGGTTCGCTGGTGTCCGATTTCGGCTGTGGAAAACTTTGTATAGGCTTAACCCTACATTGTCCTCTTTTATGCCAGGAGGACTTTTCTATTGCATTTGTTGTGCTTCCGAAATAATCAATCCCATTCTTTATTTTTATTTTTTTTCCAATTTCGCAAGGAGAAAGCAAACTCAAAGAGAACAAACAACACTAAGAAAGATAATAACACTGAATCCTTATCGCTGTTATAATTTAGGTGTTTTAAATGTGTTGAACATGAATTACATGATCCAGTAAGAACCTATCTAATAAACTCACATTTTTCTGCCTAACTCCCAAGCCACAATTCAAATCGGGTCTCTGCAAAATTAAAAGAACAATGTATTTGGGTCCTACGAAAAGCCGGCAATGCAAAATGCAATTTGATTTGGTGAAGTACATAAATAAATAAATAAATAAGTAAATAAATAAATAAATAAATAAACAAAAAAAAGAATGAATGACTGACTGACTGACTGAATGAATGAATAAATGAATGAAGGAAGGAAGGAATGAATGACTGATTGAATGAATGAATGAATGAATGAATGAATGAATGAATGAAGTAAACAAATGTAGAAATTTATGTACGAAGAGAAAAATACAGTAAGAGGTTTTTTCCTGCGAAAAAGGACTTTTGAGTTTTTAAAAAGAAATAGTATGGCTGCTGGAAACGGATAACTGGTAGTTAGAAAAATAATAATTCGCAAACATGCAAGACATGATACTGATGCAAACTCTTCAAAACAAAAGAGATTGCCTATTCCAACCAACTGCCCGACAATGTTTTTAGCCAAATAAGTTTTACATTCTCCCTGGAAACCTGAGGCATCGATTTTTGATGGCCAGCAAGCGCGCCAGATGGGTTGAAAACTTTGCTACTATCAGATACTGACTTGAGCAAAATCTGAAGCTTAAAAGACTACACCCGACACTGTCTTGGTATGTTTCTTGTGTACTCAAAATAAACGCGTATTTCTTGGGACGATCAACCCAAAGCCAGATGAACAAGACGAGCGTGTCAAACATGTTAGCTGCCTCGCCGGGAAACGTCGAAATTTTGATCGCAAAATTTGGATCAAAATTTTGATCTCAAAATTTTAAGCACAAAATCTCGAGTTAGATTGGCTAAAAAGAAAAGCTAAGCACGATAGCTGACTCGAACATCACCTCTATAACAGTACCTTGTCTTATTCTCGCACACAGCAGGACCAGGGAACGCCGCACTGCTCATAGGAGGGCCCACCACACTTGAAATAGCTGTTGTTATTCCAGTCATTGAGACTCGAGATTCCACAGCACTTGAACTGTCAAGAGAAATTTGTTTCCTTCTTCAGGTCAGAGACTTTAAAATTTAAGATAGAATCTGATTTGGTTTTTGCTTAACCTGATCTAACCTGGTTGCAGAATCATTTCATTTCGCAACTTTACCTACGATTTATTTTTTATTTTTTAACAAATTTTACCAAATTAGTGTTCGGAACCTGTCTCCCTCTTTCTTTAATGTTTTGGATGCAGGTTGGGTAAGAGTACTCTGGGTACCAGAGGTTTTTTCTCGTTAACGTCGGGAGAAATCGGCCCGGAGGCCGAGCCGCGTCGGCTGATGGCCAACGTAACGAGCGGCTCAGTGCTGCGAGAAAAATGTGACCCGCTTTTCGCGCGGGTCACAATAGAGAGCATAAGCTGCAACCGGAAACCGCGCAAGAAAAGCCTCTGGCAACCAGGGTAGGGTAAAAGCTACTGGCCAATAGAGTTTGCGGTATTCTCGGAGAGTGATGCGTATACCTGTTGGATTTCCAATGTCTTCAGCTCTTCGTTAAGTCCACACTTATCCACAGCACGGACCACTTGTTGGTTAATTTATTCTGAGCTGTGGACAGCTGTTTTTGCAGTTGTCCATACATGAAACTTGAAGACTACTTAAGTGCCATTGTCTGAGAAAACCGGGCAGAGGCCACGGATCGGGGTCAACCGATTTCTTTCATCCTTCGCCTGGTTTTTACTTTCATTCAGATAGGATGAAAGGCAATGTTCTTATTTACCATCAGCGTTTAGTTTCCAAGATTAGACCACCCCCCCTAAAAACCGGCCGTCAGGGACCAGAAATCCTTGCAATTCAGACGCGTAACATCGGCGACGCGTAGAAAATGTTCTTGCATTGCAAATGACACCAACCTCAGGATTTTATTATTTAGGTAGATTTGCTGTCATTCTAGGCCATCAGCGACCATCTACAACCATTTGTTGATTTCTCACAGGAAAAATTATTTGCGCGTAAGAAAATTGGAAATATTACCATGCTTGCTAACCCACTTTTTGTGAAATCGTTTTCTCAAAAAGGCGGCAGTTTATGAGAAAAGAAAATAGTTCTAGGAACTCATTATTACCCTTACTATACATATAAAAAAACTGAAGTTTGGGACCTGGAAAATCCGAAGCGCTATCAGGGAGAGTTTTAGGTGTATTTTACCGCCAATAACAAAGAAAATGTCACGTCACGAGCTTAGTCACGCACTGTTTGATCGAACATTACTCGGGTAATGTTAACTTCTCGGTCGTTTACAGGCCAGAAAAGTAAAAACACCGAATACAAATCTGTATTTATAAATAACTAATAATAAAAACCTACGAACGCTTAACAAAAACGAATAAATGCACTCGCTTCTGCTTGTGATAAATTTGCATAAGTGTGTGAAATCAGCATAAAAATGCATAATGTTGATTGTTTACATTTCAAAATTTGGGGCAAGTGCTTGTCTTTTTTTTATATGGTACTTGTTTATTAGCTTTTTTTTTAAAAAAAAATCCATCACTAGAGAACTTAGTCCGTCCGGTTTTTTGTTTGTTTGTTGTAATCAAAGTGAGAGATACTAGGTGATAAGTGTTGAGACGGATCCTTTGTATAAAAGCATTGCCAAGATTTCGACACAGTAATTACGAGTGTGGAAGATCTGAATTTATTTATATCTACTTCAGTGATTAAAGAACTACCACAATTAAATAAACAAACCTCTTCGCTGACACATAACCTCCGAAAAAAGGTCAGAATATTTTGAGTGGCCGGTCGGCACAAACCTAATTTAGCGACCGACCATTTCACATTTGAGGGGGGTGGGGGGGGGGGGGCTGGGTGATTTTAGAACAAAAATATCCAGCAAAGAGACCTGGAACGAAAACATCTTGCATGGATTTAATAGTCTCATATTTACACCACAGTTTTAGGCTTCGAAAGAAAATTCTTGCCCAAACTAAATCACCCAACCCACCCCCCCCCCCCGCCCCCGCTCCAAAAGTTAGATGACCCATGATTCCGTCCATCTGCGGGGAAATATGGGCCCTCCAGCACAAAAAGGAAAAAAATTGTTTGTCTTTACTGAAAATAAGGAATAATAATTGTAATAATTAAAAAGCAGTTTTGAACCAAAAAAATGAAGGCCCTATCTATATAGACTGGTTATCAGCCTTGAAATATTTTGAGCCCAGTAGGTCAACAGAGCTAGCCTGGTTACCCTAGTTACTTCTTTAAAAAAACATAATAATAATAATAATAATAATAATAATAATAATAATAATAATAATTATAATAATAAATCGATAGGCGGGCTGAGCTTGTTAGGGTATCCTCTATTTTCCCACTAAAACCCCGGAAATCGGGATGGAATGAAATCCTCTACGGCTGGTTTTAATAAAATCAATTATCGGAGTAGCAAGAACCAAAACGGTTCCATTTTCTTCCGACTCCGCTTTTGACTCTGTCGCTTACACTCTAGTAAAAAAAAACGATTGTCGGAGTTGCAAGCAGAAGCGGAAGAATAAACAAATCACAATGCTCGTTTCCAGGCATTGTGATTATTCGCTAGCGATAACCAGTCCTAAATAAGCCCTCAAAGTCAAAATATTTTCCATCTTTCATGTGAGTTGGACTAACCTAGCCACTGAACGTAGGAATCTAGAGGGCGCACATACACGTTTTCGCCGCTTTGTGTTTTGTGCCGTATCCGCAGTTTTGCCTCCCGTCACCCTCCATTAAAAAAAAAATTAAAACTAAAAACAGTCCACGGCGGTTCCGAAAACAAGCCATCCCGTGCCATCTTTAGGTTATAACAAACAAGCGAAAAGCATGTTTTATACAAAAAAGCCCACGCATTATAAAGGTTGACGATTTCAGACAGGCTTCACCACTATACTCAGTAAGAACACTGCCAACATCTTAGTAAAACATGATTACATGACCAAAATGGTCTCAAAAGTCATCTAGGCTTTCCTACGTTTCATATCAAACGATGCAACATAATCGATATCTTACAAACTGCTGCATGAACAGGAGTTAACTAATTCTTCTATGGCGTTTATGAAAGTCACTTTTCTTTGCTGATTTCCAGTCGTCGCCAATGAAAGATTTACACAGATGTTCTTCAGTTCTAAAACTTTAAGGTTTTTAAGCTTTCTCTCCTTTGCCATCAAGCAAATATTGCGGCCTTCAAAACACAGTGGGTGTTGAAGATCCACTGCACCGTACACTTCCCTCTTAAGACTCTCTGATGCCGAGTGACCTTCCCAGCTCCTGAAATCATCATCATCGAGATTTTATTCATCACCTAATGTCACTGTAACTGCCAGACCCTGACTGCTTTACTTTAATGCAGACAATCGAGAAAAAAAGCTGCTTATTTGCCGTGCAGTTTTCCAGTCCTCTGGTAAAAATACTGGGGAACCTTTCGAGTCCTTGGCTTCCTGCATCTCCTTTGCAACTTCTGTCGGATTTGCCTTTTGACCACTGACCAGGCCCTCACTGAATTTGGCTATCAAAAAACTTTTAACGTTTTGGGAGGTTTCGGTAGCCGTTTTCTGACCGGCAGCGCCCATCCTTGCAAAGCCGGAGCTTCATCGTCATTGCGTGAAGTAGAATGAGTGCCAAGCGTTTGGGTTGATGTAGTTGGCTCACCAGTCCTGGAAGCTACTTCGGTGACACGCTGGGCCCATTTTCTTCGTACACTGTCATAAACTGTTTCACGTTCCAAAACAAGCTTATGTTCTCCAGTATCCATATGAGTTTGAGCATCGTTCTCGTTTTCAAACGTTAGCACACAGCCTGGTGTATCACAGACAAACACTTGATTTTTGGCGGCTCGTTCTCCGCAAAGGGGCCTCGTGAAAACACCTCTGGTCTGCGGAATTGCATCAAAAGGCTGCAACAACTTCATACCAGTTTTTCCCTGTGGTTTCATTCCTTCATACGGCACCAAATTTCCAGGACCAATTTGGTAAGCACACCAAACACGAATTCCATCTTCCGTAAATTCAAAATTGTTGAATTTGCTAATTCCTTTGATTTTGTTTGTCCCACCAGTTTGATTTGCCAAGTTTATGGCTGCGACAGCTGCTCTGCACCCTCTGATACCTCCATGGGACTCAAGTGCTTCTTTCATATCCACAGCAGTTGCCACATCGTGCTTCTCGTTGACATATCGTCTAATGTGCGCCTTCATCGGTGCTATCTTTCTGTCGCATATGTCTTTCCCTGCCTGTGGTTCAGAAAAATCGTATCTTCGGATACGTATCCCAGTTCTTGCACCAACAGCTGGAGGAGCAAGCAGCAAGGGCGCGTTGTGATAGCAGGCACCGTTGTCTGAGCGAAGAAACACTTCTGAAATGAATGGTTGTTCCCCCTTAAGAGTCTCTAGAAGATTTTCGATGAGTGATGCAACAGTGGACCAATCTTGCTTGCACTCTTCAAATAAATGAACAAAACACTGCACCGAATAGCTCTCTTCCTCTTTCTCAATTACACAACTTACGTGCCAGCTCTTACCTCTCTTCCCAAAAAAACCCCTCATTTGCTCTCTGTAGTGAAGAGGTAAGAATTTCATCGCCCAGTCCATTACAATTAGGCAGTTACTATCGTCAAGCGTACTTAGCACATCTTGTTTGGCCAAGTCTTGGTTAACAGCGCGTAAACTATGTGCTTTCCACATGTATATGGCCTCTTGTGCTGTACGATGCTCAAACTGAAGCTTTCGGCTGGTTATAACATCGCCATCTGGACTGGACGCACCCTCTATTTTGGCGCCAATTTGTTTAATGACCGTTTCAATACCACAACAGGCGTCACAACGAATGTCATGAGCATGACTACACGTGTTCTTAAATGAAGGATCATTGGGTGAACTAAGTGCATATACAGTACAGTGGTCTGCGCACCTCTCATCCCTACTCACATGCAATCTGAAGTCGGCTTTAAGGTATCACTTTGCATCTAACAGTTGCTGCTTGGTTTCTTTTTCCCAATTTGAAGTTACGGCGTTTGCAGCTTTAAGAGTACTGACAATGTCCTCAAGTGCCTCAAATGCTTGCACACCGTCCGTAGTAATATAGTCCAGGCCTTGTAAGGACTTCTGCATGGTAGCGGAGCAGACCTCTAGAATCCTGAAAAGAGTGCGCTCGCTTGCCGGGTCAAATCCGATTTCTCTACAGTAAGCTTGGTACTGCGCAATAATCCTTGACGGTATTAGAGTTCTTATTACTGCAGGTATTACAGCATGCCCACCACTATCTACTTTCAGTTTTCAGGTGCCGTACGCAACATCTTGTAAGAAACAAGGTCTTGATATGCAGTCGATGAAATGATCCGTCTTTACCGGATCGAGGCGAGGCGAAAGATGGACTTATCAAGTAGGGGCTGGCCTTCTCCTACATCAGTGGCATGGCAACGGGCTTGGTCAACCCGCCATTTCGTTAGACCTGGGACCGTTTGTTGAAGCTCGGTTTTGCTAAAGTCATTCACAAAAAGGGAAAGAATCTGGCGCTTAGTTTGCCAGAATGAAATAAAACTTTTTCATGTTTCTCTCAAATTGGAGATTATGTATAGTCCAATATTATCAAATTATTAGTCATTTGCATTCAGGCATCAGTCTATTGCCAGACTAATTAAGGAAATTCCGGAACTTAAGTTTTATATTTTCTTTCGTTTGTCCGTAGTCGCTGTCGAATTGGCGTTGTGCCATTTGTATGCAAATGTATAACAACAAAACAGTTCAATGAATCAAAGCATGCATTTTTGAGGGACAAATAAATTTATCAATTCTTAGTTTTAAAAAGAAGTTGAAATTTTTATTTTGTAATGTATTGAATTTCTGAGAAAGATTTATGCATGGTTCAATTTTACCTGTTACCATCCCCCCCCCGGGCAACCCCCGGGACAAGTCCAGCCCTTCGGGCCCGGGGGTGGGGAATTGTCTGAAACGGTTTTGTCCCGGGGGTAGGGGGGCGGGGCAAATCGAAAATAACTTCTCGTTTTTCTTGTGAAGCACGTCACTAGCTTATCACTTCTCAGTTGACACAATGGCGCCAGACCGCGTAGAGAAGACTGCCTATTTCCAGGGAAAATCTCTAGAATTTGTAGCACGTTTATTATAAATTGTTAAACGAAGGTGCGTTTGATGCGTACTCGAATGGATGGCGTTCATCACAAACACAGAAATTTTTCTTCAGCG
Organism: Siderastrea siderea; assembly: GCA_964030785.1. Taxonomy (NCBI): domain Eukaryota; kingdom Metazoa; phylum Cnidaria; class Anthozoa; order Scleractinia; family Rhizangiidae; genus Siderastrea; species Siderastrea siderea. The sequence continues at coordinate 33,570,066 of OZ034968.1, forward strand.
TATTTGTATGAAACAAATGCACGGCTTTATATTAAACAGAGATCTCAGTCCATTGTTCTTGTGAAACAAGCTAAGAAAAACTCCTTTAAATGCTGTCATCAATTTGCTCACCGGACCTCTTTTGGGCATGTGCTATATTTAGAATAAAACACGCGGTGAAGAACATTTCTTTACTCGCCAGCCGAATGCCAGAGCGGTTAGACTTTTTCTTCAGTTTTCTTTTTCAATGTAGTGTTTTTAATACTATGTAGTATCCTTCGTTCAGTAAACTCTAGAAAAGCGTTTAAGTTCTTGTCAAAACGTCTGGTTGTGCTATTGTACGGAAATCAATTTTGAACACAAAACAACGTATTTGTGGTCGATGAGGAGTCCCGGGGGTCGGGAATTGTCTCTTTCTGCGTGCCCGGGGGTAGGGAATAGACCGCCAAGTAAGAAAAAAATTGCAAATCCCCGGGGGTGTGCCCGGGGGGGGGATGGTAACAGGTAGAATTGAACCCTGCATTACCTAAGTTTGGGTCAATCTGGAATGCGTGACAAAGTGCCCGTGACGTGTCATTCGTCTGATAAATGGCGATAAAATACACCTGAAACTCTCGTTGACAGCGCTTCTGATTTTTTAGGTCCCAAACTTCAGTTTTTATATATGTGTAGTGAGGGTAACAGTGAGTTCCTAGAACTATTTTCTTTTCTCATAAACTGCCGCTTTTTAGAGAAAACGATTTTACAAAAAGTGTGTTTTCGAGCATATTAATATTTTGAAATTTCTTACGTGCAAATAATTTTTCCCGTGAGAAATCAATAAATAGATGTAGATGGTCGCTGATAGCCTAGAATGACAGCAAATCTACCTAAATAAAAAAATCCTGAGGTTGGTGTCATTTGCAACGCGACAAAATTTTTTACGCGTTGCCGATGTTACGCGTCTGAATTGCAAGGATTTCTGGTCCCTGACGGCCGGCTTTTAGGGGGGTGGTCTGATCTCGAAAACTAAAAGCTGATGGTAAATAAGAACATTGCCTTTCATCTTATCTGTACGGAGCCCAGTTAGGGCCATGGAAAATTTACGCCCGATTTTTATTTTCCCGACTTTTTTCCCGACTTTTTTCTCGACTTTTTTCCCGACTTTTTTCCCGACTTTTTTCCCGACTTTTTTCCCGACTTTTTTCCCGACTTTTTTCTCGACTTTTTTCCCGACTTTTTTCTCGACTTTTTTCCCGACTTTTTTCTCGACTTTTTTCCCGACTTTTTTCCCGACTTTTTTCTCGACTTTTTTCCCGACTTTTTTCTCGACTTTTTTCCCGACTTTTTTCTCGACTTTTTTCCCGACTTTTTTCTCGACTTTTTTCCCGACTTTTTTCCCGACTTTTTTCTCGACTTTTTTCTTGACTTTTTTCTCGACTTTTTTCTCGACTTTTTTCCCGACTTTTTTCTCGACTTTTTTCTCGACTTTTTTCCCGACTTTTTTCCCGACTTTTTTCCTAAGTTAAGCCGCTGACAAATTCACGGGCGAATGCAATAATATCAAAATGGCGGCAACAAGGCTTTCACGGTTTGGTATAGTATTGGTTTTTATGGCGATAATAACGGAATGTGTCGGGGTTCTTCCTCCCTACTTTCCTGCCTTGAGCGACGGTAATGTGGAGCGTGACGAGCTAATCGAACGTTACTTCAGTATTGGACTTGGTTACGACGAAATCTTGCTCTTTTTGGCATTGTTACATAGTATTACTTTAAGTATCCGTCAGCTAAAGCGAATATTGAGATCTCGTGGTCTTAGAAGGAGAGGTAATCGCAGTGATCCTCGACAGGTTTGTCGGGCAGTTGAAGAGGAATTACGTGGCAGTGGCAGTACTATCGGATACAGGCACATGACCCAAAGGCTTGTTGTTAACTACGGGCTTGTTGTTGACAAGGAGACAGTGAGAGAATTATTAAAAATACTAGATCCCGATGGTGTAGCTGCAAGATCAAGACACAGACTCCGGAGAAGGCAGTACAGAACAAAAGGTCCAAATCACCTCTGGCATATTGACGGGTATGACAAGTTAAAACCGTTCGGCTTTTGTGTACACGGCGCCATTGATGGCTACAGCCGACGTATTATGTGGTTAGAAGTTGGCCCTTCTAACAACGATCCCTCTATCATAGCTCAGTACTTTGTTGATTGTGTGAGGCAAATCGGAGGAACTCCCAGGATGATACGAGCGGATTGTGGAACAGAGAATGTCTGTGTCGCAGCTCTACAGCGCTTCTTTAGGCGCGATGGGAATGACACGATGGCGGGAGATAAAAGTTTCCTGTATGGCAAATCAGTCTCAAACCAACGTATTGAAGCTTGGTGGGGTATACTTAGGAGGGGATGCGCAGACTGGTGGATCCGCTTCTTCAAAGACATGAGGGACTGCGGACTTTACCGTGATGATGATGTGGTGCAAACTGAACGTCTTAAATTTTGTTTCACGCCTGTGATTCGCGATGAGCTACACAAAGTAGCTGTGCTCTGGAATTTGCATAAGATAAGGCCCTCGACCAATGCTGAGTCGCCAAGTGGACGACCTGACATGCTTTACTTTGCACCAGAGGTTACTGGAGGAGAAGACCTCAAGGAACCTGTAGACCTTGAAGATGTCGATGTTGCAGAGGAAAGTTGTTGCCACAGGTCTCCAGAGAGTGGTTGCGTTGATGAGTTTACTCAGTTAGTATCGATTATAATGCAAGAGCAAAACCTGAATATGGCCAAGACCGCTGAAGAAGCGGTCGTGTTGTATTCAATCTTGCTCGAGAGCATTGAAGACCTATTCTAACCGCAGACCCAAATAGTAGAAGAAATACTGCACTGCTATCTCTGTATGTAGCAATTATTCACCGAGACTGAGGAGAGTAATTGGTTTAGTAAGTAATTAATTAAACACCTTAAAGTATTAATTAAAGTACCACATTAAGTGGATAGCCGGACCCAAGCAGTTAATTTTTTTTTTGTAAATAGGCAAAATTCAAAGCGCAAAGCAAAGCGGGAAGCAAATTTTTTGCTCGGAATTGACTTGCCCAGAACATCCCGAGTTTCAGTAGCCTTTTGTGGTGTTGGCTTGATACAGTTGTTGGGAAAAAAAGTAGCATTTCAGTGATGACTGTTAAATGAATTTTCATGTCTTTCACTATTAAACACGTCCAGTGCAACCCTTTTTTCTTCGGACTATGACGATTTTTACGACAATTGACGCTTTCCATTAACCCTTTGTTTAGATGTTCAGAGTTAAAATTACCAAATTAGGCAGTTGTCAGCTGACCTTTGACCCCATTGAGACACTGTTTTTGTTTCCTTTTACATAGTTTTTCGTAATAATGAACCTCAAACTGAATGCAAAGCAAAGGTTGAAATTGTAGACTAAGGTAAGGGCACCCTTTGTACTGATTGTGCGATAGAGGACTGCTTACATTAACGACAACTTCCTCAAGGTCGCACGGTGTACTGTAGAAGATTGTGAAATTTAAATTTGTATTATCCTACGTAAACTGAAATGACTGTTTTCCATTTGGTCTGTTGTCTGAAACAAACAAGGACAACAGTTTTCATGTTATAAATAATGATTTTCCTGTATAAATATTGATTTAAATAAAAAAAATAAAACTAATAAATTATGAATAGCAGTTCTTTCGTGTCCATTGTTCTTTTTTGTTTCCCTTCGTTAAGTTTCTTTTCGTCCTTAGTCCGGCTGAGGAAAATTTTTCCTGACAACAATGAGTTGAGTGCCTTTGTATTTTGAGATTACTATTACTGCTTCTTTGAACGACTCCCGTTATTTAGTTGTTGTTTTCAACATCGACCTCGTTCCCAGTTTTGTGACATTATTACACCGTCTCTACACATATTCGGGCCATGGGTACCTTCAGTAATAACCATGGCAACGCCAACAAAAACGTCCCTCCAGAAAATAAGCCATGCGCAATTATCTCAGCTAGTTCAATTTGTGTAATGTGGCCGAACTATATGGAAGCAACAGCCGATTTCTTTGGTATATGAAATGAATTTGTATACTCAAAACTTGTTTTCACTTAAGCTGTTTCAAGGGCATTTCGGATTTGTTCATAAAGAAAGTGTTCCGGATTCACTGGTGTTTGCTTTTAGTAAGGATCTGAAGACGCAATCTTGTCAACGAACGAACGTATACGGTACCAAAAATATTGCGCTAAAATTGGCTGAAATTGTCTGGAATTCCCTCGAACAGGTGTAAACAGTCTAAAATCTGCAAAAGGAAGAAGAAGGAAAAATGAGTCCCGATTGCCATAAATCCGGAAGAGTGTAACAAGGGCTGATAGATCAAGTGAAATGCTCCCAAAACGACACCCTTCGCTTTTTTCCATATCCAGTCAGTTGCTTTACAATCCTGCCAGCTACGCAGGCTATAGCCTGTTCCAGGTACGCCCTTTCCAGTGATCTGCATTTGCAGTAATGTTACTTCGCGCCTTCTTTCCTCCTTGTCTATCTAAATTAAAGGCCTGAAACAGGCTCCGCAGCCTAGCTTTAGGCAAATTCTTGCACACTGAAACTGTAAGTTACGGATTACGAGCGATATACAATATCTGCTAGGTTTTTGGTAAGTCCTGCTTAGGCCAAAATACCGCAGTACATTTGGTAAAGTCGCACACGAGCCAAGGAAGCCCACACAGCCAGAGCTTAACCCAGTCTCTGTAGCATGAAGCAACTGAGAGTATTGCTTCTCACCCCTGGATGGGATGCTAGTCCATCGCGGGGTTACCCCCGGCAGTATGTCGCCGGTACCCAGTGTGGAGTAAAGGTTGCTATCTGAGAAGACAACACGATGGCCGGGTCTCGGTCTCGAGCCCCTGACCTTCAGATCCTGAAGTCCAACGCGCTAACCACTACACCACCGCCCCCTCCCCCCCAAAACAATAAATTAAAACAAAATTTCATTCATACAGGTTTGTAAACTTTTATTCGTTTTACCAAACATTACCGGAGGTAACAAAGCCATAAGGAAACTTCTTACGATTTTAAAGTTCTTTTCTCTCCAACTGATAGCACACAAGTTTGCTTGTGAGAGCCGTTGAAAAAATGTTCAAATAACCCACTATATGAATAAGCTCCTTAGAGACATTGTTACAGTAGCTGTTGTTTAGGAAAAGAAGAACGACAACAAGAACAACAAGGAGCATAATTTAACGACCACTGATCAATCTATCTTGATGGTTATGCTCCTTTACTTTATAGGAACAAATTTTAACTCAAACTTCTAGCTCTAGTTACACAGATTTGAATGTTTTACAAATTTATTTGTTTACTAAACGCTAAACGGAGATAACATTAAGCCCTATAAGAAACTAGCTGAAACTAGCTGAAATTTCAAGATACTTTCACGCAAAAGTCCCCAGAACAAAGCGGTTAAAACTTGAGCCATGGCTAACATCCTCTCAACAGACTTGCACCGCTTGGTGTTAGTTCAGGAAAAGACGATTAATAGGAAAATAGGAACGACAAGAACAAGGGCAGCAACAACATACGTTTCTCGACTGTCATTTGCACTTGACGAGATTGCTTCCTAAGTTGAAACACGAAGCATCATGTCAAGCAATGATGTAATTTACCGGTGTGCGAATTGCCCGAAAATATCATTACTCTTATGTAAAAGCTAATACTGTTAGTTAATGCAGCCGTAATGGAACAGTTCAATCAACTTGAAACAAACACCATGGGTTTTGTAGTCTCCCTTTGAATGGTTCATTTCTAGGAGCCTTTTGGTTTCGTTTCTGCTTTAGATTACTGTACTCTACTCCAATTGCGCTATTACTATACACAGATTAGTAAATGGCGTTCTTCATAAGCTGTGCAGTGACTAACCGTGACAACCTTCTTAATTTCATACAAACCTTGCCAGAACTTTCCCACGTTTTCTCTTAACAGTGAAATATACTTTTCCGTCACTTTTTTCTATCTCTTATTACTTACGCGGGTGGTACAAATTAAAAAAATAACACTTTCCCTCTGTTTCAGCTATAACCTGAGGAAAGGTACGCCATGGTTTGGTAAATGTTCACTGCTTGTCACCCACAGTAATAGAAAAATTCGCCATTATAACAGAAACATAACAGAAATCGGACATAATAAGAGAACAGTTTACTTATACGCCGCAAAGAGCAGTGTTTACAAAAGAATGACTGTCAGCTCCTTAAAGTGATGTGAACCGCCATGATTCTGGGGAAAGCAGTGTGTTTGCCATTTGCACTCTGAAATCAGTATAACCAGTGTATCCGCCATCGGGAAGGTCAATGATCGCAGAGCAGGTGTGAATAAAAACCATGGGGACGGTTCCAGCATGTGGGTGAAATACGACCTTGACATTCTTCACCACTGGCAAACAGCTCCCCATTACGTATCGGAGGAACAACTGCAACTCCTTGGGCGACAGACTTCTGATGTATTGCTTAAGAAACTGGAGAACCTGCGATTGTGGCTTAGTAAGCACCATTTCATCCACCTGAATCATCCCGAGTAACTTTGAAGTGGTGAGCTTCATTCTGTCGTAGAGTTCATCTACATCTTCTTTACGAAAATCTCCCCACAGCTCCTTACAGCTTCCTGCTAACATCCCAGTCCTAATTTCATTTATTGCAACGGACGGCTTGGCTATCAGTTCAGTTTTGGCAACGTTCGCCAAAATCTGCTTAAGTGAGGCTGGTGTTGGGTTCTGCACTACTCCATATTCTGAAAGGAACTCACAAAGGAATTCAGCCGTCTCGTTTGGAAAGACATCTATCAATGATGATTTCGCAAGTGCACTTTCCAAACGCATACGATCGTACTGGAATACGTGCTCCAAGAAACCAGAGATATAGTCGTCTGCAGACAGGGCATTCTTCCCAACCAGCTAGGCAGTTGCGAACACTTTACTTATGGCAGTCGGGAATATGCCAGTCAATAAGTAACAGTGACTGAAAACTCTTCCTATGGCTTGGTAGTGGTTATCTTGGATGTCGGGGCCAATTCTTGGGACGAAGGTGCTCTTTCCCTCAAAGAACTTCTCAAACGCTCTTTCCCAGAACGTAGAATACACCTCCCTTTTTAAGCCATCCATGTCAAGTCCTTGCTCGCCTTCAAGAGTGAACGTTACCATCGAGGAAACAACTTCAGGCGATGTTTCGTATAATTGTACAATACTCTCCAATATTCCCTCTCTTGAAAGATGGATTTTTCGCGTATCCTGTAATTCATCCCTGAGTCTTTCAATCCTCTCTGTATGGGTCTATTTGAAAAGTAAATAATTAAATAAATTAATATATTATTTGATTAATTAATTAAAATGAATAAATAAATAAATAAATAAATAAATAAATAAAGAAGGCAAAAATGAGTGACTATTCATGTAATCAATTTGTCTAAATTTTTATAATCTTAGACCCAGCTGTGCGAAGAAACTATAAAAACCAGTGTATGCCTTTTGGTTGCAAAGAAATCATAACATGTCTTAAAGTAAGCTAATGCCACAAGATCCTTGTGGCAAGAATCACCTTGGAGGGTAGCATAGCTTCTCATTGCTTCACCAACAATAACTGAGGTGAAATTACCCTTAAGGTGCCTCCAAATACAAAGGTACTTTTGCGCGCTTGATGACTATGTGGGAAAAGATCCCAGCAAAAGGTGTATTGGCATCCAAAAAGAAAACTGGGGGTGCCATGCACTTTTCAGAGATAATTGTGCAACAACAATTTTAAAAAGTTTCAAATACTTAACAACACAGGACCTTATTTCCAGATAGATGCTTAATTGTCTCTGTAAAATTCCCGGTTCCCCAAACTTTTCTTTTTTGAATACTATAAGACTTTAGCCTGTGAGGAAACTCTCGGCAGGTGCCCGGGAGGGCTTTTCCCTCCCCACCCCTCGCCCCCCCCCCCCCCGAGAACTTGCTTGTAGGTTAATAAGGCCTTGCTTAGCCCTGCATAGTCATAACTTGCGCTAAAGTATCTACCTGCCTGTCTCCCTATGTACCTGACGACCCTATGTACCTAGCTAGCTACTTATGTACTCACCTACCACTTACCTTCTGACCGACGGACTGATTGACTTACCTACTAACTGACTGGCTGACTGACTGACTCACTGACTGAGTTATATGCACTGACTTAGTGACGTAAATGCATTGACTGACTCCAGATGTAAGTAGATTATATTTTGGACTGGAAAGGCCACCAGGTTTCTTGTTTAGACCTTGACTGTAGGATCTAGTTTGCGCGTATTGCAGGCCTGCATTTTGTATTCCCATGATTCTCTTTGGGCGGTTTTCACCATGTGCGTGGGTAAACATTTTCCACTTGGGTTGTTTATGTTTCCCTATTTTGGAGATAGTTTTTCCTTCATATAGATGTACAACTGTATGAGGTACCTAAGTTGTTTTGTATTTGTTTATTTTGCATTTATTTCGATTTATTTCGTGTCAGTGCTATTTAGTTACCGCTATTTTCGTTTTTGTTTTCGAACCGCGCGATTATGTTTATTTATTGGACCGTGTGTCTTAAACACATTCAGTTTGGAATAATTCTGGGAATAAAATATTTTCTAGAAGCTATTTGTAGCTTATATTGACAGTTACCTCGTCGCCCTCCAACAACTGCGTTGGTGGATGGTGAGAAAGGGGATAGACTTCAAAGCACATTTCTGATTCATCTGGGTAGACTTCAGATCCCCACATGGACCTGAGGGATAAATTTTGGCATGTTACAAAATTAATATGCTTTATAGATGGGCCCTTACCCAAACAGAATGATACACGTGGACAAATATAACAAACCAAACCAATAAAAAACTTCATTCTGTTTCCACTCCCACATTTAATTACCACACTGACCACAAATAGCTCCAAAATCAGCCTTTAACATTTCCTACATTTTGTCCAACATATTTTGTCAAAGAGATGATTTGGAGTCAGACAGAGTTTCCGGAGATTATGCAAAATTGAATAGCTGAAACCTTTCCACTCCTCACTTTGCACAGGAAAATGAGCTGATGTTGAAATAAGTGAAATTTTTTGTCTGCAGTGCCTACAGTAAAGGAACTTACCCCGTGGTGTCTGTATCAGGTATATCCTGTGGTTCATGAGGATTTTCATCAAGCTCGTGACAAGCAAGGTCTGGCACAGTGTCGGAGGTGCTGTCATGTGGTTTTCCAAACCCTTTAAACTCTACCTCATCATCTGAAAGTGACAAGCAAGGTGTTCCATCATCAGAAGGAACCATGTTCAGAGTCACTGGATCGGCCAGTACACTGCTAGGGTGCTGTACAACCCCAGATGGATCACACAGTTTGAAGTCTTCAGGTTCAGTGGCAAGTGAGCCAGCCCAGTCATACACCGAAGACATGTGACAGGGACGAAGAAAGAATCTTGTCTGCAGCCCTGCTATTTGATGCCGCACTCTAACTGCCACAGCATTAACAGTGTCAGAAGGCTCTGGTGGCACTCTGGCCAGTCTGGCTTTCCTTACTTCCTCTTTCTGTACCTCGTTATTTAACTTCTCTTTGAGGGCATCCTCCCTGGTCTGTTTCTTGGCCCTATCAATTTTCAACGACTCTTCATAGGCTTGGTTTTGTTCTGTCAAAATAGATCTTCTTTCTTCTGTACAGCCAATCAAGGAACTACTGTTGTCATCACAACCATTTTCCGTAGCATCTGTTGTCATCTCCATTACTTTGGATCGTATATAAATACGAACAGTTTTTGCTTTGTGAGTGTGAATGTAGCTCTGCAAAGTGAAGGGCACTTTCCCCTTTTGTGTTCTGATGGAGGAATGGATTGCCTCATCCTTGAAGTTGGCAAGGTCAAACTCCATATCCTCCATGTTCCCATATAGAGACTCTCCATCTGGGAAAAACAATTCCTTAGCAGCTTTCATTACATCCCATCTGTTTGAGGAAAGAGGCATGTCTATCATTCTGCTTCCTCCTCCCTTTGCCAAAGGAACAAGGACAAACTTGTGTTCCTTTTCACTAAAATGCTTCCATCCAATTTGGATCTTTTTGGATTTGGATTTCTCTGAGATGTCACTAGGGCTACTACTTTGCAGTGGTGGTTTCTTCACCTTCTTACGCAAGAAAAAGGCGTCTAAATACGACCTTTTTTGTTCTCTTGTATGTTCTGCCTCCTTTTCATGTACTCTCTCCACTTCCTTTGTACAGAATCCTCTTAAACTCAGTCTATCACCAACTTTGGATAGGCCCAAGTCCTCTAGCAGGTTATCTGATGCTATAATAATAGCAGAGATATCCATCTGGTGAAAGATGTCACACAGGATATCAATCAGTGCTAAGGCCCTGTTTGCATAGAGATAGGGTGACCATGTAATTGCTTAAGGTAGGGTCACCCACCCCAAAATGACTTTGCACACTTACAAATGGGGATATTTTTGGTGCTATATGCTCACCAGGTTAAATCAGCGGAATTGGGAATTCAGCAATAGCAGTTTGGAAGCAAATTTAAGAATGCACTATCAAAAGTGAGTCAAAAGCCAAAGATCAGTCAAGGATCAGAGACGAGAAAACAAAGTCATCAGTTCAGGCAAAAAACTGCTTACAATCAAAATCACTGCTGAGAATTCCACAGAAATGAGCATGTGTGGCAGAAATAATAATATTATGTAACATTCAGTTGACTTCAAGTCCTACTGCGAGATGTTTTCAGTTCCAAGGCCTTAACCCTATTCAGTCTACAGGGTCAAAGGAAACATTTTTAAATGTACATTCTAACTTAATCCTCAAAATTTCATTGTCACAGCCTCAATACTCAAAAAGTGCCCCCACCCCCACCAGGCCAGGCTGAATAAGCATGAATAGGCAAGATGGCCCTATAGGGATGACCCTTTGCAGATAAATGAGGGTTACCATTTTCTCTTGTAGTAGGGTGGTACTTTTGGTAGGGCCACCCTCCTTCCACATAAACAAAGCTTAATAATATAATAACCTATCTAATAATAGCCATCTTGTTTGCTGTTTTTATCTTAGGTTATGGCCCACATAATACCAGGTTATAAGATACAGGATAAGCTTTATTTTGGAAACTTTACTGCAGTTGTTAAAAGGAAAACAACAATATAAAACCGTACCTTTTCAGCTTGAAATCTAGCAATTGTCTCTTCTCCGACATCCCTTTGTCTTAAAAATTGGCAGACCTATGTTAAAAATATAACATTCTATGAAAAACAACCTGTTAAGTCATTTTGTTCCAGGAAAACCGTATACAATAAACTCATAACTGGAAAATGAACCGTGCCATTATTTCGGTTTTATTTAAAAACCTTCCTCAGGGTTAAAAATATAAGAAGTACAGCTAAAGCATGGCTATTCAAACACAGAGCATTAAACAATCAGTAGGTTTCCACAACAGTCTGTGTCACTTAAACACTTGATTTAATATTTTATCAGCCACATTTTTGAAGTCAGTCTGATACAGGATTAGATCAAACTAGACTTTGAAGAAAAAAATCCACAAAACATCGGTGGTGCTGTGGTTGTAATTCTTCATGTAGTGGTTTTTCATGAAAAAGCTTTAGACATCCAGTGGGGTTACTTCTATTGTCTGCATGAATGTACAGATAATTCTGTCATTTAGAACAAGCGGAAGACCTTCGCAGGCACTCCACTTTTTGCAGTCCATCCGGATTGGAACAAAAATTACTGTTCCATTAACACGAAATGTCCATTTTTGCTGCACACACCACAAACTCGTCTTAGTAATTAAGTTAGCCTACAAACAGTGATGTAGACTCGATGGTTTTGTACTCTAATTAATTCTTCCGCAAAGCAACAGGTAGCTGCTATTTAAACAAAGTCAAAATCACTTCAATTTCCTTGGCAAAGTTGTCTCCCTGAGTTTGGCTAATCTGTCCCATCGCGCGATCCACAAGTTTTAGATTTTAAACCAGTCAGATTGTAAATTTGGAAATGAAATTGACGTTCTTCGCTTGTATTGAGATAGCCTAGTCTCCATTTGACAGGGAAAGTATCTGGAATTTCAAACCGAGAATTTTTGGCTAAATGGAAAGTTTCGTTTCGCAGCTAATGCATGCCCGTAACACATCGAAGCGTGCCGTTATGAACATGTAAACAATAAACAGCTAAGGAAATCATCATGCCTATTTCACGAACAAAACGGCAGCTAAGAGAAGCTTGATTAACTTATTTGATTTACGGTTATCTCACCTTCTCCAGCGACGAGATCGACGGCCCGGAAGGAGATGTGGACTCCGCCATGCTTCCAGGAGGTGAAACTTGAATCCACGAAGTTTCAGCGGTAACAAAAAGTCGGGAAAAAAGTCGGGAAAAAAGTCGGGAAAAAAGTCGAGAAAAAAGTCGGGAAAAAAGTCGAGAAAAAAGTCGAGAAAAAAGTCGGGAAAAAAGTCGAGAAAAAAGTCGAGAAAAAAGTCGGGAAAAAAGTCGAGAAAAAAGTCGGGAAAAAAGTCGAGAAAAAAGTCGAGAAAAAAGTCGGGAAAAAAGTCGAGAAAAAAGTCGGGAAAAAAGTCGAGAAAAAAGTCGGGAAAATAAAAATCGGGCGTAAATTTTCCATGGCCCTAACTGGGCTCCGTATATCTGAATGAAAGTAAAAAACAGGCGAAAGATGAAAGAAATCGGTTGACCCCGATCCGTGGCCTCTGCCCGGTTTTCTCAGACAATGGCACTTAAAGAGCCAGTGTCACCCAAAGTGCTTTGCGCCCCGAGGTACATTTTTCATATATGAAAAATCCGCCATTTTCTTGATTGTTGTGAAGTCTGATTTGTATCTTCTTCCATCGCTGCCGTTAGCGATCCGAAAGCACTAGTGTGAATTTTGACTTGACATTTAAGTGCCGTCGTATCGATTTCGTTGCATATTTCCGAATTCTGAAGTGTTTTCGCGGTGAAGAAGGAGATCTTTAAATTAGATGCTTCGTAGGCCGGGTTCAGGAAAGCTGAGGCGAAGGCCGAGTCTTTAGCGCTCTGCCAAAGTTGTACGGCTGAAGGAGTCCGTCTATCAGTAGCGGAGAGAAAGAAAAACATCTGAGGGTTTCAGCAACAGTACTGACACTGCGTTCGCCAAAATAGTGCTACGTTTGTTGCCGGATGAAAACAGAAGGGACGTTAATTTACATCGTGGTCACAAAATAACAGTAACTACGGGCCTGCTCCAAAATAATGCTTGTGGTCATGAGCTTGTGGTGTTTTGCTTAATTATTCCTTGTGTTCACTCTCTGTTTATGTTTTAGGTTTACAAAAAGTGTAAGTAACTATTCTGGTTTTGCGATCGATGCGATCGATCGCGCGATCAATCGACCGGACTGTAATATATTCATGTACACGCATTGACTGCGAAGCCAGATCTTGAGTAGTTTCCTCCAGTGACATCTAGCAATGAAGACGTCAATATTCTTACTACTTGTTTTTGTTTTATTTTTATATCGAGTGTGGCTGCTCTGGTTTTACGTACATCGAGATCGATCGATCGGTCAATCAATCGGTTGTTATAATAGCTCCATACGCGTTGACTACAAATTCAGATCTTGAGTTGTTTCTCCAGTAACATCTAGCGATGAAGATATTTCTATTTTTAGAGGTTACTATTGTACATATCGGCCAGTTTGAAAGGGATAATTTGCGAAAAGTCCGGCAAACGCGCCAGCCAAACGCAAAAAGCTGTTTCAAAACAAAAACACAAGCGCGCAAAGCACTTTGGGTGACACTGGCTCTTTAAACCCTCTACCTCCAAGCCTCGCTCTACGGAGAGGTAGAGATGTGCAAGAGAGCAGACCTGTCATCAATCAGCCGCATCCTTTTTTGGGCGCTTAACTCTGTTACGGTCGTACTTGTGTCTTATATACAGGGAGCGTGTATAAATATCCACTGTACTTACACTCTCTTGCAGATTGTCCATGGCAGATCCTTTATCAATATTATCCGGATCCCTGTACTCTTCAATTGATCTCTTCAACACTTCTTCGACTGGCTTCTTAGCCTATTGATAAAGACATCGCATCGTGTTGGGAAAACTGTTCAAACGATGACGAAAATCGCTCCTCCCTTCCCCACCCGCCTTATTTAACAATGCTGTTTTTCCATGAGACCGACAGAAGAACATAAAGGGATTTACCGTCAAAAAGAAACTCTTAGAATGTCTTAGTTCTTACTCAAAGCGGTCTAAAAATGCTTCATTAGAATGGATTCCAGTGGAAAGCGATGTATAAATTTAGAATGAAAATGCTGTGAGCTGCGGAAATACGAATGAAGTGAAGATGTGATTATCGCAGTTGCAATCGCAGTTTATCAGTAAATTGGCACACCTTATCGCCGATAATGCCGTTCATGCTCAACCTCTTCTTTACTTCAAATATCAAAAGTAAACGTTTCGGAGGGAGAGAGCATAAAGGGGTACAAGCGTCCTGGTTCCGGCTGCTTTTCTGATAACTCTCTACTCTTTTACCGCAAAATATCATACAACGATCCTCGAGGACCATGCAACGACGCTTGAGGACCCTGCAACGATCCTTGAGGGTCCTGCAGAGATTAGCAAGGATCCTTGCACAGGATCTTTAGCAAGATTCTAAGAGCTTTTACAGGATCCTTAGTAAGATCCTATCAAACATGATTATTGCCGTTAAGGATCCTGGATAGGATCCTATGTGTAATCTTACAGGATCCTGTAGGATTTTACAAGAGCCTTGAAATCCTGTGGAATCCTTAAAGGGATTTTCACCAGGGAAGGAGCTTTTTCTCACAGAAAGAGAATTTTAATCCAAAATTAAATGTAAGATTTAAAAGTGCTTTCAAGTGTAATGCATGTGCGACCATATCTTTAAGAATTGAGTTGGTTTGATCTAAGCATACCTCACTCCAGTGCTCAGAAACAACAATTCCTGCAATCACTTCCAAAACGACAATGACTATCATCGCAAACATGTACTGAAAATAAATAAATACAAAAAAAATAATTATAAACAAATAAATTTCATAGAATAAAAACACCGACCAATAAGCAAGGCTAGTAGAGTGTGTACACCAAAGAATTTTGTTATCGCAAACCCAGGCTTTAATTCATAATGCAGCTTAAACACAATTCTGTTTTTTTTTGTTAAGTTTTGCTTCTCTTTGTTCCAAGTTTGTTTTCGTTTCGAATTGCTTTGGCTGTAGAATAGGTACTGGTAATTTACTGTTCAATATACAGAACTTTGTACAGCTTATCCCCTTTCTGTAGAGGTTTGCTTCATGTACTTTGAAGAAAATCGCTTACCAAACATTTTGTCACATTAATTTAACGGTTTACTTATTAGAATAAGCTTTTACAATGCGCGCTTTTCAATTTGGGACAGGTACCATATCGGAAACTTAATCGGTGCAACCTTTCTTCTTTAATTAGATTTTCCCTTGTGAACAAAAGAATGATGGCCTAAGACGAGCTGTGTATAATATTTTGAGAAAGTATTTACGAGTCGCTATTACATGTACCTTTTGCGGCCGGATATTGTTTGTTGAACAGGCAACTAGTGCCAAAACCACATTTTTGGCCTTTCCTGTATTACACTTTTTCACCAGCACTACACATTTATAACATTAACATAATGTCATTTTCAACGGAACTTATTAGTTTGTTAGATGACTAGAAAGGAACTTACAGTTTTAAGGAAACATACGTCTCCTCTAATGACACCCACTGTGCCATTAACACAGATGACGAAGATAAAAGCACCGATGAGAACCATGACAGCTCCCTTAACAAAAACAGTACCAAGGTACACGTTTAGTACATTGTATAGTAGCCACTGTGGTGAAATTCCTGATAGATGGAAAGGCGCTTCAAGATTTGTACTGGCCGGTACTTGAGGGGTGGTTATTATTCCTGGGGAGGGGGTACTCCCATATGTAAGCTATATATGTATGTGCCGTGGAATACGGTATGGTTTTTGAGCTTCGTGGTCCTTAAATAGGGTGTCAATGTTGTTCCCTTTTTGTATTAGATAATTGCCCCCGCAGAAACGCCATTAAACGAAAAAAGATATGGTCTGTACCCGGTCCGTTAAAGCGATTTTATAAAGGAAGAGAAATAAAAACGACCTGCTCACACAGCTCTTAGTTATCGTTATTCCCTTGAACAGGGTGTTATTTTTCGTGTGTTGACCTGAAAAGGGAATCAATTGCGGAATTTTCAATCCTCACATAGGGTCAGGGCTTAAGAACCTTCACGGCACACACCTATTGTAAACTGACGGGAGTAGCCACCCCCCGTTATTAATACGTGATAACGCGGTTTGACTGATGGAAACTTTATATCGTGTTCACATAAACCGTTTTTGGTTTTTTTCAAGCTACCACGGGGCCACCTCGTACCAGCATCGCTGAAGATCGCAACGTTAGGCGACAACGTTCTAACTGCGCATGTTTACAACGTTACCGCTCGTGGCAGCAGAGCCTTCGGGCAGTCATGCGAAAAGGAGAAAGGCATGGTGGCCGGGTGAAAATGTCTTTTGTAAGCAGAAGATATGTAGACAGGTCATACTTGAATTCTGAACAGGTTAGGATCCGGTGGAATGGAGAATATTAGGTACTTAAAATCCATCTTTTGCGCCACGGCTATCACACCAACACTTATCAAGAGACAACTGATTACCTGAAAACAAAAAACGATCAGTGATCATGAGTGTAACAATTATCCTATTTTAGGAGCTAAAGTAAAAGCGAGGTGACCCAAGTTGGTGTAAAAATGCAGGAATCTTGAATAAGAAGCAAAATCGACCAAAATTGGAAAAAAAAAACACCATCAACAACACCAACAACAAAAACATACATTTCATCGAATGGTCAGTGGGTTTCACTGATGATTCACACGCTTTAGCGAGTCTGTTTACGTGAAGGTTAAAGTGGCCAAATGAAAAAAATAGACTGGACTCTGGACTGGACTCTAGACTGACTTTTATTGACTTGTAAAAATGTAAAATAGAAATCGACTTAAAGTGTTTATGACAGATTTTTTTTTTGCCTGTTCGAATCTAAATGGCATCCTGATATGAATATCAAAAATTATTTTTCGATTTCGATTTTCCTTCCCCGCGCTTTTGCCGTTTAAAAACGTAAGAGTTTACTTCCGGTCATGTCAAAAACCGCGCAAAGGGAGACCTGGGCATAGTCCCGTTGTGACGTCATACCAGGAACGGAGTCCATGCCAGAACAAACTACGTGGGCCGCATTGCGGAGATCTAATACATTTTATTTTTCTTTATTTCGCAACCGCCAAATTAAGCACGAAATTATGTGAAACTGCTGATGTTACAAGTAATCTGGGCAGCGATTTGGAGCTTTTAGAGTCCATCGAATGCGAATCGCTAACTTCTGAAGATGAAAGCGAAACATAACTCAAGATCGATGAAGAAGCTATTCAGAACCAAAAGGTCCTTACATAGACAAGCCGCTTGCTGATGAATATTTGATGGTACCGAAGCACTCGAGACAAATTAGCAAGAAATGGAACGATTTCTCATCTCCCGTTGTAAATATTAAAGCTAAACAGAACTCGGGAACGAGAAGGAAGACTATTCAGAACCAGAAGGTCCTTACACAGACAAGCCGCTTGCTGATTAAAATTGACTTAGAGAATACTATTAAGAGATAGAGGAGAAAGAACGAAGAAAACAGAAACTACAAAACCTATTTGATGGTACCGAAGCGCTCGAGACGTAGTATGAAGTTCCACGATTTCTCATCTGCTGATGTAAATATTACAAGAAAGCCCATTGGGCATTTTAACCGGCCATTCTGACCCTCCCCACCCCTAGGTTTCACAAATGTTAGCGCGATCCTCTTTTTTTACGAACCGGCGTGACGAAAAGTGTGATTGTGTGACACAATATTTTGACTATAGCGGTACTGGATGACGTAATGTTTAAACTCTGATGACTCAGCTTATCTTTCTTATCGCTTTATTTGTGCTGAAAAACGCAAAATCACTCAAACGTTGAATGTCGATATGAATTCGTCCACAACTGAGAATGCTCACACAGGGACGACGAAGTATTTACTGTTGTGCCTAGACCTTAAGTACAAACAGTGAACATAGCAGTAGAATCAAAATATAACGCTTGATAAACACGAGCTCGAGCAGATCGTCAGAGTATGGGGCACGTCAAGATATCTCATGACGTGATGTTTAAATCCAGTTTGCTAACCCGGTAAACAAGCGAGCGGGGACGAAAGTCGCCCACGTCTTTGAAAGCTAACGCGCCTGTCGAGCCGCAATCGATTTCGCGCTCACTCGCCTGTTTTTCTTTTCCTTCACTATCTATCTCTGAACGGAAAGTGAGACTGCTCGTAGCCTTTAGCGAACACCACACGCAAACCACACAAATCCGTCGATAATATTCAGATATTTTCGTTCTTTCAATGCAAAAAGACTCGTAACACCTGCCTTATTAATTAATCTCCTTATTAATGACGATTCCTTCGTATCAACTTCTCGCCTCAAATAAACACTCATTTCTCTCCGTTCACAAGAACTATCATGTACTGATGTGCAATCAACTAATATTGCATCATCATACTAGTACCAATTCCTTCTCTTCCTAGCCCACGCCGGCAAAACGCAACTGTCCTTTTTGTCCGCTGCGAAATACAAGTTAGCCAATCAGAAACCTTGCAATCCACTTCGCAAACCACCCCCCCCCCCCCATAAAACGCCAAGGGAAACCGCCTCTCACGCAAAACGCAACTTTCAAAGCAAATCACATTCACAGAAGCGTGATATGCTCCTGACATTCACAAATCCTTCTGACTCCCACATTTATACACCCCTCAAAATGTCAATCCCAATAAAAAAAACTCCTGCGCTAAAAAAATTTTCATCATAACCGCTAATTAGATCAGACAACACAGTCAATTTCACATTCAATCCTATTTTCGCATTCAATCCTATCAAAAATAATGCACGCGCAAGAAGTGGCGCAAGAGGTTCTTGCGCCGCAAGAACAAGCAAGCCCGCGCAAGAAGTGAAAGTGCTAGGTTTTTGCAGTTTACCCGCAAGAACATTCGAAACGCAAGAAGTTGAAAATCTAGCCGCAAGAAGTTACTAATGTTACCGCAAGCCGCAAGAAGGCGCAAGAAGTACTGAGGGTCCAGCCGAAGAAACTTGTAGTGCTCGTGTTAGTGTGAGGTATTGCAAAAGTAATGAGAGCGAATCTCGCGCTCTATTCTCTTTGAAATATCACCGAGCTTTCGAGCGATTTTTCGCCGTGTTGGCGTGTTGGCGTGTTGGCGCGACAATTCGCCAAGTCAAGCGAAAGTTCACAAGGCTAATCAAAAAATCAAGGAAGCAAATGTTGGAACAACCGAAGTATCGAAGAAAATTCACATCACGAAATGGAATATCCGCCAGCTTTCCGGCTGGAAGATAAACACCCGGTAAACATATGATCTCCGGCACATGACAAAACATGAACAATTTTTTTAAGCGTGTCTCAGATACAGTGATACGGGTTCAACTCAGAACTGACTCAATTCAGTTTTTTATTCCATCCAAGAAATAGAAACAAAAAGGTCCAAAAGCTATAATTGTGGCAAACTGAGCGAACTCTTCTTTGACAGGCAAGACAAGACAAGACTTACACATGCAGGAGGTCATGCCATCGCGTGGGTGAAGTCATCAAGAATCCCTGCATCTTTACCAGTTTAATTTCCCAGCAAAAGAGGGATACTCGAAGAAATAGCATAGACATATGATTTCAACTACACATTCGCCTTTCGACACAGCTTGCTGCCCGGGGCTTGCTGTCTTGACGGCTTAGAGAACTGCTCATGCATTGCGTTACAAAATGTCATTCAAGCAAATCATACCAAATTTGCATACGGCAGATTTGCGTTTACTCAGAATTGACGTGCCGAATTTCTTTCAGATCGCGGAGTTTTAGTTTCCTTCAGACTTTTTTGGTTTACTTCGAAGATTTAAAATGTGATATCGACTTCAGCGTAATGAGTGGAACTATTTTTACAAACATAATGTGTTTTTCCAATTAAGACTTCGGGTATTTAATATTTCTTCTCATCTGAGTGACCATGTTCATTTCTCACACGTGTGAGCGCAACTAATTAAAAAGTATTTGTCCGAGTTTAATATGTTGGTGGAAGTACAGTAACATTGAACAGGTGAATGTCGGTTCTTTAATAATGTGACTGATGGACTGTGCTTTGCCATTGTTCCTCATTTAAGTGAAATAAATCGAGCGAAATCTTTCGCGCCGCTAAGCGTACCGCATGTCTGGGACTCCGGGACACATAAACAATAACATACGCGTGCTTCGTTTGAGTCTCGTTTCTCCCTAGCCGTTAAAAAATAACATAGAAGGCGACCAGTGTCAAATTCAGAACCTAGTGAACTCTTTATTGGATAAAAAATTCAAAACCGAAGAAAAAAACTTACAAGGGACCAAATAAACAACTGATTGCAAGTTACAAAGGCAGCCAATTTCGAACGTGCCTTGCGCTACAAAGTGGTCTCTTTTTTACCTTCTCCGGGTTCCGGGTTTTTAAGATGTTAGCGCAATGACGTTCTTGCGCTTACTTGCGGCCCAGATATCTTACCACAAAGAAGTTCTTGCGGTTTTAACTTCTAAACGCAAAGACGTTCTTGCGGCTTGCAGTATTCAAGTGCAGGCATCCTGCAAGTAGCCGCAAGAAGTTCTCGGCTTGCGGACGCAAAAAGAAGTTCTTGCGCGTGCATTGTTTTTGGGCTGTACTGTACAAAAAACCCCAAACTTAAGCAACCCTTCGAATCAAGTATGCCTATGGTTAGTTCAATTCATGCTTTATTACAGCTCAGGCTAACTTAAGATAAGCACTTTACTATAAAATATCCTCTTGTTATGAATTCTCTGCAACTAAGCGCGATCAAATATACAGTTATAACGAATTGTACTGGACTTAATGCCCAGCTAAATATCTCAAGTCAAGTTTTATGGAAATCCGAAGTTTTGCATCCTGTTCTTCTTGCCGTAAAACTCAAGAGCCACGGCCTCCCCGTCAATCGTTATGTGCATTAGAGCCAATCTCGTTCCCAGAGGCTGCATTCCTTTTGGCATGTCGATCATGCTGACCGTAAATGCGCGCGGGCTCTGGGGACGAGATTACATTAAAGCAAGCGAAAACTGCGCGCAAGAGTTACGGTTGACGCAGGCATCGCGGGACATTCACCCTGTGTTGCTGCCTTCCGGTTGTTCTTGGCATGCTTTGTTCAATGTCAAACTCAGCCGCAATCTGTTTCCCCCGCTCATATGCTTCCTTCCAAACCGACGGTTGGGCTGCCTCGATGACATCTGACTCTTTCCTTGCAACATAGTTGACAAGGCGATTATGTTGGAAAGGAAATGTTCTGCTGCACATAGAGCAATGATAAAATCAGACTGCATGATAAGCATAAGTAGCCCCTTGCCTTTCCATCGCCATCCTGGGACAAGGTCTCGAGCGCCTCAACTACGACTGGGAACGTCAGGTACGAAAGGTATATAAAGCATCAGCCTTACTCGCCCACCTTGTCTCGCACAAAGTTCGTAGCTTTGCACGCCTATCCATTTCTTCTCTGACTTGGGCATTCTGATCGAGAGACTCCTGAAAGGCCAGGAGTCGCTTTGCTGAATAGTCAAACGCAAACGCAATGGTTTGTACAGTGCTCAACATATTACGTATCAAGGGTTCCTCACACGTATGAGCAATGGCAAGATTAAGGGAGTGCGCCTTACATTGGCAGGGGAAAACCCGAAAAAAATCTCAGTTGATGAAGACTGGGGACAAAAGCACTTGCATGGTTCCCTTTCTTTGGTGTTTTTTTTTTTGGGGGGGGGGGGGGGGCTATTTTACTATCCTTTTACGTTTCCTTAAAAAAGCACCCATAAACTAGTTTTATGAAATAAAAAATATTCGCATAACAAATATACCAAGAAAAGTTTGTAAGCCTGGGCTTACTGGCTTAAAGGGAGCTACGCCCCTGATTGTGCTTGGCTAAATAAACCTTGTTCACGCCTGTTATGCAGGTTATACTTTCATACTCTTACACGTGTAGATGTGGTAACTGTGCCTTAAACCATCTGCAAAACGCCGCAGATTGTCTTTGCTTCAAAGAAATTCAGAAAATAATGTGTCGAATCTCTCGAAACGCCGTTGTTTCGCGCAAAGCCGCAAACTTGACACAACAACAGGATGTGTAACAACCCACCCGGTACAGCTCAGTGTTGTCTGACTAAAACTGATGGTCGCTACGATCAGACGCAGCAAAATATAATACGATAAATGGAAGCAAGTATCGTTAGATTGGTTCGGAAGAGAAGTGAGTAATTCTCTGCGTTCTTGTGGACTCTCTGAACGTTGTTTTATGTCTACGTAAATTGTGCAATAGCCAATTTGAGTGATATTTCAGGTCTTTCAATAAGCTGCAGTAAGATTATTAAATGAAGATTAGAGTTTGCTCATTCCTTTCAAAACTTAGTCAGACATGGTTTCATCATAATTTTATAATTATCCGTAGTCCAGTTGTGCACAAATGAGGGATGTTATAATCTTTACCCCGGTTATGAATCAACACTGGTCAATATATCGGAAGTAAACAGTGCAGAAATTTCAAGTGTCAATTTGCCTAGACGTAATGCAACAGGAATCAGTTTCAGAGAGTCCACAAGAACGCAGAGAATTTCTCTTTTCCCTTCCAAGCTAATCTGACAACAACGTCTTGCGTCTATTGCATTATATGTTGCTGCATCTGATCGTAGCGACCATCTGTTTTAGGCAGACAACACTGAATCCCGGGTGCATTGTTTCACATCCTGTTGTTGCGTCAAGTTCGCGGCTTCGCGTGAGACAACAGCGCTTCGTGAGATTCGACACATTTCTGAATTTCTTTGCAGCAAAGACAACCTATGGCGTTTTGCAGATGATTTAAGGCACAGCTACTACATCTACATGTGTAAGAGCATGAAAGTATGACCTGCATAACAGGCTTTTATTTAGCCGAGCACGATTATAATATTTCCACCAGGGAATGAGAAATCGTGGTATTTCTTTCTACGTCTCGAGCGCTTCGGTAACATCACATAGGTTTTCTAGATTCTGTTTTCTTCGTTCTGCCTCCTCTATCCCTTGATAGTATTCTCTAAGTCAATTTTAATCAGCAAGCGGCTTGTCTGTGTAAGGACCTTCTGGTTCTGAATAGTCTTCCTTCTGGTTCCCGAGTTCTGTTTCGCTTTAATATTTACAACGGGAGATGAGAAATCGTTCCATTTCTTGCTATGTCTCGAGTGCTTCGGTACCATCAAATATGTTTTCTAGCGTGTGATTTATTCGTTTACCTCCTTTGTCTCTTGATAGTATTCTCTAATTCAATATTCATCGGCAAGCGGCTTGTCTATGTGAGGATCTTCTAGTTCTGAGTATCTTCTTTCCCGATCTCGAGTTCTGTTTCGCTTTCAACTTCAGAAGTTGGCGATTCGCATTCGATGGACTCTTAAAGCTCCAAATCACTGCCCAGATTACTTGAAACATCAGCAGTTTCACATAATTTCGTGCTTAATTTGGCGGTTGCGGAATAAAGAGAAATAAAATGTATTAGATCTCCTCAATGCGGCCCACGTAGTTTGTTCTGGCAGGGACTCCGTTCCTGGTATGACGTCACAATGTGACTATGCCCAGGTCTCCCTTTGCGCGGTTTTTGACATGACCGGAAATAAAATTTCACGTTTTTAAACGGCAAAAGTGCGGGGAAGGAAAATCGTAATCGAAAAATAATTTTTGATATTCATATCAGGATGCCATTTAGATTCATTCAGGCAAATAAAAAAAATCTCTCATATACACTTTAATATTTTACTAACCAGTTAATAAGTAAAAAATGAAGTAAAAATTTAAATCACCTAAAATCATACCAAAAAGTTAGGGATGGACCATTATATTTTTATTTAATTTTTTTTTTTGGGGGGGGGGGAGATTTTTTTCTACATGAATTTTTTTCTTGACTGAACTGAGCTTTGTATGAATTTCATTTTACTAGTTTGCAATGAATTTTTTGCTTTGTGCCGCTACGCACGATTTTTATTTCTCGAACTCATGAGAACTTTGAACTTATGAGGTCTCCATGAATCAATCTCCAGCCTTGTCCTCATTCGATAGAGAAAAAAACATGACACTCAAGATGGGAAAAAAACCAAGGAGACCAACGTGTATTTTCATCCACTCACCAATAATGTGTCAATAAGCATGCACCCCACTACTCATCTTTCACCCCACCGACACACAGAGAGACATTAGGGACCTTACGCAAACACGACGGCAACGCCAAGAAAAACGACCCTTTAAAACTTCTTTGCGATTATTCCGAGTCGTTTAATCTGTCTACTGAATGTAGCCGAACTATCTAGGAACTGAATTTCTGAGGGCGGCGTTACAGCTCAGAGAGAAAAACGGAAATTCATCGTCATGTATTCACGACCTACACAAAACTTTGAATTTGGTCATTTCAAGGATTTGAGCATAGGACGGCAAAGAAATGTACCAAAAAGTATAACGCACGTGCAGAGTCAATGTTTTTCGATTTAAAGCTTTTGTTTTGTGACGTTTTCGTTAGCCGTTGCCGTTTTGTTTGCGTAAGCTCCCCGATTATTTGTTCAGGCCCACGACCGTCACGACTTTCTTAAGGATAAACTTTGTCTTTAAAGACAGTCATGTTTTTTCTCTAACGAAATGAAGACAAGGCTAGAGATTGATTCATGGAGGCCTTATAAGTTCAAAGTCCATCGGTTACAGTTATGTTAGACAAGCGCGCGCGAAATTTCAAGAAACAAGAAAAGCCCCAGGGGCATTACCCCGCCGTTCCCTCCCTCCCCTCGGGGTGTAAAAGATATTATGGTCACTCAAGATACAAGCTCTAGCCTGTGTAGCGAAAGACGCGACGAGTATGTTTGACCGAGCAAAAAACCGGAGGTCTGGGGCAAGTGACCACCAAAAAAATGGAAAATAACAAGAAAAGCCCCAGGGGTATTAGACCCCGCCGTTGTTCTCCACCCCCCGGGTGTAAAATATGTTACGGTCACTCAAGATAAAAGCCCTTGCCTGTGTAGCGAAAGACACGACGAGTATTTGTTTGGCCGAGCGAAAGCCGGAGGTCTGGGGCAAGTGACCACCCCCCAAAAAAAAACCACGGAAAAAAATGGGTATTACTAGACCCCGTCCTGACGGCGGATTAATAAAAAAAACGGGTATTACTAGACCCCGTCCTGACGGCGGGGTAATAAAACTCGTGCATAGCGGCACAAAGCAAAAATGTTTTCGCAAACTAGTGAAATGAAATTCATACAAAGCTTTCAGTCACGAAAAAAAATTCATGCAGAAAAAAATCTTCCTCCCTCGAAAAAAAATATAATAATCCATCCCTAACTTGTTTGTTTTGACTTAAAATTTAACTTTATTTTTAATTATTAACTGGTTCGTAAATTATAAGTCTATTTCATATTTTTTTAAAAGTCACTCAAAGTCGGTCCAGAGTCCAGTCCAGAGTCCCGTCCAAAGTCCAGTCCAGCTTTTGGCTTTTCCATTTGGCCGGTTTAAGTTGACGTTTATTCTACTGCTTTGTTGCTCAGGCGTTTTTGCTCTCCCAAGTAGTGGTTACAAAGAATGATTGATAATTTGAATGCAACGTGCAAGGCAATTAGTCTATCTAATTTGCATAACTTTGATTGTTACATGTTTCATGTACTTGTTCATGAAAACGCTGGAATGATTATTCCGCATGTTAGTTTTCACGATTAAAGTGTAATTAGCTAAGTGTTAAACATAACAATGCATTCATTTGATTATAAGCGATGTGTTTGCAGTCTATTACTGTATTAGATAAAGGCAGTTACATCGTATCTTTAACCTGCATCAATACAGCAAGAAATAAACATTTAGAATAGAAATTGACATAAATTGAAGTCACGCAATTTTCGTTAGGCAAATGACCGGTTCATAATCGATTGAAACCATGGTGCAAAAGTAATGATAAGTGAAAAGGAATGTTACGAAGAATACGCACAACTACCTAGAGCACAATGGATAGTTAACGGAGACAATTTGTTTGGAATTATTTGCAAAACTTAAAGTTGCCATTTATTTTCCGAGCTGACCGCCATGTACATTAACAACTATAAATACAGGTGGCCGATACTGTTGGGAAACTGTGCTTTGCACTGCGCAGCAAAAATCTCTTCAAATAGTACGTATGTCATTCTCTGACATCTTAGGGTGGAGCTCGGCAACAGCCAATTAAGATCGTATCACTTTAACCTTTAATTTTACTTCTAATGTTTTTTTTTAATCTGGAGGATCCAAGAACATATTGGATTCACAGCGGAAGTAAGAATCATAAAGTGATATGATTAAGACGAACTCCTTTTCATTGCAAACAACGTTTTTTTATATATATCTTTCAGGACAAACTCTACGAGTGTTTTTCTTTCATTTGCACTCATTTCTGACTACGAAATCTTTTATGGTATACAAGCAAAGTCGACTCAAAGTCATTATACGTCGTCACGTTTAAACGAGTCGAGTATTTAGTTAAAACTGCAACATGTAAACAATTAGGATATTACACATTTTACAGCAACATTTCCACTTACCCAGAGCACGAAGTTGAATACCAAGAGCGTGTATTTTAAAATCTTACTAACTTTATACTCCTCAGCCATCTTTCACAAGAAAAATACCAAAATGTCTGATGAACATTCACCAAGTCTCTTCCCGATATAAGAACTAATTAAAAGAAACGTGCGAGTTTTCTCTTACTTATTGACTGTGATGAAGTGCGTCACAAGTGCCAAAATAGCCCGCGGGTCCGCAGTTCGGAAAATGTCCTAGCTATGTTTAACTGAAAAAGAGGCCAGAAAGACCAGAGGCATTGGAGGGAACAAAACTGGTCAATGTCGTTTTTCTTATTTATTAACATACCTGTGGGATGGAGTGGAAAACGCAAGTTCCAAATGTCTATTTTCTAACTGGCGGAAAACAAAATTGTAGACAAGTTTACAATGCTGCCGGTGGCTTCCAAAATGCTCACTCTGGGATTCAAGTTCCCTTGCAAAGCTACGAGCCTCTTAAGGAAACAAAATAGTCCATGGTTGTACGATCCAAAGAAAGGAGAACTGAAACACTAGTGCCTGAACTACCCTCCGAAAGCAACGAGGCTTATGAAGGAACAATCTCTCCCTCTTAAAAGATAGCTAAGGCTGATGTCCATGTCTGAGTGTTTCTTGAAGTTTCAAAGCTATATTTTTCTTTTTGAATGTTAGTTAGAAGGCTAGTGTAATGGCAAGCTTGGTATTCAGTTCCGTTTATTGATCCTTAAGATTTTCTTTCCTAAAAAGACTTTTGAGTTTATTTAGGCATCCTGTGCCATTTTAATGTGCACGGTGTCTGAGAATAGAAGCTCGTTTTCCCGCTTCCCGAAACAGCCACTGAATCGTATCGTCACGAGTCAACGGTTTTTCAGTTAGGTGTATTACACGTGTGAATTGAAAAATTGTGTCGGGTGAGAATTTAGTGAACCATGGACGATATGACCCAACTATTTTCAAGAAAAACGGAAGACTTACTTGTAACTCTGAGGTTGATTAAAATGAGAGAACTGAAATACTGAACAATGATAAAAACATGTTTGTTACTAAAATCCAAAGAATATTAGAAAATTATCTTCTTATGTAGTAACCTCTGGCTCCCGGGGTGCAATTGTATTTAACATAATAACCCCGCATTAGTAACTTGAAATCTTTAACAACCTAACCGTAAGTTTTACCTGAACCTAACCGTAAGACATTTAAATTTATGCATTTAAAAATGGGGGTCACCGTTCCCTTTTGGGAGAAAAAAAAAAACATTTATTTCTCGGAAAGCTCAGTTTCAAAGAAACATTTCCACGGTTTGAACGTGCGCGCGCTCTTGCAGGCGCTAATGACGCAAAAAAAATAATGCACAGAAAGGATGCTCAATGCAATTGAATGGAATCACGTTAATACGCGTGGTATTAGTAGGAAATCGGATATGAAAAATCAAGCAGAATAAGTACATTTATTCTTGGAATAATTTCCCTCTCAATAACCTCGCCAGTGCCCTCCTCAGACTAGCATCATACCCTGGCAAAATTAGTAACACTCTTCGTTGTTTGGTGTGATGCGCACACCGTGTGGGCCGTTTGTGGTCATTGTGCGATTTTAGCTTTTCACATGTGTCAAGTGCTCTTCTCCCAGGTTTCCAATGTGTCCCATCGTCTATCATTTACACTGTTGTACCTGACACAACGCTTTTCAGTTGGGTGCATGAAGGTCACCAAATGGCAAGACTTCATCATCACCACCACCACCACCACCACCATCATCATCATCATCATCATCATCATCATCATCATCATCATCATCATCATCATCATCATCATCATCATCTACGATGATATTCCATGTCTGAGTGTTAAAAGTTCTTATGTTATTACTGTTATGTTGCTTGTTTATGTGGAAACGTAGACATGCTGCTCCGGAACAATGTAAAGCAGTGTAATGCGAGTCATGATCATTCAATTGAAAACTCATCGTTTATTTTTATGTTGCCTAAGAAATCGTTTACATAAAACATAAAATGACTTAAAAATACAAGACAGATAGTGTTCAACCGGTGTGATACAAAACAACACCTATTTTACTTTGAAATTACAACAAACTGATTGACCGTAGGACTGAATAACACGTTTCTATCTGAAGAATCTCAACTCTAACACAAATTCTACCTTAAGCTCTCCAGGTTTAGAAAGTGAAACCAAGCTGAACTAAAATAAAATCAATTGTTAACTTTGTGTTAGTCAAATTAAAGTAAGACAACACATCCAATCGTAAATATCTGGAATAATACTCTTGTTGTTGTTATTTTTTTAACTGATGTGGATGGCTTTATATTTATCAACGATTGTCTCTTTGAGAAATTAATAAACACCGTATTTCTTCAAAATACGACTGGGAAACTTACTTTCGAGTTACTTTTTTTTTGAGCCTCAATAAACTCACTTGAACTAGGACATGGTATTGTCAATAAACCAGAAATAAAGTACGACTTTGTATTATTTTCAACGTTTTCTGTCTAATTACTTTTATGGCAGAGAGGATGGTGTTTATTACGGATTTTTCACCACCCTTTGGGTTCTTTTTCTAGGGAGGATGCTTAATCAAAGAAATACGGTT
Source organism: Siderastrea siderea (assembly GCA_964030785.1). Taxonomy (NCBI): domain Eukaryota; kingdom Metazoa; phylum Cnidaria; class Anthozoa; order Scleractinia; family Rhizangiidae; genus Siderastrea; species Siderastrea siderea. The sequence goes on from OZ034968.1 coordinate 33,599,313, forward strand.
ATACAGTGTAACGACGAAATATTCCAACTCAATTCAGTGCGAACTCGTATCCATCTTCTGTTAAAAACCCATGTACCACTGCTGTCTTTTCATTGGCCAATGGTGAACCTCTGACTTCAAACTAGCGTAACAACCTGAAACAAAAAAATAATAATGAAAATAAGACTCAGTGATATCAATTAACAGAAAAGACATAAGCCAAGGACATATGAGTCCGCTTTGATATACTATGATTTATTACCCATGCTCTCTTATGTACCATTCTGCAATAAATATAATGAAAGGTTAACATCCTGTCGCAAATAGGTGGTTATTAGAAATGGTAGTAGGTACAAAAACCACAAATTGCATTTGTCTCACAAAGTAGTCACTTAAGACGTAGATCGCAAAGTTTCAACTGCTTACTGCTGGTCTTTATCTGTAAAGGTGGTCCGCTGGTTACACGCTGCACTATGCCTGTCACTGTGATCGCTACGTTCCGATTGTCGTTGTTTCCGAAAGGCGAGAATCAGTAATTATGGCTTACATATTACTCTTGATCCTATTGCAATAGTTTTCCGCCTAACACAAAATTTATTTTGAGCACTGCAGATGACAGCAAATTCCCCTTCACTGCAAATTCCCCACTGCAAATTCCCCTTCACTTCAACAACCACTTCCCACGGTGTCTTCTCTTTCAACGTGCAAATTCAAAGTCCCCGAAGTTGACAATCAAGGAAGTGCCAATTAATAATAGTTTTTACCTGTTTCTTTATAACTTGACATCTCTCGTCGCTTTGGAACTTTTGCCTTTGTTGTATTTCTTGACTGGAACTGAAGACTTCTTCAACGCAGTTAAACCAGGCTGCATATTAAACTGAAGTTAAAGATAATGGCCAGTTTATAAAATAATCACGGAAATAACGGAAATAATCACGGATTACGGATTAAATGGGGCTCCCTTGAAAATAGCAAGTTTGTACAAGTTTCTATCGCAGATGGTAAAAACCGAAAATAAAATGATGAATTTTCTTACCAATAACAGTTTACTCAAGCAATGTCAAGCAAAAACAAACGATAAAAACCGAAAAAAACTATTATACGTAACCTTGACAATGGCGTCACGATGACATCGAAATGTCCTTGTGGTTATGGTTTATATTCAATTCTGGAATATTTTGTTAAGCACAAAGGTTTCACAAATGTCTAAGGAACCATGCTATTATTACCATAAAATGACGGAATTCGTTAACAGTTTTTAGGTTCAGGAAAGTTTAACTCACATTGTTCGTTTCCACCAGTCCACCCTCTGTAGGTAATTGACTGAAAAAGGAGGCCATTTCTCTCTGGGGCCCTATTGCTAGTGGCCCTGGGGCTTCAGATCCGCGACCTTCTTCGGAAAACATAGGTGTGGGCTGTTGTTCAACGGAGTTCAAAGCCATGGGGTTAAAACCAGCCAACTGGTCTGAGGAATAAAAAGGAAATGAAATTGACCCGTAAGTTACACGAGCTTGCTTCGCCATGCAACACTTGCCTGGTCCTTCGTTATTCCATCTATAGCCTTTATATTTGTGACCATAAAAGCTAAACACCTCCGAACAAATAAAGCATCCGAAAATCAAAATATCGAAACTAAACTTATAGTAATATTTTAAACATCGATTGATTACACCACAGTCTCGTCAGTAAAAACAAACAAACAAACAAAGAAAAAAGCAAAAAATAAACAACAACAACGAACAAAACAAAAAAATTAAGCTGCCATACTTGTCGGCTAAAAGAAGATTTCAGAATCTCACATGTCCACCCCTGTTCGACTGAAATCTTCTCAAGTTGATTGATGTTGATTTTAAGTTGATTGATAATTGAACACAAAGTTGGTTGGAATTCAAATTCCAACCAACTATGTAATATTGACGATGGTAGTAGAAACTACCGAAACATGTCTTACAAACTAAAAACAAAAATGGTTGTTTATCAAACTGCTTTCAAATCTGTTGCTTTTTAGACCGTTTGGAAACACTGTAACTGGTTTGAACACAGGAGTCATATCATAAGTCGTTAAAGTATGATCGTCCCAGGTGATCGGATTTAGTACATGTACCTCCATTCATTTGAAAAGGTTCTCCAACCTCCTGTCTCATTTCTGGTACCAGTTGGCCTTGGTTTGCTTCAAGTCCTTGAGTTGGAAATCCTTCTGTAGAATCAAAAATAGTATTGTTTGCCTTACTGAGCTATTTAGTCCTTTTTTAAAAATGTTTTCGCAAAATCTGAATCATGAGACTGGATTATAAGTAATAAAAATGTTTGGAGAGAAGGATGCAAAATGGATGTAAAAAGAAGTAAATGGACTTTATGTATTTTTTTCGCAAAATGAGTAAGTAATAAAAAGTAAAAAGAAAAATTTGAGAATTTAACGAGTAAAACAGACCGACCTTTTTTTCGCATTAAGCCCAGAATCACAATAAATGTTTTGCTCGGCCTTTTTAAAATGTGTCATCACAAATAAAACTTTAACAAATCGCTATTTCGCCCTCAGTGCATGTAATGGTGATAAATGATGATGTACAATTAGTTAAGACAGAACGTCAAATCAGTCCGATTAAACAATGGGCTAAATGCAGTATAGCTCCTAGGAAAACTATTTTAATTTTAAGAGCCGCTTCCACACGAATCTGTTTTCATTGATTTTTATTGGAAAACGACATAGTTTTATCCGGTCAGGCCTCCTGTCTCACCTATAAGAACAAAAACGATTGAAAACGCGTTGCAAACGAATGTTTTCAAAAGCTCTGACCAAAGGGGAGAACGGAGGTTGTTTTAACACGGTCTTGCTTTCCTTCCACGCGTTAATGATCGCAATTGGCAGTTTTCGAAAACGGTGAAATTACAACATTGGACAAGTTCCTTCAAAGAAGCACTTTCGGTCGTCTTCAATTGTTTACGTGTAAACAGTAGAAACGAACTAAAACTTATTCCTGTGGACAGAAAACGTTTTGAAAACGCGCATTTAAAATCTTTCGTTTGCAAATGAAAGCGATTGAAAACGGATACGTGTGGATGGGGCCCTAGGTTTTCACGAGCCTCCGGAAACAAGGAGGCTTTCTGACGAGAAGAATCATTTACAGCTTCATACGAGTTAAAGGCCCTGCATACTACTAGAGGAAAAATCATGTTAAAAGTGTCATGTGTGATGATAGATTGTTTCTAGTGTTTAAGAAATATACAAAAAAGAGGATGTGACATACCTTCCAAGCCTCCGCTGAACGGAGCTCCAGGAGACATTTGTCCACCGGCTGCAGCAGGAGACCACGGACCCTGGGGACCACCGCTGAAAAAGTTGGCATTCTGTGGCTGAGGGACAAAGGGATTACTTTGGGCAAAAGGAAAACCTCTAAAAGATGCTAAACTGGGTAAAGGCTCGATTGGGAGGGAACCCATTCTCATCGCTGAGAAACGGGATTGAGGCATTTTCGCCGGAAACGCACGAGTTCGTGTAATAGGGATTGTGGGAAAAGATGGCAAGCCTGTTCCCGCTAATGGTGCTCCCTGGAAAGCAAAGGGAGAAATTCTTGCTGGCTGAAATGCTTGAGGTGCACCCGCTAGGAACTGCCGCTTAATTGACTTGTCGTGCTTCTTGTGAAGATTTTTCGACGGTGATCTTTTCTTTCTTGAGGCCATTCCTGTCCAGAGAAAATAAATGAACAAAATTTAAACCAGACAATTCTTTGCAACATATTTGATTTTCTACTATTCGTGAGAGGTTAAAAAGAAAAACGGTAATTTAGAAAGCCGGTTGTTTATTCAGCAAGCCTGGAAATTAGTTAGACAGTTGGTCAATAAGTCTGTAGGCCAAGTCAGTCAGTTACTCAGAAGTCAGTCGGTCAGTTGGTCAGTCAGTCAGTTAGTCGGTTGGTCTGTCAGACGGTCGGTCAGTGGATTGGATGGCAGTTATTCGGCCACACAATTTAGCTGACTCATCTGAGCTCACCTACTATTCCCATTCCAGGCTGTACTGATAAAGGCAAACTGATACCAGTAATGCTTGATAACTGGCGAGAGAAAGCCATTTGAGAGGGATTTAATGCAGGCCTCATCTGAGGGGCCCTGAAAGCTGGAAGTCCCATTGCAGCTGGTCTCATAGCGGGAGATGTCATCGATGGAAGGCCAGAACGACTCATGGGATTCATGTCAAAAGGTTGGCTTTGTTGTTGCGATTGCTGTAGATATGGGTACATGCTGAAATGTGATAAGATGTGCGGAACTTCTTGTTAATTCTCCATAGGATTGATGTCCCAAACGAACCCCGCAGTTATAACAAACACGTTTTCGCAGTCTCTTGGCACTTTGTTATATTAGGGTTCCACTGTATGTAAAATTGTGTGGATTGGTTAAGTGAGCCCCGGTAACATGAATGCCTCAAAACCAGCCTTTAACAGCAATTAGCAGGCGGATACCGACATTTTCGTCAACTGAATCGAACCATTTTTTAAAGGACCTATTTTTCTGTTTTCTCTGAGTTCCCTGGGTTCTTGATCGAAAGGGTTCTTGTTGTTCTGTAAAATTTTGAGATCGAGCTTAACATCTGCATTCATGAATGTAGTATTGAATACTGGAGGCTTTCGATAAAAGCATTGTACATATTGACACGACACGCTGCAGCGTTTACGCCAGATTCACCAACACCAGGTACTCAAATGTGGCGTCTCTTCTCGATACCGAATGTCAATTGTTTTTCATTTAATTTCGGCAGAAACGAAAATAGCCTGTTCCAGGCGACGTACGGGTTAACATTGCGTTTCTCCGCTCTTCAGTTCTATTCGGAGTTATTTTCCTAACAAGCCATCTTTCCTTCGCTTTCCAAAATGCAAACTACTAGAACAGGATAGAACAAGAATTGATGGGGTTCAAACCTACCCCATCCCCCCGTACGACCACTTTGTTGACACTACCACTGCGTTACAGCGCTACGCACCTGGCCGTTGTCACTGGCACAAAGTGTTTGATTAGTTTTGGCAGCTTTGTGACATCTGTTGAACCCTTTAAGCCCCAATATTAATATTCATATTCTCCTTAGCCGTTCGCAAGAGAATTTGCACAAGCCACAAGATATTTCATGTTTGGCAACCATTTCCTTTATTCTCGTGACCTGTATGTTTGATCAAGTAGGGGTATTGTAAGGAGAAATTAGATGCTTGTCATTATTGGGGCTTAAGTGGTTAACATCGTTTTGGCGGCTTCCATTTCAATTGACCAACCAAGTCCAAACATTTTGAGGAAGAGTCGCCAAAGCGACCATGAAACTTGACGGCTCCGCCTCTCACAGTTCGTCCGTTTTAATTGGTCAGTTCACAGGGAAGCCAAGACAAAGTTGTCAAAAGTATCAAATGGAAAAAAATACTCCACTTTCCGCAACTGGAAACGGCTCGGCGCTCGGGGCCCAGCACTGTAATATACTGAACCACCGTCTGTGGCTGGCTGTAAAAACTCGTGCCGCAACTGAAAACCTCCGTTAAACTGACCACTACGTTATTAAGACCACATATTTATGATTCCTCTATCGTCGTACTAGCAGTGCTTCACTGCCCTTGATAATGCTCCCGTGTTGCTATGTGTACAAGAACCACCACCATGCTTTGGACTTAATAATTTTATTTGGCAATGCATGATAAATGAGAACAGCTTACCTTTGTCCGACGAGGCCAGCCATATTGGAGACTGGAGATCTACAATAAAAGGGCAGGGGTGAGGAACATGATAAATTTGGAAACAAAACCCATTGAGTCAAATAAAGGTTCACTGTGGATAATTAAATACATTTATCAAACCTTCCAGGTTTCGTTTTAGTTGAGAATATAGGGATTTAAGTGCCCGAGGAAAAAAAGAGCAATTTTTGTAAACAGTTATTGATTAGAAATGTAAAACTTTAATTTCAGTGCATTTAGTCCTTTTCAAATTACCTACTTTCCAGCAAATTTATCATCAACAACAACAACAGTAACAACAATTTTATCTTGTTTCATAGTGAGAACTTTCTCTTTTTATAATTATCACGCGCAACAATATTTGACTCGACAGAGCATGCGTACTAATTGCGAGAGAGGAACGACGCATGCGCATCGGTATCGCTTGTCTGAGTGGATATATTCTACGTTATTGGAGAAGGAATCTTTACGTAGAATAGATGGTGGTTCTTGACACATTGTTTTCTTTACATTTTTTGCCCTTGGAAAGAGATATGTAAATGTTTTCGACTTATAATGGCATGAGACAATCCTTTCTCGCAAAATAATGGAAAAATAAAGATTTCTTAAATTTGAAGAGGATATTGCGAATACTGAAGCTCAGAGAATAATATATCACGTTGATTTTTAAAACATGCTACAGATTTTTAGACATGCACATGTGGCCAAAAATGCAAAGCGAACTTGCCTTTTTTTCGAAAACATTTACATGCAGTTTTCAATATTTTACTGACAAGACACTTTTGGACAAAAGCATCGGTCTTATAGGCATTTTAATAGCATTTCATTTCCTTACAAAAATTACACCAACGTGATTTGTAACGGTTTCTCGAAACGTGTTATATTATTTTAATTGGAGCCGTGGCAGTTTTGTCAAAATGGCTTGGCCAACGATGACTTAATTTGCCCATCGGTTGTTGTCTTTTCTTGATGGCGTTAATCAGTCATTACTTTAAATTACAAAAAGTTAATGCATCTTATTAACCCCTCTTGAAAATAGTTTGTCATATTCACTGTTTCAGACGTAATATTGTGATCAATTGGCTGAACAAGCTTAAGCGTTTGATTTGTTTGCCAACTTAGTGTTATTTTATTGTTGAGACCTAAATTGCGCCGGTGAAAATCCCATCGGTCGATTCATCATTTGGGAAGAAAAGACTGAAGGGATCTGTCTTTTCTCCTTTCTTCTTCCTCCATGGCTCTTTTTGGCTTTTAATTTCAACTTCTTGGAAAAGCCTTCCATCATGTGCTTGAGTTTTCGCCCCTTCTGCAAATGAACACAAAAGGAAATTTGTGATGACCAGGTAATACCGTCCCATAATTTCGTTTAAAGAGGAAAATGCGACACTAGTCCTTCTGTCTTAATGGAACTCCAATGGACAATATGTAAATACTTTATCGATTTTAGCTTCACCTTAGCTTCACCTGATAAATTCCATCAATTCGAATATATCTTCGAATTATCCCTTAAGATTCTTGTGATTCGTTTGTTCTACAATAGCTTCTTGTATAGACATTTTTATCGTCTTTAAACTACATGGGACGTTACAGTTTTTTTCGAGCGGGAGTTCCCCTGCAGAAGCACTAAGGATAAAAGACGATATACTTTAAACGACGGGAAATATTATACGTGAGGAAAACACTTTACAGAAACAAAACAGCACCAACATGTCTCATACCTGCTTCTCTGGGTTCTGAGCAATGCGCTCCCGTGTAGTGTGAACATCAATATTAACATTAGGTGCACCCACGTGAATTGAATGCGATGGACGGTTTGTTGCCAGTGGCTGTGGAAAGAAGCCAGCGTGTGCTAGAGGATATACTGATGGGTATGCCATGACGTGTTGAGCAGCCTATAGGAGATATGAAGACAAGAAAACGATGAGAGAGTCCCGTAGGAGGGGAAGGGAAGGGGATGGAGTATGTTTAACAGACAACGAATGATAGATTCTGCTCAAAAGATTGATATATTTAGTTAACGTATCAATGTCATGAGATCTCAGTCAACGAGAAATATTTAACAATAAGTGATTACACGAGCGCGCCTTGGATCTGACGTGATAAATAACCAACATTAGGCACGTAGCGTCGACTTAGTAATAATTACTTCATATCCAATAAGCATGGGTCGGAACAATCTTTTTGCTAAATTCGCATTTTCGGTAATCGTTACTGGATTTTTTGTTATCACATTTTTGAATGTCGCGGCACTTGACATGGCATTCCATTCCTTAGTAGGCAGAAATCTGGTCCATTCGCTGATGACCTGTGTACGGAGGTTTTACTAAACCTGAGTTGCCACCCATTCCACAAATTCAAAGAAGTCTTGTGCAAGATCTGCCCGAACATGTGAATTCTAATCTATCTGGACGAGCCGTTTAAAACTTTGCGCATTTACTCGTTTTATCGAATTAATGCAAGGTATGATAAACCCTAGCCTTACCGGCATAGAGAGAGAAATTCATAGCCCCAAACTTTTCATTCCTGTTTCTAGTTTTCATTCACAATTCACTTGTGGGTTCTTCGTGCTATTAAATAAATAAGAGCATCTTATGTTATGGGTTCAAATATGCCTTACAGCTGTGATGGGTGTATAATGGTAGTACGGATTGACTCCATGTGCCATCATGTATCCTGGGTATAGGTAATTGTATGGATATGTGACAGCTTGTTTTTTGATCACAGTCCTCTCCTCTTGGGAAGGAATATCAGTTCTTCGTGACGCACTTTCCGTTGTTTGTCCCTCTGCTCCTGTAGCATACTGGGCAGGATTACCTAAAAAAATCGAAGAGAAAAAACGTCATCAAGGTTTTACTACAGCGGAGTCGAACACTGATAAAATGTAACACAAATGATCAATGAAACTGAAAACGAGGGCCTTAATGAGTTAAAAGCTGAAGAACCTGAAGAACCGTGAATTTTGAAAAAATAACCCTTACTCTTCCCGTTGTTTGTTTGTTAATCATCCCTTACATCGCCCTGCAATTGCGTTTAGCGACATGTACTTACAGTGCATTAAAATTTGCAAACTCAGAACAAGAAGTACTGGGATTGGCCAACAGATGTAGCTTTGGGAATACTTCGACCTTGTCGCAGAGTTCAGCTAATGTCAATCAAACCGTTGAAAGTGTGAGATAAAATTCACGTTGCCATAAAGTCAAAAATAGGCCCTTTTCGTTTTCTTTGAAAAATTATTATTTCTATTCTTTTGGGTCAACTGTCGCGATCATCCCTCATGCGAAACCATTTTTTTGTTTTGTTCAAGAACTATTATCTGTTTGTTAGCTTTCCTTGTCCCACCTGCGATCGTTTGGTGCATCGGATGTTAATTTTTCGGAGCCTCATACGAACTCAGTTCGGTAAATGGTGCACAACGCAACCATTTTTTATGTCGAGGAGAAATTACGTTTTGGGTGTGTGTGTGGATATAATTTTTAAACATAAATATTAATTTTAATATATGATTAACTATGGTAACGCTCATGGTCTAGGTTGCCAGGGATATAAATTTTCTGTCATTTGATGACCGTCATTACGATCCTTGTCGAGGTAAAAAGGAATGATTTGAAATATCCTATTTTTCAGTTTACCTGTGTCACCAAAGGCTTCAGCAGGGAGCTCACCCTCAGCGGATGGATTCACGTTCAAAAAGCTAGACATAAGCTCTCCAGCAGACTGTTGTTGGCCTTCCTGCTGTTCCTCTAGGCTACCAAGCGTTTCTGCCCTGAAACCATTTCCGCCTTCATCCGGAGTAAGTCCTCCCATTCCTGGAATGCTTTCTGTGGCTTCTTCTGGTGTGGCTTCTGCAGAAGCAGCTGGAGCTGATTCAGGAGAAGGATTTTCTTTGTTCTCTTCCATATCCTGACCGTTGTATCCTTGAGCTGCTGCACCATTTGATTCACCCATGGGCGTTTGAATTTTTTCCACTCCAGGAAATCCCATGGCCAGACTCTGCATCTCTGCGTTCAACAAGTCAGCACCTTCAAGATGAGGATGTGTTCGAGGGTCTTTACTCTCAGTGCCTTCACCCTCGTCCTGCTCCGGACCTGCAATCTCCTGTCTAGATTTCCCTTTCTCTTCTCTAACATCCTGTGTCTTAGGATATTTAGAACGCGTCCAACATGGAACGCAGTGGTGACTGTGGTGGTGGAAGTGACAAGGTAGCGGCCATGTCCACCCACCGAGGCAACCACAACCTGGGTATATACACCCTCCCCATCCATAACACCCCGGGTGATAGTTTATCACTTGTCTACTCTGGCCACTTTCTTCTGCATTATCAGGGACTTCAGATCTATGGTATAGGCCAAATGGACCACGAGGTGGTCCATAAGGACCGTAGTATCCTCCATACAGGCCACTGTAGGTAAAAGCACCAAGCAAGGGAAAGACGCTGTGGTAACCATGACCGGGATATATGGCACCTCCCCATCCATATCGTCCTGGATTAAAATCAAAAACGAAGTGCCGGCTAGTGGCTTCTTCTTCTTTGTTAGGTTCTTTGCTGACCTTTTTAGATTTCCCGCCAGGGATTTTGGATTTAAAAAATCCATGTCCTGCATGAAAACCATGTCCGAAGGAGTATGGACCAAATCCATAGGCTGGTGCAAATTCCCCATAAAGTGATTCTGGATAAGGAACGTAAGCCCCATGACCAAAGAAAGGAGAGCCAAAGCTCCCAAAAGGTCCATATGGGAATCCTGGTCCGTAGTCAGCCCATGGATAGCCAAAGGTTGCGTACGGCTCCTGTATAAATTGCCGTTTTGGCCCCCCTTCGTGTTTTTCTTCTTTTATGTCAGGCACTGTTGTGCGGTAACCGAGCCCATGTCCATGTCCCAATCCGAAGCCATAACCAAAACCGTACAGGCCAGATCCGTGGCCGTAACCATAGTGACCTAGACCGTGCCCGTAACCGTAACCGTAACCGTATGGGCTTAAACCGTGAAACCAATCAGCTCCTAGTGGTCCCCATCCAGGGTAACCAGTGTTACCTAATCCCCAGCCTCCCCAACCACCCATGTAACCAGGCCACCAACGCTTCTCCGCCTTATCTTTCTTGCTATGTTTTTCAGGAACGTCACTTCGCAAAAATGGATGGAAAACATTACCAACACCTAATCCCCATCCATGACCGAGTCCAAGGGCGTCAAAACCGTGTCCCCAGGAGTCACCAAAGGGACCCCATCCGGGATATCCTGAATTTCCTATGCCCCATCCGCCCCATCCGCCCATATAACCAGGCCACCATCTCTTGCTTACACTAGTGCCTTTCACGGAGGACCTAGTTTGCCCTTTGGATGACCTCTTTGGAACTTTGGAGCGGTACACTGCATAACCCCAGGGAGAAGGTGATGGCGTAAACGGGACAGCGGCAAAGCCTAAGGATGGATAAGCGAATCCATAAGCTGGGAAAGCAAATGTTGGCAGCATATGACGCTTTAAAGGGGTTTTATGTTCCGACTTTTTTGAGTTCTTTTTCGAAATGTGGGATCTATGCCATCCTCCAAGTATCGGATACCCGGTCCATCCTCCATGATGCGAAGGGTGACCTCCCCAGTGATACCCAGGCCACTGAGATACTGTGCCCCAAGGGTGACCGTGGTGGTATGGACCGAGGTGGAAGGCATCTATGACTTGCTTTTTGTTTCCCTTGATCCCTGTGTGGCCTAAAAGCAGCGATTATTTTAGAAGCTAAAATTTGGCAAATAAAAAAAAGCTTTGTCCTAATTAGGGATCAAGAGAATTTTGGGTTACAGCGATCGAAAAACGTTTGTGTTTTATCAATGTCGTTGGATTTGGAAGTCACATGCGAATTCCTACAACTTTGTTAAACTAAGGTAGTTCATATCACAATGAAAGCGAAGACAAAAGTGCAGGAATTATTTAAATTCTTCTAAACAACTACACAACTATTCAAAGATATATTCAGCTGACTTGCAATGTGTTCATGACCTTGACCAGACTAGATTTCTTTAGATGTAGTAGCGCTTTCCCTTAGCAAACAAGGAGGCCACAAGCTTGCGAAAAACACAAATTATTGAACCAGTTGACCGACCTGATTTTCTCAAAACGGCCACCCTATCATTTTTATTGTGAGACACATATTACAGGTGGCGGGTATGTTCCATGTAGTTCGTGAACTTTTGTTTGCCCACACGATTTTTGACGGTCTTTCTTTTTGCTTAAAATGAAGTATTTTGTTTTTCAGGCCTCGAACTGTATTTTACGGTGTCTTCATGATCCACGTTGTTGATCTTTTATTTTTTGCCGTAAATAAACCATAACAATAGCTCACGCTCCGAGTAATTCGATCTTAGTAACTTGCAGCCGATCGTCCCATATGGACGAGCTCCAGTCTCCGGAGCTCTTATGTCGGACAACACCCGCTTCACTGAATTAGTCACAATCATGTTTTGCTGTTTCAGATTACATCTTAGCCAAGAGTTGTTGTTCAAGGTCGATAAAGCTTTCTCAGGCAGGGATTAAGTACAATGTGGTACGTGCATGTCTCAAAAAGTAAGAATCAAGCACGACTCAAAAGTAGGAAAGAAAGGAACGTTACATTTTAGAAAACAAACTACTGTTAGTTTATAGCATGTAGCTTTCAAGGTAAGACGACTATCGCCCCTTTCGGAGTTAGACTGAAAAGTTTGGCAATGATAAAAAAATTAGATTGTCGAAGCGTTTCGATGTACACTAGTTTGGTGTCTGACATCGGAAATAATTCTTTGCCAAGCGTCTATATTTAACTATTGTATCTACAGGTTTACCGATAACAATTAAAATCACTGTCACTATCCTATTGAATCGATGTTTTTCGAGGAAAACGGAAAAAAACAAAGGTGAAGAGGTAAAGAAATAAACTAATGATTAATGTAGAAGTCTTTTTCTACACGCCAAAACACAAAAATGAATCTTACCTTTGTCATCTCCACCACTCTTTGCCTTGGATTTTTTCAACAGATTGCTTTCTTCGAAGCTGTTCTGTTCTTCTGTTGCAATTTCATCTTCCCAAGTTCTTGGTCTTCCTTTAATCCCATAAATGTAAACACAGAGGCACACGATAAATAACAATACTTTCAACGACAACTCAGCCATCGTTGCCGAGGAAGTATCTTCTAGCAGCTTCCAATTTTATATTGAAGTCCTTGAAGAAAAGCGACTTCAAAACTTTCGCGAGGTAGGATTTCCTTGGTAATAGCAGAATTAATAAACAATCAGTTTAACATTTTAACGTGGCAATCGAACGTTGTTATGCCTCCTTTGTTCAGAAATAAACTAGCGCTATTGCCATTGGTTGATTTGCACTGTGAAGGTCAAAAGGCTGCTTGCTCTATTAACTAAAGGAATTCTTGATTTATTTGTCATAAATTATTAACTTGTTTTGGCTACCGGCTTAGACCTTCATTTGAAAGTTCTGTCTCCAACATGATGTGTGGATTATATCGTTCTCTCTGTTTTTTTTGTAACGACGGCGAAGTTAAGTAGCTCGTAAAAAGGAGTTTCAGAAAACTATTCAAGCGTTGTTACCACCATGTTAACAATATATGTCTTAACAAACAGGAACCAGCTAACGTTCTTGTAGTTCTTTTATTAGGGTAACCTTGAAATAAATGATTCAATGAGAAGATCCAGGGATAGCCAGATGAAATAGCAACAAGGAATCAAGAGAGGAGCGGTCAAAATATCTGGAAAAAAGAAAGGGATAATTTGCTAATTTCAGACGATAATAACAGAAAGAAGAACCTCTGAACTTAAAATTACTATGGTGACTAAAGCCCTAATGACCTTAAGCAAGTCTTAATTAAAGTCTTAAATTAAGGTTGATAAATACCAAAAACATTAGTGTTTTGTTTCTTGATTGCACACTTGAGAACAACAAATTGAAGTTAAAGTAAAAAAAGAATTATATGGAAAATTATTCTAATGGTGATTCGGGCCTCGGACAATTTCCGAGCGCCTCAAAAAGTACAAGTATGCTATTCGCCGATCGTTAATAATTTGGTCTTTGGCCGAATACCCCACGAAAGGCGACAGAACCAACCAAAGAGAAGTAACTCATTGATCAAGGTTGAGGCTGTAAATTTTTTAAACAAATTGGGTTTTTACCAAAAAGAAGAAACCCAGAGAAATTGATTGTCAGATCCTGTAAAAGAAGACAAGAAGAACTCATTGCCTCTGACTTTCACGACTGGATTTCCAAAGAGGTTTGTTAACAAACCCTTGCCCAATGAAATACTTCGAAAGCGTGTGTCGGTCAATAATTGTTCCTTGGTTTTTTAGGAAACAAGTCTTAGGATGTTATGTTTATACTAGCGAAAAATGCTATAAAATAACATTGTTTTGACTCCGATATAAATGAAGAATTGTTTTGCTCTTCTCTAAAACTGTAAAATTAGTTCAGGTTTTCACCTTTATTTCCCACAACCACATTTAAGTTTACTTGTAATATAACTTACTGCAAGTCAGCAGTTTTGATAATTCGAGCCATCATAATATTTCCGTTATGGTAGGGTCAACTTATTTAGGATAGAGAAATTAGAACTGAACCGAAACTATTGATATTTTATTATAAATTTTCGTAAGCTTTGCGAGCAATGTGAATAAAGTCTACACGTGTAATTCTCGTCGAGAGTAACACAAGCATAAACAACGACAAATAGCTCAGGAAAAATAGAAATCTGGCGCGTTGCTAAAATAAATAACCGGGACAAGTATCTCAGATATGCACCATTTAGGGTTAATGATTCAACCGATGATTTCCCAAGGCGATGGCCTTAATTTAAGATACAAACACAAACGTTCTAGGTGCCAAAAAGGACACCACTTTGTGCAACAGCTACAATTAGAGTATGTCAGCTTATTCACTACCCACCAAACAAAGAGGGGCGCGTTGGTTAACTTAAAATTTGAAAATAACACAAAAACAAGGCTTGCAGGTGTTCTCTAAGTGCTTGTTAAGATTAAGCAGGTGATTCTCCACGCCACTTAGCTAGACAAGACAATGACATAACATTACGTGCTTGTGGGGACTATGAATAACGAAATGGTTTGTTCTGGTACATTGGTTGCAAAAAAATTAGACAAAATAACAGTCCTATTCCCTCAAGCAAAATGAAATTAGTGATTTTGTTTGTTGTTTTAGTTTCTGTGTTTTCTCTGAATACAGCCAAACCTGTCAAAGAAGACGACGAGTTTAAAACCAAACGAGAAGAAAAATTTGGCGTAGAGGATGAGCTGGAGTCGTCTGGGAATGAAGAAGACGATGAGGAAGATGGAAGTACAATTGACGAAGAGCCACGAGCGAGAGAAAAAAGAGACATATATGAGGAGCTCGAACTGGACGGTAAGACGAAGGATTCGAGTGGAGATGACCAAAAGGAAGAAAACGGCGATGTTGTAGAGGAAACAAATGAAGACTCAAGTGGAGATGACGCTTTGCCGAAGAAAGAGCTGCAATGGAAAAATTCTATGGCCATCCGAGGACCGTTCACCATAACTCCTCTGCAACCTGAGGGGTCAGACATGCCTTCTGCAAAAGGGAAAAAACAGGAAGATCAATTCTCTATGAATTTCGTCAGCCCACCTGGAAATATCGAAATAACGCCATTTGAGCCCAAAATTAACAGTATGAAGAAGGTCCGAAGACGATGCCTGTGCCCTTTTCCTTGGGGTCCTGCCCATGAATTTGAAGTGATCGGTTGCAGCGGACCGTACACCCTGCCCTGTGGAGGATTCGGCGGTTTTTGGCCTGGTCTGGGCAACGGTGGCTACGGTGGCTACGGTGGTTACGGTGGCCTCTATGGCTTGGGTGGTTTTGGTGGGTTTGGTGGAGGACATCCCTGGTTGGGAGGTGGTTTAGGATTTGGCGGATGCGGTGGGTGTTGTGGGTGTGGAGGGTGTGGAGGGTGTGGGGGAGGGTGTGGAGGAGGTTGTGGTGGCTGTTGTGGATTCCCCATGATGTGCTGTAAGTACATTTTTTATATGACATAGCTGAGTTAGTTTACTAAGTATAGAAATAGGTATAAGGACCATTGAAAGTGGTTGGTACAGAGTTAAAAGATTTGTGTTGTTATCACGTTCTTCTACATTTTTAATTTTTATAAATATCTATTGCTCAATTTTTTGGTTGGTTTTTCAAAGCGTACGTCAATTTCTAATCTTAAGGCCCTGCAACTAAACTTTAATTTATTGCTGCTGGCATGAAAGAATAAATTACAGCAAAACCGCTAGCTTCCAAATTTCATGTGCGACTGAACATTGCATGGAAGTCTGCGCAATACATATGTATTATTATTATTATTATTATTATTATTATTATTATTATTAATATTATTATTATTATTATTATGCGCGAGTTACTATTTTGCTAGCTCAGCCATTTGCCATGGCCTCAAGGGAAATAATAAGCACACACACTCCACTTGATCTGTTATCAATTGCAAGCGTCGGCATAGCAGACTTTTTGTGGCCAGAGTCATTTATATGCTGCGCTACTGAAGCAAGTACATGAAGTTTGCTACTCTATGAAATGATGCATTTCTTCCCCGAGGTGCAGTGTTGAAGGCGAGGAGTTCGAGTTAATCTAACATCGAAAAAAGTGTGACAAGCAGCGTAGCACTCATGAAAATGTGTAATGTAAAAGGTATCTGCCGTGCAGTTGTTGGTTTGTTCAACAAGGCATGGCAAAAGAAAATATCACGTCATAAGGAAACTGAGATATAGAAAGGCACGAGGAGAAAAAGCGAAAGATAATTATTGTATCTTGACACTCAACAGGTTGTAAGGGCGATGGCAAAGATTCCAAGCCCAAAGACAAGGCCAGTGATTTTGTGAAGTCCGAGCCAGCTAGCCGAAGGCCAGCAAACAACCACCAGGATAAGCCACTTCCAGTTCAAGCGCCATTTAAAGGAACTGGGCCATTAGCAAAAGCACGTAAATTTTAACAAAATGTTAACAGTTTTATATGCAAAAAATCTGAATCGTAATAAGAAGTGTCTTCCAGAGATGTTAAGAATCGCCAAAGGAGGAGAGCCCTTGTTTTTTGTAGTGTATCGTGTTTGACCATTTCTCTATTTGTAAGATAACTTAAGCACTAATTCTGCATTGTAAAGATTTCAGGTTTGATAAATAAAGTTGATTCGTAAAAAATCCCATGACCTTTATTTCAAGAGATACATGTCTCCCCATGTCCTTTAACGCTTTTGGTTTGGGGGCCCAGTTTTTTAAGTAGGTGAAAACGTTATGAAGTATAAAAAAAGTCCTGATTTTCTGTGTAGTGTACTAGCTAGAAAAATCCTAAAATCTGCAAAGCATCTTAAACTCAACCGACAGCTTTGGGACTTCCATATGTTTTAGCTGAAAAAAAGGAACAAAAGAAAAAGAAATTGTGGGGAAGTTTGAGGAGTGACATGACAACTTACTTTGCAGGTAAGCTGAAAAAGTGTTCTCATAAAAGAATGTTTCAGTTGGTAGGAGGACCACCGACAAACTCAACTCAACTTCGCAGATATGCCGATGGCAAAAACCTGAGTTATGCGCAGGGGCTAAACTGCATGCATATCAGAGTCATACGAGGTCTTTGCCGTTGGCATGCCAGCAGTGTTGAATTATTGAGTTCAACCTCACAAACATGTCGGCTGTTCTTCCTGCAAAAGTTCTCTTATGAGAACGTTTCTCCGGCCCACCTGCGTAACAAAATAGCATGTGGCTGCTCAACCTAATTCATAATTCCTTAGTTTTCTATTATTATTTTCCCCTTCTTCCGCCTTGTCAAGTGCACATCGCCAAACACCTGTGATACACCCAGGACTCGCCTGGGTTACCGGTCAAAACTCCCGGAGATGTTTATACAAGTATGTTTGCGGTGTATGAGTATCAGGCTTTACTTTTCATCTGACAGAACAGCAATAATCAATCAATTTGGATCATCTTCAAGGTGGCATTTGTTGCCCTTTAGAGAGAGGCTTTAAAGGAATGCTGTTATTAGTATTCAGGAATACTTTTGTCAGTAATATCCCTTGGCCGTTAACCCTTTTTGCCTGGGGGGGGCGGGGGGGGCCGCGCTGACTTTAACGAATTATAACTTTTAAACGGCTGGACGAATAATTACCAAACACGTGACTTTTCCTGACATTTATCAGAGAAACTTTTCCTGTGTCAATGACGTGTCTATGAAGATTGACGTTTCCATAGCAACCGTCTACTTAGAAGTGTATTTTGACTATTTTCTGTCTTTTTTCAGTTTTTTTTCAGGTTTTCCCCCTTCGTTTGTAAGAAGTAGATAATTTTTTACTTTTGTGAGCTTGTTTTGACTTTGTTTCTTAGAACAAAATCATATATTTTTTGGTGAGGTCATTGTCAACTGTATGACTGCAGGTTTGGGATTCAAGATTGCGGCCTCAAATTCAAAATGGCGGGTTTGTGACGACATTGTGACGTCACAACACGTCATAAATGACACGTCACAACCTCAATCTGTTAAGCTAATGACGTGCTACAAACATGCCAAGTTTCATCGCACGAGCGTTAACACCTTTTGAGATCTATGGGGGGGGGGGGGGGGCACAAACCCCCAGGCTCAGAAACCCAAAAAAAGCCCAGGCAGAATAGGGTTTTTAAGGGGAATAAGGTGAATAAGTTAACTGTGGGCAGTGTTCAAATGCCCTCACTTATTATAAGTTTTGCTAACAATTCTACCTTCACTTGACATTTAATATACTAAGCCTTTCGTAGACAATCAGTCTCAAGGTGACGGGGAATTTCGTATTCATATGCTCGATTTTTGGAAGGTCAAATTAAAGGCGAATGTCCTTTTGTTTTGACAGCTTTTGAAATTAGTGAAAATTGTTTGTTGGAAATTTTTTCGGAACATAAGGTTTTATTAATTTTCTTACAGCGTTTTTAATGAATGAAAGGCAAAATTTTGGCCATTGCTGGCAGATTTTTTATTAACAAGTTATATCAGCAATCAATTTGAACCATCGTGGTTGAAAGAACAAAAGCTAACCGGAGATTAACTTATGGTAACCTATTATGATGAAACAATAAAAAATGATAATGGTACCGGAAGACAAATCACAGCCATGTCTTCATTGGAATAAGAAAAGTTTCAGTTTTTGCCTTGGAAAATAAATCTGATTTTCGAAGAAATAAACATCAGTAGATTATTTAAACTGAGTGGCTTTTGCTTTTCTTTTTGAAATTTCTGCGACATCAGCAACACCTATCGCCTTGTCAAGCGCAATCAATATTCTTATTACATTCTCATTACCGCATAAAAGTGGCACCTGCTTGTTAAATGTTGTCTCCACTAATCTAAAGTAGAGAAGTGACGTGCCTTTTCTGTTTCGACATCGAAAATGAACATTTCTATAGTTGGTACACTGTTACTGTTGCTTGCGCTTGAAGAAGTGGACGCTTCACATCATGTGCTATTCCACAACAGAAAAACGGAAGACTCCGTGCCGAGCGTTCGTGAGGATTTCAAAGAAGACGAAACAGAAACGGTTGAGTTAGAAAACAAAAGAAAACATGTCCACGGTATCCCGGACAGTGACAAGGAAGAAACAAACAAGGCTCAAGACCGCATCACCGAGGGAAAGGGAGAGGGAAACGAAAAGAAATCCACTAAACGTTCCCATCCTCAAGTGTGCCCACCTGGTTGGTTATCTCCATGGGACTACGCTGATCGCCCCAATTCGGATTGTGGAGGAGAAGGCTATGGTGGCCATTGTGGTTGTGGAGGGGGATATGAAGGAGATGGGTGCGACGTTGGGTACGGCTGTGGGGTGTTTGCCTGTGGCTGCGGTGAATGCGGATGTAGGTTTCATGGTGGGTTTAGGCATCAGAATGGATTTGGTCGTCGATTCCCCCACGTGTTTAACAACGGGCATATTCAACATGTTTGGCTGAGTGAATGAGAAGTAAATTAGGACAATAACATAACTAACAAAACATTAGTAAGTCGGTGCATTTGTTTTTATTTTCGATTTTATTTTTGGGATAAGCGAGATATAAAGTTGCTATCACATAAAAAAGTTTACTCTGGTTAGCTTAAGAACTCTGTGTTCGGCACCCTTTGAAGAAATGTTTTCAGAGATCAACCTTAGTGTTCCCAAATCAAAAGACATCTGTTGTTGCATAACCGAGCTCCAAAATCTTACCGATGTTTAAAATCTTACTATGTTGTTGCGATTAACAGTCCCATAAATCAGATGGGATGGAAACCAGTGTACAACTAATTAAACAGGATGAATGAATGCAACTGGAAAACGTCTCTGCGAATGGACCGTCATCAACCATTTACAAATCGGGGTGTGCCAGCCCACCAAAAATTTAGATTGCCCCTAGTGAACAAAAATGTTGTCAAAGAATGTTTCAAGGCAGAAACTCATTCAAAAAAATATAAACTAAAACACTCTAGTTTGGAAGGGAATTTGTTTGTAATCTCTAGTGGACTGCCTTTCTGACCTGTTCAACTACTTACTTTACTTATGCAAACTTCTTTGTTTCCTGAGGTGTCTGTTAAGATGACAGTTAAACGCAAAATTTTGATGGTTCAGTTTGACCTCCGGAGTTTGCGTGTCATGGGACACAGTAAGCTGGTTGGCAAACGCGGAGCTGTTGTTTTGGTTTTTCCAGTCACTCACAGGTGTTGTCTTTTTTTCTCACAACAGGAGATGGAAGTATGAAGAGAAATATCCCATCTCCACTATTGATCGGACGAAAATTTCAGCGCTGAAGTTCATCAGCTTGTATAGACACAATAAAGTAAAGTAAAGAACAGAAACAAATACCTTGTTAAGTACATAGAATTTACTCCATTACCTACAGCAGGAAAATAGCAAACGACATGTTTTCATGGGGCTCTTAATAATATCTTAATAAATAATAAAGAAAATTACATCAAATTCTAAAAATAGACTATGATAAAACATACTATACATGTACATCAAGGCAATGTCAAAGGAACCATTTTACCTTGTTTAAGTTTTACCGTAAGAGGGCAAATGAATTTGCATGTGGAAAATTAAAATAAATAAAAATAAAGAATAAATAACTGTGCAGTTTTGTCTTAGTCACTAAACTAGTGAGGTTTGCTAGAGCCTGCTACGGATGGAGGTTCATGGCAACTTAAACACTTGACTGTACTTTTCCAAGTAAAAAGAGACGGTCAGTGAACTCCTTGTTATCGTTCACTTCCAAAATGTCACTCTTTAATTTCTACTTGATTCACTTGGAGGTACTTACCCAACAAAAACTAATCGTATGACTGTAGGAACAGACTTAAATTTAGATTTTTTATGAAGACCATCTTTATTTCACAGACGCCGAAAGTTTTGCTTTGGGAATGGATATGGATAAAAAAGGACGTTTCGTAGTCGCCCACCACCACAGCTCTTCATACAGCCACTTTTATTTTAATGGTTGAAAACGACAAGTGTTAAATTTGGTTTCACTGGTGCCTTTCTGGTGTCTTTAAAATCTAGGCGTCTCCAGGGAGGGGAAAATGTCAAAATGTAGTAAAAGTATCAAAGAATACATGATGACAGAATATTTAAATTTGTTTCTGTTTTGATATAGAGTTTTTACCGACAAAGAACTAGGATATAATCTCACAGTTCAGTACTGAACGATACATTTTTGTCTCTGTTTCAATGGCGTTATGAACTCGGGTACATGTCTAGATATAATTTAGATCAGCTGCTCCCCTTGACAGTGCCTTGCTATGGTTACACCTCGCATCCAATGCAGTGTGTCATTAGTTATTAATACGGCGCACATTTTGCAAAGTTTAAAACGTGAAAATACTGAAAGGAATTCCTAACATGCTTCTGGTTGGAATACTTGTCCTTTTTGCTCAGGTTTTGGATTCGAGAGGAAAATCTTTGAAATCGATGGAAGACAATACCAATGGGGTATCAAGGGAAATGGACGCCTCGGAAGAAACCTTTGGTAAAGACACTAAATTCAAATGGCATGGATTGAGGCCAATTGAACAAGGTTACAATCACGAACGCTCCAGCAGGAACGAATGGAACATGGACAAATCAATCCAAAAATCTACGCACAAACGATTGAGGCGTTGCTTCTGTGGTCTTCCTTTTGGCGCTAGTTGCCCAGATGGATTCCTAGAGACATGTATCCATTGGCCTCTCCCAATGGCTCCGATAGTTCCTCCGAGTTTTCCAGCAGAAGGGCCATCGTTCGATGTCGGGGACGAATGGGCTTGGCTGCAGGACGGTTATGATGGTGAACTGGAACAAGACCCATATGGTTGGAACTGGAGGGAAAGGATGAATGGCAACACTCACGCAGGCTCACAGTTTGGTACACAACCATATGGTCAGCACGGCTGGTGCTGTGAGTTACTCACTTATTGAAAATTTCTTCTCTTGACAAAGGAGTGTTTTCAATGGAAAAGTTTGACTATCGTTCATAAGAGTCAAACATGAGTGAAGTAACTTGATGCTATCGTTTAGGTCTCAGTACTTTGGTGTCGCTTATTTGCTTTTTGCAATGAAATAAGGGAGTATTTGGCGTACAAAGGGTCGATCTATAGGGACACGCGTTTTTAAACAGAATAATTATCACCCAATTAGCAGAATTTAGCACCCATATGAGTGTAGCAATTCCTTACTCGTAAGTCGCGAGTTTAAGCTTAAATTGCATTCGTTGAATGAATGCTGTCCCAGCTAGCGGTGTAATAGAAAACATAGATGCGTAATGGAAATGTGTATTTAAAAAGCGTAATCCAAATGCAATGATAGTTCTGCCAACTGTTAACTAATGGTCTTGTTCGTTTTGTAGGTTGCGGAGAGGGAAAACCAAACGACAAAGGACTGGACTCTAAAAAACCGCTGAAAGATAATCATCAGCACAAACAAGGGAATAATGACCGTATAATTATAAATATTGCTTGAAAATATATATGTATTAGTTGCCACGGAATAAAATTCGAGTCAGAGATAAATAACGAAAGCAAGAATTGTCGAGGAGTATAGTAGAGCATAATGTAGTGCAACAATCATATTATCATTTCAATAAATATGTTGCCATTTGGTTTAAAAATAATTTGTTGTATTTAAGGTCTGTATCAGATTCTTTTAGTCGCTTTTCAATCATTGCACTTTTAAACACAATTTTTCATGTCTGGGTATTTTAGTCGAAAAATTCTGTATTTTTCTTCTTTTTAAGGGAGATATTTGATTTGTTATTTTTCGTGCAAGTAAATAATTCATCCTTGACATGAGGGGTGTGTTTTAGTGCTTCCCGCTCAGCATTTATAGTACTACCACAAGCATCTCATTGTTCAATTTCGATCGAAAAGTTGGTAACAAAACTCTTAAATAAGTTCGTTGAATCTATGAAATGATAAAGTTCATTTGCATTTCTAATTGTAAGCCTTAAAGAAAGTAGTCTAAATAAAGAATAACTCTTGAAAGGGTTGTGGCACATTGTAGTTGCTGTGAGTGAGCGTTTGGATCAAAACATCATGTGGTCTTGCATTGTTAATGAGGGGAGACTGATTATCATGAAAGTTGTTCGATGATTAACCGCTTAAAAATCTGACTTCAGTGAACTGAGCAGGGCAAGACTTTAACTGATATCTAAGTCAACAGAAGTGCTCTAAAGTGCTCTCAATTGAGGCAATACACACAATGACAACGAGTTTATGGGTTTGCTGTTTGAAACTTGTTCTGTTCTTGGCTGGTTTGGCAGTTGCTTTTCATGATCAAATAGAGGACCTTCCAAAGAGTGGAAGAAACGAACCACTTGACATTGGCCAAACATTAAATCGAATTCGACGAGACATCGTGACAGCTGGAACGACACCAAGAGAGGAATCCAAGAACGAAGGAAATAGAAGCAAGCAACTCAGAAGGTTCAACGGTAGAAGGCGATGTTTTCTCGGTTGTGCTTATGATTGTCCCCCAGCTTTAGAAGGTACCCTATATGACTGGCCAAGTCCTTGGGGATGGACCCCGGGTCCATTATATCCTGAGTACGGGTCACATTTCCATCGCGGCTGGATAGGAAACGGTGGTCCGTTTGGATGCAATCATTGCGGGTGTGGAGGTCCATGGAGAGGGCCCCGGTGTTCTTGTGGCTGTAACAACTATGGCTGGTGTTGTAAGTCATTCTGTTCCTTTTCACTGGGTAACATTGTTATCTTATAGTCATCGATTTTGTCAAAGATCGTTCTACAAAACTATCCATTTCTGTGAATCTTGAGAATAAATTAGCTTTGACTAATGTTTAAATTATATGACTTGTGACATTCTTGCGAACAACTGAGATAAGATTGAATTGCCATCCTCTTTCGCGTTCTTCTAAAAACGAACGAAAATGATCATATTACATAGATCTTCTTTACGACGCCCGCGCCAGATTAACTTAACATTAACTGTTTGATTGAAATGCCAACAGCATAAAATCCCACCAGTGAAACAGCCCAAAAATATATCGAAACCTGTGTTATGTGTACACACTGTATTAATTATAACCCTCAAAAAAAAATTAGCTTCATATTAACTGGATAAGGAAAAGTAAACCTTTACTCTGCGAAAGCAAAAATCGCCATGCAGTCCCAATTTTTAAAAATGTCATTGATCTAACCCTTTTTTCCCAAATGAAAACCACGTAAGAGAAGTTCTATTCAATTCAAAATACTATTTATTAAGATCTTGCCTTAACCTTAACCCCAAAACTAACCCTAATTAACCTGACCCTAGGTTGGTGTCACGGTGAGGTGCTTAGAGTTGCAAAGGTCACAGATAACGTTTATTACACCTGTATCAGGAGGCGGTATCTTAGTAATTCCTGATGGGTTTCTGTCTGATACAAGTTTGACTGGATTTTTGTACGTTTTTCCCTAGGCTGTGGTGGAGGAGGGGGCGGAGGAGGTAACGATTGTTCGCAGTGCAATGATGCCTTTAGTGACGCTCCTCCAACGTCACAGAGACCCAGTCAAGTCAACCATCCACCGCTACTCCAGCCCTTAATGGGAAAGCATCCAAATTTCAAAGCTCCACTTCAAATAAAGCCAAGCAAAAACAAAAATGTTAGACGTGGATACAAGCGCTACGACGTAACCTACAGCACTGGTGACCCGTATGGTATGTCGACGTCCCCTGGGTACGAGTATCCCTGCGATCCAAGCTATGGCAATTGGCCGTGCCAAACTCCTCAGGCTGCCCCTCAGCAAACCTCGTCCGCTGACCAAGTTGTCGGGACTTTGTTTTTGTGGAAACCAAATAACCTGGCAAATGACAAACCTTTGCCGAAGAAAAATCCAAAAGCGAAGCCGAAAAATTAATAGTTTGACGGAATGTATATCGTAGCGCAGGCAAATTATGACGTCACTGTCGCGTGGGAAGCCTGTAAAAGATAAAAGTTAGATAGAAAGATTGTAATAAGCGGAAAGGTAAAAAACAATCTATAACTTGTCTTCTCTTCTTGTTTCCTTAACTAACCATCTGCAGGCACTCTATAAGACCGTAATTCCCTCCTTTCAATGAAAAAGGAAAACGCTGCTGAAACAGTAACTAAATTACAAAACGCTTTAAACACATAATTTTTCCATGTTCTTCTTAATACATGCAGAACTAACGCTTTCCACACTGCTTTGAAGCAGTCGACTAATACGACAACATGCCCTATCACGTCGTGTTATTTGTGACCAGTTAAAACAACTATGTCAGTGTGAGGCAACAAAGTGGACGAAAAATCAAAAGGTGTGTGTCAAGTCAACGTCTCCCAAAAGTTTCATAATGTTTCAAAATTTCACAGCTTCTGGTACTACCTGCGTAGCTGGCGGAATTGTTTGCACGAAGATTGAGCGGCGAAGCCGCGAAGAGAAAGGGGAGAGGCAGACATTTTACTTTCGCAGACAATACCGCCAGCTACGCAGGCTAGGCTTCTGGCAAACTATTGTCTTACTATTAACACCTTACACTTCACACCCGGTACAATGACACGGAAATTTTAATTATAGTGCTTTGAATAAAATGTATTTATTAAACTTCAATCTTAACGAAGGGTTATGATGAGTAATTTTTAATGAAATGGAAAATGCACAATGTAAATTAACACGAAAGTGCTGATTTGCCTTTAATGTTTGTCCAATAGAAACTGCCTAAAATGGCATAGAAAAGGCGGCGAGTATAAGCAAAAAGTATGGAGCCACTGAGATTGACGAATTCTGCACATGAGGACCATGCATCTGTGTACGCAACGTTTTCGTTGTTCATAAACAGTTGTAAAAAGAACTGTTTGATATACGTACACAACTGCTACGGTCTTCCTTGTGTAAAATGTTTCATCCCCGGTTCACATACACGATTTTACATTTTCAGACAACCGAATTCGGTAACATCGATGAAAGTGAGATTCTTTTCAAGAGATTATAATGGGAAAGATCAAATCTTTCATCATATTCTCTTGATTAACACCAGTTGATCGTTAAATGCACAAAAAAGAATACAGTGTGTTGCCCAGTTTTCGTACACTTTAGTTTGTAATCGCTATATCTTTTCGTCTGTGAGACGAAAATTTCTGAATTTTCTATTAAAGATAGCCCATTTACTTACCTTCAATATATAAAACGATTGGCCGCTTGATCGACGTACGTTCAAAATTATGCCATTTTTCCCGAAACTCCTAAGTTGCCCAGTCTTCGTACACCTGGCCCAGTTTTCGTACATCGACAAACAACATTTCTCCACGAAATCGCTCGACGCGAACTGATCTGTCAGCCACCCTGCTGAGTGCTTATCGTGTTTTCTCTTCGGTTTGTGAATAAATATCGGCGTAGCGACCAAAATTTGGCGTACAAAGCAAATGGTTATTCGGGGGGTGGATGTTTAATCGATCCTGCAGTGTTGATTTTTTGGTCCCTCACTTTTGGGCGGTTTTTCTTACGCTCAATCCACTGTCTCGTACGTCATTTACTGCCTTGGTAAAGGTAGTTGACAGGTTACTATTCTGCGTATTACAACTCTTAAGAAAAGGCCTGTATAAGATTCGACGTTTTCCTTCCTTTTCCGCTTACGCCTTTGGAATAGCAAACTCTATACTTCCGTATCCGCTTACGCTTGCTTTTCTTACCTACTTTTGTAAATGTTTATTAGAATCGCAACGGAGTGAAAAAATCAGTAAAATCGGTAAGCTAACGATATTTCACGGTGTATGTCAACATTCTATGCATAGACATCTACCTTAGTTAATTATTTGACGAATTAGATTGTTTGCGTGGGATTACGTTTATTAAATATTCGTGACCTTTGCGTGGCCTGGATGTAAAGCGTCGCTGTTATACCACATCAAATACATGTAGTGTATCGTACTTTGCAAGGATTGTTGTGTAATCTTTGCTGCACTTGCGACCTATTAGTTTTCGAACAGCAAAGTTTAAAATTCAGTTCTTTAACTTATCTAAAAATAGGTTTTGAGAAAGGCGCAGCTAAGTGTACGAAAACTGGCACAGTAGGTCAAAATGTATGCGAAGATTCTCACCGCTAAAATTCAGGAGCAGTTAAATTTAAGCTGGCGTTGAAAGTTTTTCCATTCACTTTCATCTTTTGTCTATCATCTGTCCAAAAATCATGAAGTTCCTTGCAAAATTACCAGCAAAACGGGCTATTTGTTCATCTACAATACCTTTACTGTGCAGTGAAAAGTGCCAATATTAGCCGCTAACTTTTGCTCACCTCGAAAGAAATTGTCCGCACTGACCTGCCTCTTCGTCAAAAAGCCCGGTAAAACCGGTAATTTATAGCTGAGATGTTCCTTTTACTTTTGGAATTCTTCGGTTGACGAAGATTTAAATGACCGACGACAATATTCAAATAAAGTTCTTTTTGTACGAAAACTGGGCCCGTACGAAAACTGGGCAACATACTGTACAGAAAAATATGACATAGTGTTATTTCTCCTCTGTCACTTACAAATATCACAATCGCATTTGACAACTGTTCATATATACTAATCGGTGTCGGCCATATTAGATGAAACCCGTTTAGAGTGTGTTTATATCCTGCGCCTCCTACACGTTATAATAATTCAATTTATACCCACCTACAGGTGCTCGTAGTTCGCTTTTTTTTCTGACTAAGGCCTCCTGGATATGTTCAGTCCCACCCTGGGATAAGCCTTTGCTATACAGGTAGTGAAAACAGTCTGGTCGACTCTGGCACGTGCACTTAAACTAAAGGTATACCATTAACTTATAACTCAGATAGTTTTAGTATGAGAATACAAGGAATAAATGCAAAAACTCCCTTAAAAAGGACATTCTACAGCCACTAGAATTGGGCAAAAATTGGGCAAAAGTTATTGCACATTGTAGTTGAAATAATCTTAAAGAGGACTCCTGGCCGTAAAGATGATATCTTAAGACAATTCCCTTTATGTATATTTTACAATAAGGACACTCGAACCCGACCCAAGAGACCACCCAGTAACATGAAGTGGCTTAGTAGTGTATGGCCGAATATACTAATTTGAAAGTTCGGAAGCCTCTTAAAGGGGCAGTATCACAGGGATTTTGCTCGCGTTTGTACCCCTAGCCAATAGTCACATTTACATGCGTAAATGTGACAAGTGTCTTTGGCCACGGATGGCCAGGATGGAAGTGGCTTACAACTTAAAAACGTTCGGCGAACGTTTTCAAGTTCTGTTCTTGTATCTTGCAAAAATCATTCAAAACTTATTCGGGTTTGCTCTCGTTGCGAGATTCACTTGCTATCTTCGAAGGCATTTAATCACAATTTTAGCAAAGTTTGGCAAAAACGCTTGCAAAATCTCCGTGATATTGTCCTTTAAAATTAATCTTGTTAACTCTCATCTCTCGTGAAGCGTGTTATGATGTTATGGCAACAAGCAAGTGCTCCGAGTGTGCCCTTAAGTGGTCAATAAAAGATGGGCGTAACTTCTTGTTTATGGCATAACAGAATAAGTGAGAGAATTTTACATAACTGACGAAAATATTTTCACTCAGAGAGTTTATTAAATTGGCTTGCGAAAGTTCTATCGCCCTCCTCAAATGCGATAAATTTGCCCAAGTAGTTTCGGAAAGTGGTAGGTGTGGGGAAATTGTTTGCACCTTTAAGTCTCTGTATCGCTGTGGAAATGATCTCATATTTAAGACAGCTAGATAGATTACAAAACATAATACATTATAATGATGTCATAATTTTGTTAACACGACAACAGAGTTGTAAAGAACCAAGGACAGACAAAAATGTATCCTAGCAGTCTTTTGCTAGCAGCCATTTCTTTTCATGCATTGTTCTGTAACACCCTCACATTTCAAACAAAAGTGGGTAAGGACGATGAAATTGATGAACTGGGTGACGACATAACGTTTTACCATCGAAATCTTGGTTTGAAATTTGAGACTCTTGGCCTTCGCAGGTGTAAACCAAAGGGGAACTTAATACGCTTTCCCGCTAAAGTACGCAAATTTCGTTGCTCTTCAAAGAGGTGTTTTCCCAACATGCCCTACGGCTATGGTTCTTTCGCAGTATATCATCCTTATCTTAGCGCATGGTGGCCAAGAGGTAATGCTTTGTGGCCGGAATACGGTTGGACGGACGGATGCGGTTATCCTTTTGGAGGCGCCTATAGTGGGTACGGATGGGGGCATGGAACGTGGAGTCACCATTACCGCTTTCCCACTTCTTCATGCTGCCAGTCTGGTTGTGGACAATGGTGCAGTAAGTACAACTACTAACATGAAATAATTGATCTCATAATTAGGCTTAGCAGACGTTGATTGGACATCTGTAGTGCTACCGACATTTACGTTAGATCAAATGGGCGTAAAGTTCAGAGAAAAGTGAAAATATGTAAATCTGAGATTATTTCTGGTGAGTGATATACACGGTGGTTGATCACTTTTTTTTCTAATCTACAAGTTTCATTGCATTCTGTTAAAAGCCAAAGTTGGTCGTTTATGATTAGTCTATCCTTTCATTTCATGAGTTCTAACAAGTGTCATCAGTTAAGAATTGTATTTTCTTTTGAGAGCCACTTTACGAGGTTTTACAGCAGCTAACCATGTTCTTGGTTGTTTTTGGTCATTTCCTTTTACCTTCATTAAGATGAAGATTTCTGACATTTAATTTTCATTTGCGATAGGCTGCTTTCGGTACATATATAAATCCTTATTTTATCGCTAACGTCGGTGAGTTCCTACTTAGGGATGTTTACAACATACAACCTAGTTGTAAATATTCATCATTCTTAGCCCTACCTAGATTGGGCTTTCTTTGTTGTTCTTAAGGTGGCTCGAAAGGGTTTTTAATTGTTATAATCCTTTTGAAACGAGAAAAGATAACAAAGAAGTATTTCTGACCATGTGGCAAACCTTGTTCCTCTTTTTTGGGCAATACTTTAAGGCTGATTTTGACATCAAATGACCACAAAAAGATGACCACAAAAGGACCTCCAAATTTCAGTTTTTGCCAATTATATGAAAAACGTCAGTGACCCACCCTTTTTATTGCATTTTTAGAAAGATCCCCCAATTTTTTAACTCCACTGGAGGTAAAACAAAAAGTTATTCAGTAGGACTTACAGTGCGACTACTTGGACCGGTCCACTTGGAAGAAAATTGACCAATCACAGCCTTTATTGAGAACAAAAGAAGCCAACATTTTTTAATAACCTGACCAATAACGTTCAAGGATCTAGACAATACATCTCCAAATAAATTTGAAAGTCTAATTCTGCGCACCTCTCGGGAAATAGCCCAATTTTTTCATTGGTTAGCTTCAATGGTGACGTTTGAACGTTTTCAAACGGTGCGCTGTTGACTCAACGTGATTGAAAATATCTCGCGGATTGTTTGTACGCATTACGTAAGCTATAAGCTAACGGTAAATGTAAATGATTCCAAAATGGCTTTTGCCCAGAAAATACAAGTGAGAATGAATCGAGAGGGCGGAATTTACAGCAATAGTCGGCATCATTCCTAGCTATTACGAGATTACGTTTCAGACTTGCACCACGCTGAAATGGAACTAAAAGCTCGATTTGGATCTCCTTGCAGTATTGAGACCGCGGCTGCAAATTGAAAGGGCTGCAGAAGCCAGAATCAATACATTAAATGCAACGACAAGCACCTGTTGATTCAAAAAGCAGTTAGTGAATAAGGAGATTTGGGAACCTCTGTTTATTATTGAACGATTAAAGCAGGCAAATGTCGATATTTATCTTTAGATCTGTGTTTGTTTATATTATACTCGCTGCCTGAGCGAACTTTTGCTAGAAATTTCGATTCACTCGACTGACGTGTGCATTTTAGCCGTGTCGTGTGTAGGCTTAATCGCGTGGGGTAAAAACCCTTTCGAGCCTCCTTAACTACGAGAATATTAAACCTATGACAACTGAACTTATGGCAGATAGTACGCCCAAAAATGTTTCTTTTGAGGTCCGCAACTTGAACTAATGACGTCATAACATAAGAATTACGTCATGTTCTCAAACGGCAGTCATCTTGGATTTCTTGACTTGTTTCAAAACCTCACAAAAGCACCGCAAGAAAGTTATATCTTTTCATTAATTGACGAAAATGCAGAAGTCTTGACAAACTGCTTGTCTACATGTGGTTGGCATGGTAACGTCAGATTTGATGGACAAAGAACTGCTGTACCCAATTGTTTCCAGATAAATTTTAGGAAAAGTCATCACGTTTTTTGGCTTCCGCTTGCATATTTAAACAAAGTTTTAAGCGTCCAAAGTCCGTGCAGTTTCCATCCTCTCGTTCGGAGTAGGGTTAATAAAGTCTCCACAAATGCTTGGTTAATCTCAAGCACTTTTGATACCTACAAAAAACCTATCTATGTTAACAATGTTAAATAAAAAACTAAACAAACTCTCTCTGATGTCTGGAACTAAAGGTTGTGGTGGAGAGGAGAATGGAGCAGCGACCGCGGGTTCACAACCTCCGGAGGCCACACAAGCGCCTCCAACTTCTGGTCCCCCAGGGGCAACAGCCACCACTCAAGCGCCATCTTCACAGCCTACTTCAGCAGCTGCTACATCGCAAGCAACCCCGACTTCTAGCCCCCCAGGAGCGGCCAGTCCGACTGGAGGGAGCCAGTCCACTCAGGCAACACAAGGCACTACTCAGGCGACGACTACTCAGCCCACTACATTAGCTGCCACAACAGAAGCGGTACCAACCACCAGCCCCCACGGGGCAACAAGCCCTACCGCAGGAAGTCCAACCACCCAGGGAACACAAGCCACTACCCAAGGGCCAACTACTCATCCCACTACAACAGCTGTCACAACGCAACCACCTACAACCTCTAGCCCCCAAGGGGCTACAAGCCCTATTAGTGGGAGTCAATCCACCCAGGGAACACAGGCAACTACCCAAGTGCCAACCACTCAAGCCACTTCAGCAGCTGCCACTACGCAACCACCGCCATATTCTAGTACCCCAGGAGCAACCAGTCCAACCGGTGGGAGCCAGCCTACAGTGGTAACACAAACCACTACACAAATGCCAACTACGCAGCCTACTACAATGGTCTCCACAACGCAACCACCCCCGACTTCTAGTCCCACCCGTGGAAGTCAGCCTAGCCAGGGAACACAGACAACTGCTCAGGCGCCAACCACGCAACCTACTTCAAGAGCTACTTCATCGAAAGCACCGACCACTACTTCACTAGGCACAACCATTCCCACTGTCCCGGGAGCTACTTCACCACGGAAACGCAAGTTACCCAGGTCAAGAACTGTGAACATCATTGTTACACACTAATGTTAACTTCATTTCATTTTTACCGTTGCAAAACAATTAAATTAAATTTACCATACCAGGAAATCGTCAACATGATTGGAATAGGGCATGTAGAGTTTCGTTATTTTTATACCGGACAGGTGTTAGAGTCTTTAAAATTCAAGAGATGTTAAGCTATTAATAAACTAAACTGTAAAACAGTCCGCGTTTTCTCTTAAACTTAAAATCGCCCAAACCGCGAATACTCGCGACGAGCGAAGCGTCAAAAGCGGCCGGCAATTGTCTTGCACGAGCAAGACTCATTTCCAGTCTCATTCTCAATTTACTATCATGCTATCATGCTGGCTATGTCTCAGTCTACAACCTAACTGAAATAACGCGTCTTCTACCACTAACACCAATAAGACGTTTTATTCATTAAAACTTTTTTTGTCAATTTCTCTTGGACAAACGATCAGAAACGATCCCCTTTCTTAAACAGATCAGAATGCCTTTGTAAGTTGCGCAAGAGGAAATCTTTCTGCCTGTTTTTTGGATACATTGGCTGTTGGCGTTAATTCATAACCAATATCTAGAGCGCTGTAAACCACTGAACTTTAAAGGTCAGTACACACTAGGGGACATGTTGCAGGGACATGTAGTGGGGACAAGCTCCTCAGTGTGCACTGCATTGGACGCATGTTGCAGAGACAGTAGGCAAGCCGGCACGCACTAGGGGACATGTTGAGGGGACATGTAGCGGGAGTATGTTGCAGCGACAGTTTTCCTCGTGTGATATCCCCGTTTTGCGAAAAAGGACTGTTACGGTGACAGAATTATGAATTATGGGATGGCCAATGGCGCGTTTGTATTGGTTCTCACTATCTTGTAGCGGGGACAGCTTGCAAGAGCAGTGCACACGATGTGACTTCAAAAAGTGGGGTCATTTTGTCCCCGCTACATGACGCACGAATTCAAAGCAGCTGAATTTCATGCAACATGTTTTACTCTCGGCTTTTAGTTGTCTGAGTTCGCTGCATTAATCTGTCATCATATTTGACCAGATCGATGGTTGAATTGTCATTTTAACCAAGATAAGATTACATGTAAGGTAAGAATATTTCGATGATTTCTTATAGTTCGTCGTCATCGTAACAGTTTCCCGTTAGCCTGCGAGCAAGCTCTCCTGGGGGGGGGGGGGAAACTCTTTTCCCTTCCCCACCCCCACCCCACAAGAACCTGTTCGCAGGCTAGTTCCCCGTGGAAACGTTTTTGTCCAAGTTGCTTGAATGTTCGTGGAGGATTCCGTAACTTAAAACAGGGGAAACTATGTAGACCAGGCATTCTTATTAACAACCAGTCGATATAGATCCAGGTGCGTGGTGTCAAAATGAACGATGAAAAATGGAGGAATAAAGGCATGTGATTATTCTTAAAATAAAGGGACTCTTCTATGAGTTTCGGTATGATGGGGAATGGACTCTAAGATTGCTTATTTGTTATCCTGTCAGAACATAACCTTTATATATACAACGCTTTCCAAGTTGTCGCGCTCTCCAACGCAACTTTTGTCGCAAGTGTAAACAAGCAACGATTTTGCTACCATTCCGGTGCGCTATTCCCCAAAGTCCCCAAATCGCCGCCAAGTTGCGTCAAGTTTCGATTTCTCGCCGCGGCGACAAATTGCACAGAGATCGCCGCTAGTTTACACTTGCAATTTTTATCGCGAGTTCGAGCGCAACAAAAATTGCATTGAAAAATGCGACAAAATAGCACAAAAAGTCGTATCTGTAAACTGGCCTTTAGGGAATAGCCAAGAGATGGTCTGAAATTATTTTTCATTTGACCATCTCCACAAGCTGTATTCGGAAAACAAGGATAATTTAGCTTTTGCCAGGAAAGCGAGTCGACAGAAAAGGAACATTTTAAACACAAAGGGCAATTTCAAACCAAAAAACCGGTTGCTTTGGGATCTTACAGTCTTTGTAGTAATACAGGTACGTTATATTACCATGGTTACAGGTCAACAATATTTGCTTTTCAACAAGTAAGGGTGAAAGTATTGCACAAATATCCAGGAAAAAAGAATTGCCCTGAGGTTAAGATTATCTTGAAAAGTCAATGACTCATTCAATTAATCAGGTAACTGAAGAGTGTTTTATTTATTCCTGAACGTTTGCCGTTGGACCATCCACAGCCAGAGTACGCTTCAAAGTATCAGGCAGACCCAGGCACAGATGAGAAAAAAATGTGTCAAAGACCAGCTACTGCATAAAAAACATCACTGCGTCACGAGCAAGGGATTTGCAACTCGAGAAGCAAACACGACGCCGGTAAAAGCGATAGGGAAAGTTTAGTAAATTTAACAAAGGTCCACGTCGCTATAATAACCAAGTTAGGGCAAGCAGCTGATGGAACTAACGTCTTATCATATATCCAGTTTAAAGGTTTACACTGCACATGATGTAATACTAGACAATCAATTTGTCTGTGTTTAGACAACATGAGAATCTTAACCTTACATCAGAAACTTTGTTATCATTGCACACAAGTCAAAGGCAACCATGAAACTCGCCTGATTTATTATTTACCTCTTCGTCCATATTATTACCACTGAACCGTACAAATTACAAAGGGCTCGCCGGAATAGTCAATGTCCACCCTACCCTTGTCTTCCGGAACAAACAACGATGCCTCCTTGTCCGAGTGACTGCTGTACGCCCGATGTTATGATCCCCTGTAACAACGCCGGCGTCCCCGTTTGTCCCACTGTTCAGTGTCCTTGCGGTAAGTTTAAAATATCTTATTACACCCGTACATTCTTGCACAATGCTTGAAAAAGAAAATAAATTACAAATCTGATATTTCTTGCGATTAACAGTAAATGAAAACCTTCTTCCTCAAACAAGCGCCCGGGTGCTAATGTTTTAGATTTCGCATTTTTACCATTTAAACGTCAATAAATTGGCTCGAAGCAACTGTAAGGTCGGCCTTTTATTTTTGTACTTTTTTTGCAGCAAGAGCAGAGTAAATTCAACCTTCTTCTACTGACCTTATTAACTTTTTCTTATCTTTTTTCATTTGCTAAAGAGGGCGAATAATTAAAGGAGGTTAAAGTTCCGAAAGCTCTGAAGAACTTTCCGGTTATTTTGTTGGTGTTCAAGAATAGGTTTTCTTTTCAAAAATGTTACATAGTTTCCTGTAATAGAAGTCGGTGGCGACTATTTAAAAGTCGGCCTTGTGATCGTGTATTCAACGCGGCGTTTGAATTGTAGAAACCTTGTTCATCGTGGTCACAATTATTAGAAGAAAAACAAAACATTAATTTACCTAACGACGTTTAACTCAATGAAATTCAATCACACACGAATGCGTCAAGCATTGTAGGCCTGGCCAGGGAGACCACAATACACACAAACCGTTACTCGTTGATGGAGAAATCGCTTTCTCTCGGTCAGTAATAGAAAGGATCGATCGACTGTATGTTGACTTCACTTGGGGACTGAAATAGTCATCCAAATGTAAGATCTATTGTGTAGGCTCCTTAGAAAGGTTGTATAGTTTATCAGAACCATATTTGGATTATAATGTAAAGTAGATGTTAATAATATGACCTTTTCCTTTTGACAACTTAAGGTTTTAATGCTGCTTTGAAAATATGAAGGCCCAGGAAGACCCCAATCAGACAACAGCACCCTGTGATAAGATTACTGGTAGTCTTTTTTGTGAAATTCAAGCACCAAACCTTCTCAGAGTACAAAGCCAAAACCGTCAACCACTCCGCAACCCACTTCAGCGGCTTTTCAGGCTCCAACGCAAGCAGCAGCAACAAGCCCCACAGGTACTACTACTACCCAAGCACCAACAAGAAAATCTACAGCAACTGCAACGGCATCGGGAGGAGCAACAGTAACAACAACGACCACACCTAAGCCTTCTACACCAACTAGTTAGCAAGGCACCCGAAAACCTATTACCAGGCGACACTCGGCACTTTGAAGAACTGGCTAGTTCAATATATTGGTTAGTTTCATTCGATTTAGTTCTAAGATTCAAACTAACAACGTACTCTTCGTTAAACGACTGTTTAATAACGTTGTTCCACCAACTAGTTGTCAATGACTAACTAGCGATTTATATTTTAAGACGCCTGTATATTTCGTGCAACCAGAAAGACTATAAACAGGCTTTCTCTACGTATATAAGCTGTATGGCTTATGACTAATTTTTTATACCTTAGCCTATAGCCTTACTTGCTGCGCCTTAACCTTAAAAAACCCTTGTACGTCTATGATTATATAGTCGTAATAACAATGGATCAATTTGTACATATCTTAAACTGATACACCATGTAATTCTCTCAAACCATCTACGTACTGACTGTTTTCTTTTAGTTTGATTTAGACTGTCTAGTGTTGGTTCAAGCATCATTAACCAATTTTTTTTGGGTTTTCCCCAATGATGAAAAAAAGATAGTTTTCTTACTCGATCACGGTTAGTACCTACCCATATAAAGTTAACAATACACCCAGTGTTTGTTTGCATTGTACCCCTAGAAACAAAGCTAATAAGGAATGTCTTTTAAAAACCCCTTGCCATTATACCAGTGGTAGAGATAAAATGATCATATTTAAGTTTCACGTCACCTAAACGAGAAACGATTTTGTGCTCCTTATAGACTTTCTTTGTTTTCTTACCCCGGTCTTTTCTTTTCGAATGTGAGCTAGCTATATCATCCAAATGGTATCCTTTACTTAAGTCCTTAAATATTGCATTTTCCGCTCGGGATACAAATTGTCCAACTGGATTGTCGAGCTTTCCCCTCCTCTTCTCGGCAGATGACCAGAAGTGATCCGTGTTAAATTCGCTGGCATACTCAGGATAATTTGTCGCTTCGTCTTCTTTCAACGTTGGATTAAATTTCAAAGCACCCTGATTTGTTGCTGTTCCAATGTTAGTTTCTCGTTCGCTTTCCACAGCTCCTTTTTGCTTCAACTTTTCAAGTTTAAAACTCCCCCTTGAGTCTTCCCAGTTATCGACCATTTTTCTATCCTCTTGATGGAGCCCATTATAATCTTTGTGGCTGTTTATTTTGTTTTTCATGTGCGTCAAGTCCTCGTGTAGCTTTTCTTGTTGGTCTAAGAGTTCAACCCGAGAGGTTAAATCATTGTAATCTCTGAAAGGTGGCCTTGACCTAAAAGGATGATGGGACTGACTGAATTGCACATCGCCAAACTGATATTCAGGGTAGAAATGAACATTCCTCACATCATATGGATTCATTGCCCAAGGCCTCTTCCTTCTCATGAACTGGGGAAAATACCCTTGGAAATGCCAGTAGGTTGGGCGTTGAAACCTTATTGTATGAGGCATGTAATGTGGAAAGTAATGGGGTCGTCTGTGGAAAGGATAAAGAGGTCTATGCATGTAAGGAAACCATGGCCTGTTATGAAGGGGACGGCCTACGACAACCTCCTCATCCTCTGCAGCCTTGGGTTGGTCATTTACCTTTAGCTCTAAGTCTATCTTAGGTCCTTCATTTACAGGTTCTTCGTCATTTTTGTTTTTCACCGGCTTGGGGTGTCTTTGACTATCTTTAGACGGCTTCGGACGCTTTTTCATAATTACTTTAGACGGATGTGCTGCTGGAAAGCTGGTAATGTCGAATCGCTTGGCGCTGTTGTTTTCCTGGCTAGGGTTGTTCCTTTCACTACAGCCTGGTTACAAAATAAACAAAAAAACAAATTAAAGGAAATCGGATATCATAAAAAATTGTAATTGCAATTACCTCAAATTAAATTCCTGTTCATGCCTGAAAGGACCAGATAACCACTGGACGGTTATCTTATAAAAATATGAAAAATTATTGTCTTCTTCTGCTTATCTGATTTACCTTTGACGAAGATATGTATGAATACAGTTTTGGTGAAGCTGATTACTTACAAAGACCGATAAACATAAGCGTTATTGCAGCGCCTAAAATAACCTCTGTGCTTGAATCGATGATCCTCGAATGTCGTCTCCGTTGAAGAAGAAGTTGAGTTACAATTTGACACACTAAGCGATCTCTACATATGTAGTCATAAATGAATATGCTAAGGAAGATCTACTCACAGCAAACCGTCGAAATGGGAAATCCAATGCCAGATCCACAACCGAAACCTCCACAGCCTATCGCTCGCATTGGGCCACAGGGTCCTCCAAGAAATAACAGTTCCTGTTTTAGAGGGCAGTTTGGAGAATACGAAAAGCCAGAAGGATAGCGACGGGGAAAATGACGGTTTCCAACGCCATGAATGGATAAAGAGCCTGGTTTTGATTTTTGTTTGCTCTTTGTTATGTCTAATTCCTCTAGTGCTTCTAGAAGAGCGCTTGGTACAACTTGGCGACCCTGGACCTTTCTTAAAGTTAAGAAAATTAGAATAAAGGCAACAATTTGCGTTTCTAGATGTGAAAACCACATCACACTGTTGGCGAGAAAATGGTTAGTTAATATTTCGTTCTCCACAAGAAAAATGGTGGATACTTTTCCGCTTTCGTTTGGTAGTTAATATTGATAAGTGAGGTCACTCTGTTTATGTGGTAAGAATTTGCTTAACTAATGACAAATCTCCAAACCTACAGTTTTCGAGCAAATCTTGCTCACTTGAAAATATGTGTGGAACATTAATATCAAGAACTGAAACTCCTGACGGCAATTGTAGAGACATGAAGTTTGTTCCATATAATAACAAATTGATACATTTGGTTAACATTGTCGCGCTGTTCAAAGGGTTTTCGAAGGTTCCTCCCACAAAGCTGGTACATGTTTTCTTACAATGTTCACTTGTATGAAGTGTTCTTCACAGTGGTGAGGTATTTCCAAAGATAGCTATAACGAACTATCAATCCCCTTACAACTATAGTGGCAGTTTTCAAAAGACTTTGAAAACAATATGACAATACAGAATCCAAAAAGTTATGAAATAGTTAACAGGAATGCGTGTTTGGCCCCTTTTCAGTTTTCCCCTTTGCCATCCCCTTCTTAGAAAGGCGGTTAAGGGGAGAGGAGAGGTCAGTTGCGAGTTACGTTTCCACTGGTAAAATTATATATGTCAATAAATTCATGCAGAAGCTAAGATTTTAACAAGGCGAAAGATTGGCACAAATGATGTTCTGTTAGAAATGCCATCATCATAATCATCATCATCATCATCATCATCAGCATCATCATCATTATAGTGTTCGTCTTCTTCTTCTTCCATTTGTGGCATGGCTCACGTGCGTTTCGCCCAGCTGTTTGCACAAGTAGTCGCCTGACCTGTCAGATGTTGTTTCCAATTGTTTCATTGCACTGGTTTGTTAGTAATAACTGACCAGAATCACATGGATTGCTTTGGATTTAATTAAGAACACTAACGGCAAGTAAAGTAACTCTGGTTGACATAGCCGAAAGTAATGAAAAAGTGGTTTTGTAGGAGAACAAAGTCCAGAGACGGGTGGTAGTAGTCCTGAGAAGGGCGGTTTGTGTTCATACGGACTGACGTCACGACAACCTGAGCGAAGCCATTATGAGAGGCAAGCGAAGCAGCAAACAGGGTCACCTGCACCCACTGATTGTAGCTGAGGTACGGTTCCCGAACATGGCTTAGCTGATCATTCATTCTGTCGGGCATACTCATGCACATCGTCATGATAATCCGGCGTGCAACTGACATTTGGAATCAGAGCTGTCTCCAGTATTGAAAATCCTTTAACAAGATGAATGTTATCATTATACCGAAAAACATCTTGTCACGTGGATCATTAACGCTAAGAGTAATGATCCTGTTTTGCTCTCTTTTTCAATAAGATTGATCAGATTTCACAGGAAAAACGCAGTACGCTGGTATAAGAAAGAGCTTTGTCGACGTTTTTTTGCTTTCAGTATTGATAAGTGAAGCTGTTCCCCCCCCTTTTTCATTCTATATTTAGTGGAACCTGTGGCATGGGAAATTAAAGTCTTGATCAAACCGGGTGCAGTTAAGTGTCCCGGTCACAAGGACCTCCTGGACTCTAACCCTCTAGCTCTGGGGGAAGCATAGGTCTTCAAACAACTATCTCCACCGTCTCCCGTCTTAAGCATCTTTGGTCACTTTCCACCAGTAAAGAGTTTGATATTTCAGGTCTTTCTTTTTCTGCCTTCTCCACTGGGTGTTTCTTGGCCTTCCTTGTTTCCTTCTTCCTAGGTGATTCCATATCCGTGCTTTCCACGCAGTGTTGACATAACACTTCCTGAGACTGTGGCCTCAATAACACCTCCTGGGCCGTTCCAGAACACCACAGTCTGAAAGGGGCTTTAGTGCTTGTCTGCCAAAACAACAGTGAGAAGACCTGAAGGGTGGAATTTTTTAGATTGGAAAACCAGTCCCCATTTAGAACGCACGCTGGTGTTGTTTTGTTACTGGCTACTCATACCTGCTGCACAGTGTACTTCATGATATCAGAGCCTGAATTTAAAAGATAACGCTCCGATTCTTTGCTTGTCCTATCTCATAAATATATATTCTACAAAATTTATTGGAATTCTGTTTTTCCAACTTATTTTTCGACAAAGTTAAGTCGACCATTTTTTCTGTTCAGGATGACTTCTGGTGGTATTTTTACGGCACATTCTTGTTGTGAAGGTTCGCTTTGATGTGATTTATTGATTTCATTTTTCTTTTAAAGGTAAGTGAAAAATACCTGGGAAAAGTACATATATGATACATTCGACAGTTAGAGATTCGAAAAAAAAAAACGGAATATAAAAAGACTTGTTTTTTGATACATGTTACGTTTGGAAGGTAATTGCTTTGATGTAGGTTAGGGAATTTGACGTATTAGGCTAGGTGGTACCGCCCCAATCAACATTCCACGGGCACACCCTTGTTCAATGAAAACATTTAGGTCAAACAATAAACATCAGTAAAAAAGTTATATAAAAGCTGTTAAACGAATAGCATCTCTAAGGTTTCACGTGAACGGGGAGAGTTTAAGGTGACTGTAAGATAATAAACTTTTAATTTATCACTCTTCCTCTGGAGGCCAATTGGTTTGTTGACCCTATCTTATTAAGTAAACGCAAGGCGTACAAAGATATATTAACCAAACGGTC
This sequence comes from Siderastrea siderea, assembly GCA_964030785.1. Lineage (NCBI taxonomy): Eukaryota > Metazoa > Cnidaria > Anthozoa > Scleractinia > Rhizangiidae > Siderastrea > Siderastrea siderea. Next base: position 33,640,891 of record OZ034968.1, read on the forward strand.
TTTTATTGACTAGGTGTTGACACAAACACAAATAAAACGGTGTGTGATTGTTTTCTGTATGTTGGTCTGTCAGGTTCTTATTGTTAAACGGTAAATATCAACGGGTTTAAGCGATATCTGAAGTGATTTGGCAGGTACCATTCGTGAGGTAATACGGTCGTGTCCACCTTTTCCAATTGATTTTAAGTGATTTGCACCTCCTCCTTTTGACACGGCTTGTTACAAATGGCAGTGTTATTCTCATGGATGTGGCTTTTCTTGAGTGTAATCTTGATACCCAAGGAAGCGTTTGCTCCCAACCCAAACAATGCTAATAATCGCCCACTAGCACTGCCTCACGGAAATAAAGTGTTAAGTGCGTCAGGCGTACGACTTGGGGCACCGATCTCAAAAAACGTCGCTTCTCAGAACTTTCACTCTGCTTCTTCATCACCAGTCCCTCACAACTACTATCAACAAAGAAAGCAAGATTCATTTCAAACCAGACCGGAATTACATGCAAGACCACAATTTCAGAGCTCCACACAAGGTGACCTGTTACCACTGAGTGATGGATCCCCTCAGAAGGTAATACAGGACGCCCAACAACTTCCGCAGTCAACGCAGCAACCTCAGACGGCACCAGAGGTAAACCATCTCCCTCGGCAGTCATCACAGGTTAAGCAGCAAGCTCAACAGCCAATACAGAATAACCAATCACCGGAGCAGTCATCACAGGATATCCAGTCTTCGCAAAAGGATGAACAGGCTACCAAGAATAAGGATGCCAACGCCAATAACAACAATAATTGTGGAGGAGGGTGCGGGTGCTGTTGCGGAACAAACAATTGCGGAACTAGTAACAACAACAATGATGGCAACAACAACAACAACAACAAAAATAACAACTGCTGTGGTTGCTGCTGTTGCTGCCAACCATGCTGTTGTTGCCAGCCGTGTTGCTGTTGCCAACCATGTTGCTGTTGTTGTCAACAATGTTGTCATCACCATCAGCACGACCACGATTGTTGCGTGCATCACATCCATCACATCACTCATCATCATGAGTGTCCCTGCACGTGCGTACAACCATGCTGTTGCGACTGCACGCAACCCTGTGGATGCGGATGCTCGCCGTGCTGTTGTGGCTGCGGAGGTTTATCCGTGGATCCTCTCTGCGGTGGAACATTTGGACCATGTGGATGTGCTGCACCGTGCGGCTGTGGAATTCCCGGCTGTGGATGCGGGTGTGGCTGTGGATGTGGATGTACATGTGGCTGTCCTTGTCCCTGCGGGTATACCAACGAGTGCGGTTGTTACCACTGCGACATTTTTGCAATTGATAAGGAGGGTAATAATAGTAGCCTTGATAATAAACAAAATTCTTTATCACACTGTGATGGTAAAATTTAAAGGGCCGATTATTTAAAAAATCTTAGACGTGGTTTTATATATTCCCCGCCAACTGTTCGAGATCCGCCAGGACAAGCTGTGTATGCAATCGTTGTTGAACCAAACTAAAGTCAAGCAGGAACATAGCAAAGACTAAGAGAATACTAACCTTATTAAAATATTCCACTTATAAGCAGATGTAGAGGTTCATTACTTGCCTTAAACCATGGTCTAAGTTAGACTTCATTTAAAAGTAGCCTAAGATATTTGCATTGGTTGACTGCTGAATCATTACTACAGAAACCAAAATTAAATGAGAATCTGTCTTTTCATTCAATATTGGAAAGACAGACAAAAAGACAGGTTGTAATCAGCTTCTTTCTGGTTGAAAGCGAACTACAAATCCCGTATTTTTGCTTCCAGTTGTTTAGAGCAAACGAGTTGTTTTGAACCATTTATTTTCAACTCGCAGTTTATCACTATCAGAAAACTCACAAATGTTTTCTTGTGTGAGATTCAGCCTTCTTCAGAGTTTCAAATTTTTTGACAGAACCGGAAAAAGGAAATACTAAAGCAGAGGAGAAGGAAGAGAAAGGAGAACGTCGCCAGCTGATTCTTCTACCGGGGTACTTGTTTCCAGCCTATCGACATGCTGGACCTCTCCATTTCTTGAAAAGGTCAGTTAATTGATTTGTCTACGATGGTATACGTCAAGCCCTCTAAAAGACGGAATAAAGCTATAGAACGTCCACTTTACATTAAAGTTACGCAACTTTGCTAGTAAATGAAACTCAGTAGTGTAACTTTTATTTCCTAAACGTTGTTCTAAGATGCCACGAATGGGTAGAGATGAGGGTATTTTACCGCAATGAAAAAGAAAACTAGCATGATTTGGTATGGACTGACAAAAGAGCTGTCGACCCTAAAAGCTGCATTAAAAGAGTACTTGTTCACCGTTGCAATTCTTAATATTGGAAATAAACCCTAGATCTCAAAGTGAACCGCAGGAGGCAGAGAAGAACATGAAGAAAGAAGGTTTTACGACAAGGGTTAACTACTGTAAGGAATTGAAATATGGAACAATGATCAGTTTTCTTAAATAAAGAGTGGTGTCCAATAAACAGTACTTGTCGACTTTCTTTCAGGACCAAGGTCCCATATTCAAAGCGAATGCAAAATCACCTGGCAAGACTGCGTAGTTACGCAACACCATTTCAGTTTTGGCAGTAGTGACAGCAGCATCAACCAAGCTGTGGGAGTTGAGGATAATTCATTATAAGGAAATCATTGTATTGTACATGTAAATAACCTGGATTTATGACAACGATACTAATCAGCTGCAGTGTCTGAGTTAGTGAGTTGCAAGTCATTTTTTTGTCTTTCAAAAGTTGACAATAAAGTTATTGGCATTGCCAGCCCCTTTTTTCTCCTCCGCTCTTCTCTTTTCCCTCTCCTTTCTCTTTAGTGTGATTTTGAGACTGACTGGAGTCAAGAAACCCTTGTTTTAGCGTAGATGGTCGCAACTTATATTATTTGATTTTTAAGTTTCCTACTCTTACTTCTAATCCGGGTTAAAATTTCAACCAAGGTTTCTTTACCTCTCATTTTTCGCTTTCAAGGCTAATTTAACATTTGCCATTTGTAGTGAGTGCAAGGTAAAGCCGCACACAAACCAAGGAGGCCAGGGCCCGGTTCTTCGAAAGCCAGTTTACGCTAACCTGGGATTTAAAATTTAACTGAGGTCCCTGTTTCTCTTATCGTAAAAGAGTTTTCACAGCAAATTCCAAGTGATCGTTTGAAAGCAACCAAAATTCAAAATGTAGTGCAAAAAAGATTTACAGGAGTCCGTATCGTTTGGCAATAAAAAGGAATAAAAAATTGAAGCTAATCCTGGGTTAGCTTAACCCTGCTTTGAACAACCGGGCCCAGGAGCTGAACATTATTGTCCGGCATTATTACGAGCATAATACGAGCACTCGAGCATAATTTAGAGCAAAATGCTCGGATGTTAGGGGTGATGTCGAGCAGCATAAAACTCGATGTTGGGGTTATAATGCAAACTGCCTCGAGCAGAGGTAATTTCATGGAAGGTGCGCCTGCACACAAACCACTCGAGGTGTACAAAGAGCAGACAGTTTCTGTCAAGTAACTTGCTAATTAAGCAAATAAGTAGACAAACAAAGTCTACTTCAAATGAGCGTTCAAATTAAAAAGTACAGTACGAAACTTGGAATTTTCAGTATGTCACGGACTTGGAACAAAGATTAAAAAAACCTTAACCCCGACGGAAATACACACCTTGATCTTCCGTTCACAGGTAGGACGCTCTAACCACTGAGCTATTGGGAGACTGGTGACGAGCTTGGTCATATTCATACTAGGTTCATTATGCATTTTTGTTGAAAGTTCATTGCTGAAAATAATTTACATTTATGGACTTGATCCACCGCCTTTGGAAGTATGGGTTTCTCATGCCCAATTTTATTGAAATTCCTAAAAGATAAACCTTCCTTACGTGTACATATGCTCTATTACTTTGCTTAATGATGTCAGATAGCTGATCAATCAGATGCAATGTACCTTCGTGTTTAGGAATGCCCCTTTTCAGTTGACAAGAAAGGTTTATCTAAAAAGGACTCACTTTTGAATATGTCAGTAAGAAGAGACGAGTTTCGTAACGTACTCGCAAAGGGATATTTTAATTCCCACTTTCTACTTTTACTCTTATCATTTCATGATCTCAACTTCTAAATTGCTACCTTTTTACAGACAAAAATTCAGTTCAAGAATGTAAATCGTTAACCTCAACTTGAAAGAAGTGGAACCCGCAAGAGAAACACCTTTCTTGATGTGACATGAAACATTTTGAACCTTTCACTTTATTTTAAGAAAAAAAAAACAAACAAACAAACAGACGAAAACAAATCGAGACCCTTTTATTTCTCTAAAAATCGCCACGCTTTGAGTAGTTTGCATACGAATAATTATGTCAAAAAGTTAAATAGGTGACGTTTTAACGCTTCCGTCTTGTGCCAGTTAACACGACGAAACTTCTTCTCTAAATCCCTTTCATCAATTTGCATTCTCTTGACTAATTTGATTAAGAAGCCTTTTATATTTAAGGTTATTTTCAAGAGTCTTGTATATCAGTGAGCGTTTCCTTTTTCTTCCAAAGAAAGGAAAAAGAATGGTGATTAGGCAGAACAAACGTCCTCACTGGTACCAGAAGAGCATCTGCCAAGAAGTTTAAAATCACCCAATGGCATTCATTCATGTGATTTCCACGACCTGTTTATTGAAGGGTGGAAATAAAAGAGGAGGAGGTAGACATTGAATGAAGCTGTGATGTAAGATTTATAATGTACTTGTATGGAAACCAAACGTCAACGATAGATTGAAACTAAAAATACATTTCCCTTCGTTTATGGTTTCCAATAAATCCCAGGTGCGAGAGAACATGGGATTGATCTAGAAGGACATGAAACCGAACGTCTTCGCGAATGTACTAGTTTGTTTAGTCGTTTTGTACGCTACCGAATTTTCTGAAGGAATTCTTCACGAAAACAACAGACAAAACTCTAGAGGGCTTTCTAGAATAAGCACGAGAGGGCGGAAACATGGTAACGTAAAAGGAAACGACGGAGTCCAGTTATCGAGCAAGACTGCAGGAAAACTAAGGACGGCAGGAAGCGTGCTAAGGTAGGATAAAGAGACCATAGTTCACATTGCATCTCTGTACTTCTAAGACTAGTTTGCTTTCGTTATCACAGCCAATTTCTCTATAAAGAAATTTTGTTACATAAAAGAGAAACTACGCAATAAATTGTTTGGGATTGAATCGTAGTGGACTAAGAAGAGGCCGGTTGGTTAGGTTAAATGTTGGTAAAATATCTAATGTCAGGGGATCAGCGACCACTGTAAGCTAAAACACAAGGATCGCTGACCTGTGGACAAAGAGAATGACGAGCATCAGACCTATTTAGTCGATGTATTGCAAACAATTCAAACCAAAGTCAAGACATTTAATAGAGAGAATTGTCGCTCCACACAGCTAAGGAGGTTTTTTTTGCACAATCTTAATTCAATAAGCCACTGGTGCTGTCCCAATTCACTTCGTTCAAGGAAATATAGATCAGCCTGAATTCAAGTATTTTCATACAAGGGAGGTCTATTTAGGGTAGATTATCAGCTGAAACATTCGACATACCATAATGTGATATATACGGTCTTTCGTAAGAAGTGTGAAAACTGCATGCTTTTGTTTCCTTTTTTCAAATTCAAATATTCTGACCGAAAGCCCCCAGAGCCCCCCACCCCCTGAAAAATATTTTCATTCGATCTGGAATCCGTTGGCATCAAGAATAGCGTCTGAAAACTTTGAAAACACTGAAATGTTCCTTTAAAAAATTGTTAAGATACTCTGAATCAAACACAGCGAAGGCAAACCAACAAGCGTACACACGGCAAAAGGTAGGCACTGAAAAGTATTGTGTCTAACGCATGGCAGTGTAACGCTGTCAATAACATGTTTTGGTAAATGAGTACATGTCAAATTAGAATACAACATTTATTTTTTGTTTTTCAAATCTGCTGCAAGAGACATTCAATGTTTAGTTTAATAGCCTTTTGTTTCACATTTTGTTCACAGGCCAGAATGCATTAGACACACGTCACAAAACAACGATGCTGGGAAAGGAAAGAGTCGGAGATGTGGTATGTACTTCAATGGGTATACGCATTGGTCTGTACTTGCAGATAGACCTCATATAAATATAATACGTGTCAGAAGCTTTGTTGAGTTTGCAAGGATCAAACTTCTGTTGCATGAGGTATCGACTAGGGCTATATTGGATATGATTTTGAAATATTGTCATTGCTGCTTTCAATACACTTTTTATATAGCATTTCCCTTGCAGCTAATAAACATCTTAAGATTTTAGCCTTTAGCCTTATTTTCATCTACAGGATGCCAAATTTGCCATAGTATTCAACCATGTGTTGGTGGCTGTATGCCGCCTTGTGATTGTCACTGTTGTCACAAGGAATGCGATGAAGGTTTGTCAATTTCTATCCGCATGAGCATGCTATTAGGAAATGATCCATGTCTTCAACACTATGTACTAAAGGGGGTCTTAATAAGGTTATGGCTTCGACAGTTGATGCTATGATAAAAGCGACCTTCAAATCGGACTACGAGTAAGAGACTGAGTACGAGTACAATTACGAGTTTCGTATTTCAAACCATTTTCATTCCCAGAGCCGTCGCTTTTCCATGTTACTAATCAAAAAGAAGAAGGTTTTGGGAACGAGGTTGGTGCGAGAAGCAATGTTGTATTCTTATGTGAAAATCACTAAATAGTATTAATGTATGACAAATAAATCACTAATCATTGGATCTTTTACGTTAACCTCCTTTGGCTCACACACTCAAGAGTGACAACAAAAAATGCCCACAGTTCTCACGTGTAAAATTTCAAAACTGTCCTTACTTATCGCATGATGGTTAAAATCTAAGCCATTTAACAGCTAACCCAATTAAGACCCTCTTGATAACAAAGTACGAACTTCCTGCATGCGGCATGAAATTGATAAGCTCTGGGTTTAGATAGAATGATCAAGTGTGAAGGAATTACGGGCTTAACAGTTTGGGGAAATACCATTATGATCAACTTCACTTGTCATTTACTTCAGAGGGACTGCGGAACTGGGCCTCCATTAGAAGCTGAACTTCTACTTCCTCGGTCTGAATACAAAATCCTGTTTTGGACCAAAGCAATCCGCCGCAGTGTGAAGCCCCCTCGTCTCTATCACTAGCATATCTTAATAATATCCAGAACATGTCTCGTCCATGTTGTTACTTCCAACTTGAATTTATCATTTCTCCACTTGTTAATGGCCTTCCCTAATGCGCCAACCAACTGGCAACCAACCTGCTTGGACTTCTATCTGTCTTGTGTTTGTCCTTCATGTGTGCCACATGGTCAGTCCAAATCATTTTAAATGATCGGATCGATTGTCGTTTGTCATCTGATACGGCCGTGTGGAAGGCCTTCACCATATTTCGTTCGACATACAAAAACCATTGGAAGGCACAAAATGTGGGTATTTGTTCCTAGGTTGAAGGCCAGGCCAGACATACTCTAAGGATCTCACATGTCAAACAAACAAATAACGCGTCAGAGCGCGTAATTTAAACTAGAACCCAAATCCAAGAACCCTTTAAGATAAGAAGCATTATTAAAGTGTCAATGTATTTAGCCAAGATAGACTAATTGGGGACACTAATGAAGGCAGTAATACTAGTTAACCTGCGATACATTTGAAATAAACTTTTTACAATATAATGAAAATTTGATTGAAATTTTGATTGGAAAATACTTATAAGCAAGCAACACCAAAGTAGGAAAGTGGAACTTCATCATTAAGATTGGGTCCAATTAAATAAATTCACATGGACGACAAGACGTTTCAAATCTTCTCTTTGTTATTTAGGTTGCTGGTGCCCGATTCCAGGTGCAGAGGAGGCACCCAAGAAAAAACCAGAGGAGCCATGTTGCTGCCCATGCTGCTGCCCGTGTTGTCCAAGACCATGTTGTCACCACATACATCATCATCACCATCATTGCTGCTGTCCTTGTTGCCACTGTTGTCATTGCTGCCATTGCTGTCATTGCTGCCCGTGTTGTTGCCATTGCTGTCACTGTAAAAGATCTGAAGGACCCTTCTCGCCCTCTTTGATTAGAAGACCATTATACTTATATATGCTCCCTCCTGGTCCTTTTTTCTATGGTCTCATTTACAGTGATCACGGGAGCGTACCACTGGTAAATGGACCGTTAAGGATGCTCTGAGTTATTAAGAGCTTTGATTTTTTTAATTTGAATTAATGTTTATATGACAAAATACATTTCTAAGAAACATTCAAGTTTTGAAGAATAAGTAAGACGTTTTGTGAAGCCAAATCGTTGTTCGCTTGTTTAAACTCAATGTGGCATCAGTCAGTTGGAAACTTCCAAAATGAATTGGCAGCTGGAATTATTGCTGACCACTTAGCTTGCCTTCAAGAAGACAATGCATAATCGTTTCAGCTGAAGATGAAGGGTAGAAATCTTATTTGTAATTAGACGCCTCAAAGGCCACAAGCACTAGCCTAAGTTTTAGACTGATGTGAAACTGCAGTATGTTAACGAAAAAATTATAGAACGATGCTAATGCAGTCATAAGACAAACTGGATTTTATGGCTTTTCAATGAGCAATGCAGAAACCTTCTATCACTCTGCATCGACCTACATTAGCAACTCCCCACTTCTTAATCCTAGGTGAATTAGAAAAAGTAAAAAAAGAATTACAGACTCATTAAAGATGCGGACAGCAACTGTTCACGTCACTTGTATATCTTCCTTAAATATCCCGAGGAAATGGCCTCGAGTGTTCAAATATTTTCTATGCTCAAAACATTTCAAGCGAGCACACTCATTATGAGATAGCCATTTATTTCGGATGCGTTCTTGAACTGGGAGCTTTTGGCTTCTTAGGCGCCTGATGAACTGAACGAGGCCAAGGCCAAGGGTAATCGTACGTCCATTGAGGGCGCCTTTTTATTGGGTTGCTTTCCACCAGTTTGGCTACCAAGACATTGGTATTCCTGTGATGAATGACATTTAATTTGTTAAGTGACCTATCGTCATCAATGACCGAATAAGTTAGCTGTAAGTGCAATGCCGCTTAGTTAAGTTATCATCTCCTTCATAAGAAAGGTAGCTAAACACAGAAACAAGAGTGTCTACAAAGAAAAGCAATGACAACAACAAAAATTCAATTAAAACGGCAATAAACAAACCAGCAAGTGAAAAACCAGACGAACAAACAACAAAAGTGTGACTCTTCAATTCCTCACCTCGACGAGCAGAGGGAAGCCAAACACTGTAGATTAGTGTATTACAGTGGAACCCCATATAACGAACCCTTATAAAACGAAGTCCCCGGTATAAGGAACGGTCTTCTTCAGCCCAGTAGGATTAAAATGTATGGAAAATTACCCCGACATAACAAACCCGTTATAACGAAAACATTTGGCCAGCGCCTTGCACCTTGCACTTTCGTTATATCGGGGTCCAACTGTAGCGTGTGAAAGCCATGTGATCGAAGCTCTCCAAGAATGTTTAGCAGGCGAATTTCAAAACAAACGAGGTGGTTCTAAAGATGGATTACTTAACGCTTTGGAACCGGTTGCATGTTTCTTACCTAGCTCAGAGTGAGGGAAATTCGTAAATTAAATCATTTAAATCTAATCTTGTTGGCAACAAGATTTCTTTAAACAAGCAAAGGAATACGTTTTTAAACTATGATTACGGCCACTAACGTACTTCAAAGCGATAGGATCTTTATCGGATGCAAACCGTACATCTTCACTGCTCAAGTGAAACCCGCCTACAGTTTTCAATTGACGATTTGCCTGTAGTATCTGCCTGTTTGTCTTTTCACCGAAGACAGTCGTAGCCAAGAGCACGCTGAGGACGATTGCCAGAATAACTTGCTTCATTTCCATATATTACTTTCCGGTAGTTTGTTTGGAATATCTCTCTATGAAAGAAACAAAATTCTTAAATGTTGAGATGTAGAGCTTAAGGTGTCGGACTAGAACAGTGTACCTGTTTTGTGTACATACACAAATTTCTCCTTTAAGAAAGCATTAGTTAAAAACGTAGTTCGATAATATGGTTGAATTTCCATTTTTATAGTTGCATTTTGCTCTCACTGTCAACTACAACATTTTTGGAATGTTTTTGTAAACACTTTTGCCTTGCCTTTGTACAAAAACACAGTACGTATACTAAACTGTGATTATTGCAGAACAGCTGATAAAGGGAATTTATCCACCTATTGTGTATGGCTGGAAGCATCTTTGTGATCCCTTGGAAGTTTGCAAGGTTTCAATACCAGTCTCCTTGGCTATGTAATAATTTGGTTTAGAAGACATCAAATGATTATCTGGCTAGATTTTGCAATGACGAAAAGCAGCATTGACTGATCGGTTCACGCTAGATATTGTGTCTGAATGTTTCCATATAGAATGCTGAGGTAGACTACTTTGGAATCGACAACTTCGCCGAAGGGTCTTTGGAAAACTGTTCAAATGTTAACTATTTTGTGATTGGTAGGGTCCTTCCCCCATGTCACTCTCTGGAATGCAGTTTTGGTGGAACGCCTGTAGAAGTGGAAAGTTATTTACTAATTGTATCAAAAGCACGTTTGTTTTGATAAATAACATGCAGAGTTGGTTATAGTCATCTCATATCCAACAAGCGAGAGTGAAATAAATGTTTTGTTAAATTCTAAATTCGGTCATCGTTGCTGGACGTTTTGCCATTTTTTTTGACAAAATGTTTGGCGCGGCATTTGACATGATATCCAATGTCCACATAAAGTAGAGAGCGGGGTGTTTCGCTGATTTCCTGTCTGTGTGAACAAATACGAAAGCTAGAAACTGGTTACTGAGACCCCCTGAGAGCCCGACTAAACTTCTTATTTAACAGAATTTACTATTAAACCGGGTGTCCACGTGAAGAAAAGACAGGAATGGTAGCTTCTGTACAACACTCAGGTACTGGGTACAAATAAATAGAGCAAAATGCTAGTAAATAGAATGCAATTGTTCGTCCAGTGAAGGTAGATTTCGAAAGTAGATTTAAAAACTGGTTCTATTACATTTGTTTTACATTTCTTCATGTACCTGTAAACGGTATGAAATACTGCTCCAGGGCGTGTTCGAGGAGGAGCTAAAAATCGAGATACATGTGAAAGTATTAATTCTGTTCCACACCCTTCATAACACCTGCCGCTTCATTTTGAATCATTTCAGAGCCTACAATAGTTGTTTCTTAACACACAGAATCCAGTCGACAGTTTCTACTGATGCAATTGGTAGTCGGGAGAATAGACAGTCATCTACAGTTTTGCACCTACTGTGTTTAAGTTCTCAATAAAAATGTCTGGTTTTCCGGTAAACAATAAATATCTCGTTGTATTTTATTACGTTATCTGAGGGTGAAAATCACCTAAAATCAATGCAGAGAAACAAGACTAAATAATTTGTTTTCGAAGTGTCGTGCGATGTCAAAGAAAGAACTTAAAAATGCATAGTAAATTCATCCGCCCAGAAACACTTTCTTTGTTATCCTGATTTATAAGCCAAAGACATGTGTGTGGCTTAATATAGATAGGAAAATAAAATATCAAGTCCCCTGTACCTGCACCTTCCTACAAAAAAGCTCAATAAACGATTTCAATCTCCATTTTTCTAAAGCGAGTGAGACTCTCTGCAATGTAGATATAAATTACACGTATCGAATAGAGTGCCACATCTCGTCTTAAATGTCTTTAAACAGTTTATCTGTATCCATTTTTCTTTTAGGTAAATAATTAAGTGATGGGGACATCCTGGATAACCAAACGTCCTTATGCTGTAAGGTTTAAGTGGCACTCGAGTAATTATCAGGTATCTTGTTTGACAGCCAATAGTAAGCAAGCTTCTAAGCGAGATTTACACAGGCGTGTAACAAGGGGGTAGTTTACCAGTTATCATGTGACATTTTCCTGCTCTAGAAGATTTGCCCATTTCCGCCCACTTGTGATGTCATACTTTCTCATGTTGTCTATTTTGCCAAACTCTGAAGTTATTAGTGTTTTATCCCTGATCCTTTGGTCTTAGTCTGTTACATTTTAACTGCCATTATGCGGCTGACACTACTAACATTTTTGTGCATCTCCCTGGCATTGGTGAACGGCAAATCCGTGAACAAACCAAATGGTACTGTTAACATTCATGAATTTTGGAAATGCGTAGCCACTGATAGACCAAGTCGTTATTCCGTTCCTTTGCAGACCAGTTCAAAAATATGAAACCAAAAGAAGAGGTGGATAAAGAGAGACATAACGAGGTGGTCCAAGAAGAAACAGAATCGCCAAGCGGAAAAAGCGGATCGGAAAATGGTTAGTATTTATGGACAAAGAAACGATTAGCGCGTAATTCGCTGTATTAGTACCAGATTGTCCATATAAACCACCAAAGAGATCCTCGATTTCTTGTCAAGACAATTAAGGGGGAAATGTGATGTAAATCTGCTACTCAAGCAAGTGATTTAAGAATTTATCAATTTTTGGTCTTTCAGTAAGATACTGAAATTACACTTACCACTTTATTAAGTAGAACCATACCACCAATTGCACATCGAAAACAATTCCTGTTGCTTCTAAAATCTCTATTTTCTTCTGATATTATTGCTTGTCTGGTTTTTCAGACAAAGTTTCCTTTATTTTTACTACCACAATGTGAGCGAACCAAATATCTCTTTGTGCCTCGTGTTGGCAAATTTTCATTCGTGAAAAGAAACCCATTGACGAAGTAAAGGGTATCGTTGACTTTGAAAGAAAATTTTATTTTGGCCCTTGCAGACCAGTTCAAAAATATGAAACCAAAAGAAGAGGTGGACAAAGAGAGACATAATGAGGTGGCCCAAGAAGAATCAGAATCACCAAGCCAAAAAAGTGGATCGGAAAATGGTTAGTATTTATGGACAGAGAAAACAATTGCGCAGATTCACCATTTTCTTACGTTACAACCTCGTTCCCAGGACTTTCTTCCTTTTTTTTAATTTAAAAAGGGAAAAAAAGACCTGGGAGCGAGGTTTGGTACGTTAAAAAGGTTGAGGTCTATTCAGTTGAACCAGTGAGAAGATTTCTAATTTTCAAGTGCCAAAAAAACGGGCAAATTTATAGATTGTCTAAATGGCAGTCCTTAAGCCAGTTAAAATAACATTGTTTGCGTTGAACAACTGAAATTGTTTTTCTGAAACCCTTAATTGCGGTCAGGAGAATATTTTTGTAGATTCCTTCTAGTAGGAGACAAATTACGTTTCGAATTTCGTTTTACTTCAATTTGGCAGCTATTAATCAAACGATACAATGTCGTTGATGTATGTTTAGACAAGCAAACCCATCTGAAGGGCAACAGAGGTTAGTACTGGAGGACAGAAATAGATAGTAGATAGATAGTGGTGGCTGGGAAGTCTTAACTTCCTATCTTTTAGATGAATTCAAGAACCTCAAACCAAAAGAAGAGTTGGAAAAAGAACAGCACAGCACGATGAATGTTGACTCGCAATCGCCTAATGAGAGCGGTAAGCAAAAATATCGGGAATTTGACCTTGCTAGATTTTTCACCCAAACTGGAGAATCTTAACCGATATATCAAAAAATTTGGTTAATTTGTTTTCTGCGAAGGATTATCAGAAACGTTCTTTACTGTGATAATGATAATAACGTTCTACTTCTGAGGCATACATTAAAAGGTTAGAATGAACAAGGAAACACCCAACCACCCAACTTTGCAGCTGGAAAAATACATTTAAGACATTTGTTTAGAGCAACAATAAAAAATTAACGTAAAGTGAGCATGTGAGCTTATCGGTTAATACTACATGCATGTATCCATAATTCCTGTATCATGAAGCTATTGTCAACTCTTTGCCAGGTTACCAAGAAAAGATAACCACACCTACGTCTCCTCCTTATTAAAAGGATGCTCCCCGAAATAAAACGTCATGCTAAACGACTCAATGTAATGAAAGTTTATAAATGATTATAAAATATTTTCATGGGAACGAAACGGACAAACATGTATTAACTGAAAGGACCTATATACTCATTTGAAATAAAGTGAAGTGAAATAGAAACTTTATTTGACGATGGTACGGCAAAGCATGCCTTGGTAAGAAAAAATTCTTAAAGTGAAACCTAAACTAATTATTTATCTCGTCTACTTTTATCAGAACAAAAAGAAAAGGATCCCTGCGTGTGCGACGAGAAGGCTCTAAAGGAAATCAATCAGGCGACGAAAAAATCTAAATGCAGTGAGAAATGTAGCTGCTCGTGCGAAGAAAATGTGAAATGTAAAGATTCACAGAAAAGAAGCCAATGTAAAGACAAGAATGAATCCAAGCAATGTCAGTGCAAATCACAAGAGGATTCGCCAAAGAAATGTAAAGATCTTCAGAAGTCAGAGCGCAAGGAGAAATGCAAAGATCTTCAGAACTCCAAAGGCGAGAAGAAATGCAACTGTAAATGTAATGAAGGGAAAAAGGGAGCCCGGGAAACAATCCCCAAACCTCGTGCCCATGCGGCTGTTGGTGGTGCTGTGCAACCCATGAACGGCTTGACAGCTCAACATGGCATCGGAAAAAAGGTCAACTCCAGCAAGAAATGCTGCTGCGACTGTTGTCACGACTGTTGCTGTGACTGTTGCCACGACTGCTGCTGTGATTGCTGTCACGATTGCTGTCACGATTGCTGCTGCCACTGCTGTGAGCCTTGCTGCTGCTGCCATTGCTGCTGTGAGCCATGCTGCTGCTGCCATTGCTGTGAGCCATGTTGTTGCCACTGCTGCCACTGTTGCCATCATTGCTGCCCATGCTGTTGCGGTTGCGGTTGCTGCAAGAAGTCCAAGTCAAATCTCAACGATGCAGCTTTGGCTGCCGCTGCACAGATTGCTGCCAACAGCCCAGTGCACCATTGAAAAAAGCCATAACTCGCAAGTTTATAGTGATTGAACTGATTCGTACTCCATGTTGTTTTCCCCCCAGTTAACTGAGTTTTGCATACTGGTTTTCTATCCATATTTATGCAGTTAGAGTTAGAGTTAGAGTTAAAGAAATTATTGTTTCCCGCACTTTCCAAGTAAATGCAGAAAATATTACAATGTTTATTCGAGTGGTTGGATCAAATTATTAAGGCGGGAATTCGACCAATTTGGTTATCAGCTAATATCTATAAGATACCACCGTGGAGAGTTTTAAATCATAACAAAAAAACTTCATTCACTTCATTATACGGGAATAATACATTTCTTAATAAGTAAGAGTGAATATTGGCAATGACATGTTGCTCGTTCGAGCATCGTACGTCTTACGGTACCAAGACGACCTTTGTTCGCCATGTATTAGAAAGCAAATGGACATTATAGGTATAGGAAATTATACTAAATACATTGATATTCTGCATGCTTTTATGAGTTTCAAAAACTGCTAAGACATGTTACTTAGTGTAAACATGGAAATTGAATGTAATAAAGTCAAGTTAACTGTACATCATCTTGAGCAACTCTTAAATCGAATTTTTACAAAAAATTGAAATCCCCGTCCAAGTTAATGGGAAACAGCTTGCGCTTGAGTAGTTTTGAAATTAGTGAACATAGAAAATAATGGCCTGTAGAAAATAATGGCCTAAATATCAAGTGGAACATACAACACCGATAAGTTAAATAAAGGAAACATCAGTTGTTTCTTATTTGACACTTTGAACTACCCGTGCATATAATATTTTGCTATGAAAAATTGCTGGCCACAAATCATGGTGTTTAGCCAAATGGTCAATGTTCTTGTGTAGTTATAACTCCCCGTTTGAAAATAAATTTCTTGCAGTTGCTCCTCATTGATTCCATTTTCTTCGCTTTGATCTCTTCAGTCTCGCACATCAAAGAAAAGAATACTAAAAACAGATATAATGGATCCTAGAATTAAAACAAACTCAGGTGACGTGAAAATGGACTTTTAATTATAACAGTTGCAAGGTGTAAGCAATTTTGGTCACCCATCCCGCCCTCCCTCGCTCCCTCCCCCTCCCCTGTCACAGATCGGCAAGTGTCCCACAGAGCTGAATCTGGACACAACTCCTTTAAACGACGTTTCAACACATGCAATTGAATGAAATCAGGCTTAAAAGTAAAACACTTTTACTCCTAGTTCTTGACGGATCTCACGATTTAAAAAGCGCGGGTGTAAGTTTGAAATGCCTAAGGGGTTTTCTCATCCAGTTCCTTAAAAGTTGCGTAACTGGCGATTTACAGCAATTTGCTGGTAGCCTTTCATACACATGGAGACAAAAATCATCGAGCCTCCGATTCAAATCGACAGCTCACGGCAAGTCCACTGCACCTTACACAACATAAAAGTTTTCTCCTCTCGGTAAATTAAACAATAATATTCAGACCAATGCAACGATAGCGCATGCAATTAAATTCAACGTTGCATTACGTCTGTCTTCACGATTATGACAACAATTAATTTACAATCAATTACATCCAAAATGACTGCCATCCCAACCTCATAAACCGTACCATGAAAACATGCACGTAGTTTCAAATATGTTTAAAATAGGTCACTGTGCAATTCGAAAGGCTACATAGTTTTTTGACAATTCATGTATTTATTGACATAATTATATTGTCTCGAATTGAAGAAGAAGTAGAATAAGTTCGAAAGTGACCATACATTTGACACGCACTTCTCAGGTAGTACTAAAATGGGAACACCCTATAACTGGTAACAAGAGCATCAACTGTCTTTTTACTTGCCTTAAATTGGTGTCTTCCTTACCCTAAGAGATATATGCAATAATTTTCCATTGACAATGTTCAATTTACAAGCTCAATTTTTCTGTGAAAAGACTGCATAGAAACATGCTTGGCGAAAAATCACCCACAAAACAGCGACGACAGGTCACCGGTTTTCATTGACCATTTGAGAGCAAATTACATCATAAAAGCAACAGTTCAATTGCCATATTCCAGTTTTTTCTTAGAGTTTATGTTGTGTGTCACCATGAAGGCGACAGCGTTCCTTTGGTTCTTTGTTTTATTAAGCTGTTTTTCCTTACTAGTGAAAGCAAAGTCAATTAAACCGAAACATGGTAAGAGTAATTGACGCTTTTAATTTCTTTAGCGAGGTTGTGAAGGGTTACTATATTTCTAAGATCTATTCATGCTTGCTTTTGTTGAATAGTTTGTTTGTTTGCACTCACGTTTAGCTCCTACTGATAAGCTTACTTTGTTACTGAAAACAGTTTAGCGTGTTAGCTTCGCTCGAAAAACAAACGAATCAACAATTTTGTTGCCAAAATGTAGGTGGTACTTGCGTGTTGAAGAGACAGACTCGGCTATAAGAATTCATTAAGACAATTTAGTTAGTCTAGGTTTAACAGCAACCAACATTTAAGACAGGAAAACGGTTCAACTAGTTTACTTAATATTGAGTCTTCCCTGGTCTTTGAAAAATAGGGTTACAAAACACAGTTACAATGAACTTAATTGTTTGAGGATAAAAATTATATAACACAACAAGGTCGATGTACCATGCGGGGTGCAAGTAAAATAATTTTCTTAAAAGTCTCGTTTGGGCTATTCGTACATTCCCTGATAAAATGGATCGGCGAATCCAATCTGATAATTATTTAGGACTCATTTATTGAGATAATAATTGAGATAATGTGTTAACTGGCTTATTTATTTCATCCTTAGAAACTGAGGGGACTAGAAGTGAAAGGAAAGAGCTCGATGACGAAGGGCAACCAAATAGAGGTAAGACAGAAAGAGCGGTTGACGATATTTTTACATGGGGTATCTCTTGGGTAAAGAGGTCAAACATGTACTCATAACCGAGACCAATCTTGAAGCAATTTGCCAAAAATACAAAACAAAGAAATTAATTCTTGACAATAACACAGAAGCAGATTATATTACAATGAACCAACGAGCACAAGAACCTTTGCCACCAGAATTATGGGCGGAGAAACAGGACATAAACGTAATGGGTTGATAGGAGATATAAGGTAATTAACCGCCTTATCGACTGTCGTTTTGAGCGATAGCTTTTGGTAAAAAAGAATCTTAACTTGAAGGTTGTTACGATAGATTGAAACAGATTGCATGAATGATTACAGCACGTAGTGCGGCTCACTTTGAGTCCATGTCGCGATCCATATTCTCCCGGCAAACTGAAAGCTCCTCGTATATGTAAACAATAATGCCAGTTATATAGCTCTGCAGACTCAAGGACAACTAACTACCTTGCTAAGATTCGCATGCTTTTAAAACTCAGATCAAAATCATTGGGACTCTCAAAACCCATTTTAACTTGCGTGCAGACATTTATGCCATTCCTTCTTTCGATTGAAGTGCAAAGAAAAGAAGGAAAGTGGGGAGGGGGTAAGTAACTGTAGCACGCTAGTAACCTAGAAATCTTTGTACTTAACGTCGGGCTTTACGTATGTTTGTTACAGACGTTACTGATGTCCAGAAGGAGGCAGATGCCAGCAAATGCACTTGCGAAATACCAGCAGAAGATAACCAGAAGAAATCAAAGTGTGCAGAAAAATGCGATTGCTCTAAACAGGATATCAAAAAGTGCCAGGGCGATAAAAAGAGCTGTAACTGCGGTCCAAAAAGTAAGGCGACAGAGGATGCCAAGTCTAAGGAATGCAACTGCAGGACGGCAGGAGATGAAGTGAACGAAATTGAGAATATTAGCAATGCTACCAAGAAATGCAACTGTAAATGCAATCAACGCTCCAATACACAACCGGCAGCCTTTGCGCAAATGTCGGATGATCCAGGGGTTTTGGCTGTTGCACCGTTGACACCTCAAGCAGGAGGTGGAATGCGGAAAGGAAGGGGATCCAAGAAATGCTGCTGCTGTGATTGCTGCCATGACTGTTGCTGCTGCCACGATTGTTGCTGCCCCTGTTGCTGCTGCTGTCACTGCTGCGAGCCGTGTTGCTGCTGCTGCTGCCCCTGCTGCTGCCACTGTTGCCACTGCTGCCCATGCTGCTGTCATTGTTGCTGCAGGAAATCGAAAACCGCGCCGCAAAAGGCTCAAGTTATCAATCCACTGATCGCTGGAGAACACGCCAAGCCACAGCATCATTGAGGACGGTTGTCTCAGTTTAAAGATGGCCTTTATGGTTGCGCAACCTTACTCGTCTTATTAATAAAATAATACAATGAAAAACTCTGTTATTGCCACAATCGTATGAAGAAAATAACATTGCCCATGTGAAGTGGAGTACAGTTGAAAATAAAAAAAAATTAATGATAAATGTTGCAATATTGTGGTTTACTTAGAATCGGTTTATTAAGCAGCTACCTTCTTGTGCAGCTACCTTTCAGCATAACACTGAGCACCGAAATGAATATCAACCCTAGATTAACCTTATCCCTCACCTCGATAGTTTTTTCATTTAATTCAAAATCAAGCCAAAATAACGTTCAACACAAACTTTTCCATGTTTGCAAGGACACTTGTAGGGAGGGCTTCATCCGCTGAATGAACATAAACCCTGAATAAACTGTACTGATCAACATGCAATTCTCGCTTGACACTTAAGAGAAAAGCAATTTGTGTAAATGTCATTTTCATTTTCTGAATTTGGAGTAACATAAACTTGCGTGAGTAATTTCCAAGTACTGATAATTGAGGAAGGAAACATGAAATAAACTTTGACTGCGGCATCGCTGGAGTTGGATTAAATGGGCAATTCGGAGTTGTATTGTGCAAGGTTTGCAAGACACGAGGCGTAAGCATGGCCTTTGCAGTAAGTTAATGAATGCATACTTCGGACAGTTAAACTAGGCTGCAAATGTCTCATAAAGGGAAGAGGAAAACTTAACAACAGAAGAGAAAAGAGCAATTTCAATATTGTAGCCACAGTTAATATTTTGGTGCGGAATCACTTAATAAATTTTCCGCGATCCTGTCAACAAGAAAAGATTACAATAGCCAATATTCACGGGAAGATAATTTGCAACTGTAGTTTAACATCTAATTTGTAATTTGTATTTAGTTGAAGTTATTGCAAGACAAGAAAGCGAACCCTCTGTTTACTATATATTCGATTTAACTTTAATTTTATTTTAATTACTAGATAATAACTATGGGATGAACTTTTTTGGTTTAGCCAAACAACTAGGGAAGAAGTCAATACCATTTTCAACCGTGGTCACCGAGGTGTGCATCGGTTGTTTGACTTGTCAGGTAATAAACAGGTGCCAGATACGGCAATTGTTTTCACTGGTACCAGATTTAGAGGTCACTTTGTTTTCATACGCGTCAACAATGTAGGGGAAATTCATTTAACATTTGTTGAAATTAGGAACAATGGCGTTTACCAAGCAAATGATTTTTTGAACACAAAAATAATAATGGACGTAACCAAACAAACACTGAGAAAGTTTCTCCAGGTTAAGAAGCAGAAAAGTTTTATATGTCTGTGCATCGTATCGTGGTAAAAAGACATATCACAAATAAATAATTCCAGGAGTTATTCACTAAAATGAAGAGATGTGTTTTGTCGAAAAAGAAGGGCCAGAAAATAACAGATATATGAGTTCAAACGATTTAGAATAATTTTTAGGAGAGGGTCTGTGATTTTGCCAAAGATCATTCGACTTTTCTTTTCACTATTTTCTCGCATGGTTCATGTGTTTCTGCTTTTCGGAAACCACTTTCCAATTATAACTCAATTAATCTGTGATTCTAGGTTGACAGGTGCTGTTTGTTATTAGTTTGCTTGAAGTAGAACAAAAGATTACACTGAAAGCGATTTATTGTCTATGAAGTTAAAGGATCAAAAATGGCTTTTCTTGCCCGTTCATCCTAAATAACAAAACAGGCATTGCTTTTGTTGTGTCTTAAGTAGTTTTATGTCGTGACTTTGCTTTACACATGGTCATTAAAACTGTTTTTGACTAAGTGCCCTTCCAATCTCTGCTACGCATGAAGTTCAACCTGCTGTATTCGAAAATGCCACTTGCTTTCGGAGCTCGCAACCCGCAAAGGAAGTAACGAATATCATTTATTTTTTTTTAGCAAATTTTCTTGTTAGCTGTCCTCCCTCTTAAATCGGTGTTTATCAAAATCCTCACTTAGCTATGTGGCAAAATTGTCACACGCCGTTGATTTTTACACAAAGCGCCAAATAGAAAGCTCTTCTAACTGCACGCTTATGGTAGGTGGTCCATTCAGGTGATCTATTCAATGCTTGAATTGGCAAAAAGAAGACCTTTGCAACTTTAATGAGATGTATTAATTATATCACTCTAACTATAAACTAAGTTATATTGATCGCATGTTTTCTTTCAAGAATTGTGATTTTGGACGCCAAAAGATTGAAAAAAAATTACGTCGGGTTAAAACTGTCTGCAAAAATATTTAACACAGGTGTGATAGGAAAAAAGGAAACCAATCCAAATATGGTAATAATAAAACGTCACCTCATTTACCAATGACTAATCACCCAATAAAATGACAGAAGAAGTAATCACACAATAGAACACCCTGGCCAACCAGATTTCAGATAGTAAATATTTTACATCTTACCTAATTTCAACTCATTTACGGGAATCGCAGCTTATGAGACAATAGATTGAGGCGAGAAGGGCTAGTCACACTGTTGTTGTTTACGATACCTCAATTAGTTGCACCTGAGGCTTAGGGAAAAACAGTAGCTCAACATGATGAGGACTACCGGGTTATTGGTAGTTTTCACATTATTCGTTATCCTTTATCAAACATCAGCCGTTCCTGTGGCATCATCGTATAGATTAGAAAATGAAAATGATATGGATGTAATGGAAGCCAAGGACAAGAGTGAAGAGGCCGGGGATGAGGAGAAGGAGGAAGAGGAGTCTGACAAAGAGGAGGAGAAACACGGGGATGAAGAAGAGAAAGAAGATAAGGAGGAGGAAGAGAAAAAGGAAGATGAAGAATCCAAAGATGACGAGGAAAAGAAAGATGATGAAGACAAAAAGGACGATGAAGACACCAAAGATGATGAAGACAAGAAAGACGACGAAGAAAAGAAAGAAGACAAAGAGGAAGACGAGCAGGAGCCTGACTTAAACGAGGAACAGAACGATGAGTCATCCGGCGAGGAAAATGTTGATCTTGACTCCGATCACCTTGTGCTCCAAGGCAGTGGTAATGGCAAAATCAAGGGTGTCGTAATCGAAGACTCAGACAAAGAGAAAGACAAACCCGAGAAGCGATCAGTAGTAGATAATCAGAAAAAGCCCTCAAAAGCCACACAAGGTAAGATTTGTGTTATTTGTTTTAATAATCGCGAAGACATTAAAACGGTCTATGGCTACATATAAAGAATTAACCATCTTACAGTTTTTAGATGCAAACCGGCCAAGCAGATGCTGTTTATGTAAAGAGGATAAATTGGTTTATTCACCATATTAGTTAAGAATAGGTATCTTACATTTGGGTCTTAAAAATTAGTGCGTTGGGGAAAACATATCCCAGTAAAGACTAAACAATGAATATTTCATGACAGTTTGATGCAATATATTTATTGTGGTTTGTCAAATGAAATAGTCAAAACAAATTAAATCTCATTCTTAGACCTTAAAAACTAGATTGTTAAAGCGTTAAACTTCTGCAATTTCTTTTGTAAGTTTAAGGTGTGGAAATCAATTTCCCATTGTTAGTTGGAGCGTGAAAAGATTACAGGTTAACAGCCACCTGTTTCGAGGAAGAAGAAATGAACTTATTTCGATTTTCGTTTATTGTGCTCGAATTTTAAGGTCAAAATAAAATTTAACTTAATTCGATTGATCAGGGTTTTCTTTTCTCAATACAACTACATTTAAATGTTATTATGATTACGAAGCTTTTCTGCAACCAAGGTCAAGGCGTGAAAAGAGTTTCAGATCAATACATCAATATAGTCTCGACTTTTGAAAACAAGAAGCCCCTTTATAAGTAAATCCTAATGTCTTTTTGGCATATCTGACTAACTTTGCCATCTTGCCGCACTTCAAATTTAATGATGACGAAATGTTTAGAAGTCTTGGTCTTAACATTTAAATAAATAATAAAATGAAAAAGAACGTTAAAACAATATTTAGTTAGCCTAGATGAGTTTAATATACCGATAAACTATTCGTATAAGAGACCAAATCAAAGGGACAATTTGACTGAGAGGGAAAGAAAAGAGCTAACACCAAAGGGCGAACATCCAAGATTGAATTTAAAATGTTGGTCGGATTAAGTCGACCAAGAGAAAATAATTGCCCCCAAAACAAGGTAAAATTAGTTTCCATTTTAAAACGATACACCTTGCATGAACTAACATCGTAAATTTGCATGTTATATTTTTGCATGTTGCATGTTGCATGATACTACATGCATGAACAGTCCAAGAAAAACGCTGTGGTTGCTGGGGTGAACCGGGCGAAGGCTGCGGGTGCGGCAACTGTTGTGGCGGCTTCGAATGCCCCCACACTTGCGGAGGCTGTGGATGCGGTTGCTGCCCGCAGCTTAACTTCCCCGTCACGTTTGGTGCATGTGTCAACAATCCGTGCTGCGAATGTTGCCAGAAAAAGCCACCGAAAGGCAAATGTCAGTGGCCTTGCATGTGGCCCTGTTGCTGCGAATGCGACCCACCCAAGTTTAAATTCACGCCGCTCAAACCCAAACCGATGTGCCATTGTCCTCGCTGCCATCATGGATGTTGCGGAAAGAAAAGTGCAGGTTAGTTTAATTTGTTATTGTTATTATTTTAAGCGACAAAAATTCTTTCAGTTTCAAAGTACCAAGGAGGTGTTCTATTGACAGTATTCTGGAACGAACGAAGTATTCGAACGAAGTATTCTTGAGAAATCACTTGTCATGACTAAAAATTATTTAACATGCAATATCTGACAACTCTTTTCGACACACAAAATGAAAGATATTTTTGTATTGCAATGCTGCTTAATTCCAGATTTAAAGAATTTGTGTGATTTATTTGAGTACTTTTAATTCAGAATCAGAATGCAGCCTAACGCATTATTCAAGTTATCAGTGATGTGCACGTACAAATGAACTCTATTAATGAAAACTGAGAGACAATTACAGTAATTCCATGACGTTTTGTTGGCAGAATTTTGATCTCTCCGTGGTGCAAGCAAAGAGGAAAAACTTAGATAATAATTGTGATTTCAATGATCATTCTTAAGCTTACACTGAATGACGTAAGACGTTTGACCAAGATAAACGAAAATCTATTAGAGAAACAACCAAATAATCGCCTCATATAATTGTACATCTCTCCTTACGTCTTCTAACAAATTCCAAATGCTAATTATTCAATTAACCTAATCAAACTACCTATTTCTGACATTGTAGGTCCATCCAAGAGAAACGCTGTTGAAAAGCGTTGTGGATGCGGTTACGGCGATGGCTATGGCTACGGTTATGGATATGGATTCGGTGGTTATGCACCTTACGATGGATTCGGCGGTTATGGACCATTCGGTTACGGACCTTTTGGTGGATACGGAGGATATTTCCATGGTGGACCTTTTCCATTTTACTAAGTAAATATATGTAAAAATATATAAAATTTGTTTTAAAACAGTATTTTTATGGGAAATAGAATGAGCGATAAATAATAGGTTGATGACTTAAAGATCACGCTTGCCCATTACTTTAAAAACAGATTCATTATACAAATTGGTCAAAATTGTATTTCCGTCGCCCAAATAGGATTCAGCTAACTTTTTTAACTTTCTCTTTTCAACTGTTATTATCCCTTGTCAATATTTAAACGATTTTTGGCGCATAAGCCCTATGTGACAAACAGTAAATTTACACACTTGCATCAAATCAAGTGGATGTTCTTCTTTCGACGGTCCTGCTACCCATCATTTTAAAAGAACATAGGTTAGGAAGCCGGAAAACCAATTTGAACGTAAAATAAAAGATTATACACGAAAGTGGTGGTTCCAGCACAAATTGCGACGCCTCTGTTTTACCCTGGAGTTTGCAAGGTTTATAACCAGTACCTCGACTTGATCTATTTACTAACTTTGTCACCATATGCGCAAAAAACAAAATATCTCTCTGATATCGTTGTTATTAACACCGTGAAGCAACAAGCTAAAAAGATTGAAAGTCGCACTATTCTAAACGGTAACAGTACTTTATTACTAGACCGAAAATACTACATTTCCAAACAAATTTTGAAACAGTTCGTTACATAACAAAATTAAAAAAGGTTGTTTACAAACGTTGTATTTAACGTTTCACCTAAGTCAGCGTCAGACACGCTTCTTTAGATTTTATTATGTCCATCCCTGACTGCAATTTTAGAAATTTTTGTTTAGTTCGTTACATTTATGGATTACAATTTAGGTGTAAGGTTTGACAAAGATTAGAGAAAATATTCTTTTTCAGGAAACTACAATCTAGGATTTTCAATGTACTTTCCTCAGTTCCTAACTTCAGTGAAGCAAATGACCTTAACAGGTGTATTGACTGATTTATTTATTTTCCTGCAGGTGACCATTGTCATTCTCAGGAGATCCTCTTGCGAAGAGTTGTTTCAAGACGCACGCGCTGTTTCGACGCTTTTAGCGCGAAAACTTATATCGAAGTGATTGTCTTGTAAAAAGAGATACAAATTGTAACAAAATATTTGAGAAAAATATGAATAATCGATCAAAAAAAACAGACGATGGCGTCTTAAAGAATCCAACGAAACCGTGCCTGCGAAAAATCTGCTTTTGATAAGATTTTCACAACACGTTACTTCACCATTCGACACTAACTTCCATGAAAGCATGCCCGTAAATAAAAGAAATAAACTTTGTGTCTGCTGTCTTTTCCATTTACTTCAACTCTTCAACTCTCTCTTATATTCCTAAATTATAACTATCTACCAACTGCTGTGCGTGAACTAGGCTGTAAAGTACTTTATTTTCATAAATTATCCCCCATTTATCCCTGTCTAAATCGATCTACTAACTTTTAACTTCAGTGTAGTGGTAATGGGCCATCGCTGGCGAAATGCAATCGATTTATCTATCAAATTTGCAATTAACAACCACAAACTACAACTTGTTAGTAAATTCTAAGTCGGAGATATATTTTTTCGGAGACATATATTCTCTTTTACCGTTTATATTATTATCCTCTTTTATTCTCGTTTATATATTCTCTTTTACGGAGTCATATATTGTCTTTACAGTCTTCATCCGCTTTTCCCAGAAAAGTTGGGTCAACAGTGAAAATGGATTGCAATTTCGAGTCATCTATAAACTACTGATTTCTGTTCCTGTTACATCATTGAACTGCTCGTTGGCAGAGGCGTTTTTTGAAAATATATTTTTTTCCCACGGTTGTAAAGCGAAACAACGGCTTGTTCATTAAATCGTACAAACATTGGAAATATTTAGGCAAATTTTGGTGTCAAGGAACGCAATGTTTGGCATTAAGGAATGTCCAATCTTAAAAACGTGGTTAAAGCTGACTTTTAACTACGCTATTTCACTTCCCTGTTTTGATCAACATGGAAATTCAGTGTGGAGACCCACTAACATGCAAACGGACTTGTATTTCTTCAAATGGCATATATTCTCTCACTCAGACTAATTGCGGAATGTTTGGACCTATATTACTAGGTTTCTAATAGAATGAAAGCTGTCGAAAGCTGCCCTGCCTACGTTAAGTCAAAGCTTAAATTAAGCAGTTCAAATGTGCAAAAATTAATGACATGCGCTTTCATAATGCCGATCTTTGATCCATGAAAAAGAAACTCACGAAACGATTATGTATATTCTAATCGCATCTGAGAAGGCTGATCATTGTCGGATCAAAGAAAAGAAAAGAAAAGAAAAGAAAAGAAAAGAAGAAACGTTGTCACCTTAGCAATAGTCGGGTGTATCAAAGACCACGGAACCTGGTTACTGCTCGCTAGCTACTCCTCGTTTATGCTGGTGAGTATGTTGCTGCGATCTGCCCTTTACATTTCGACTGCTTTAACTCCCTTTGACAAAACCATAGACAGGGCAGCTTCGTCAACAGAAAAAAGAATAGCATTTGCACTTATTCGGGCACATCTGCTATAAATTCGAAAGCAGTTACCGAAGGGTTTCTAAAACGAAGCTGGCCTGGTTATGCGTTTCCACTGTCTTTTCATTCCCTTGTTTTTCTTGTGTCTTCTGAAAACATATTGCAGGGCCTTAGGCCATTAATATGCTGACATTTTCCATGTCAACAGACAGGCGATCATGTTGTGGATGTTGCAACTGCTGCGGAGGTTTTGGATGTCCGGAATGTTGTCATCACTGCTGCGGAGGATGCTGCGGTTGCGGTCACTGCGACTCAATGACGTTCCCAGTCAGCTTTGGTGCTTGTGTCAACAATCCATGTTGTGAGTGCTGCAAAAAACCACCAAAGAAAGGCCACTGTCAGTGGCCTTGCATGTGGCCATGCTGCTGCGAGTGCAAGGTTCCTGAGTTCAAATTGAAGCCATTGAAGCCCAAAGCTGTCCCTAAGGAATGTTGCCATGACTGTTGCCATGACTGTTGCCATGACTGTTGTCATTGTTGCCATGGATGCCATGGATGCCACTGCTGCCACTGCTGCCCCTGCTGCTGCTGCTGCCGAAAACGCGCAGGTAACAAATCGCAAAGGAAACCTCGTGATACGTGAAGCTACATTGTATTTCCCTCGGAAGAATGATTTGGGCCTTTGGCAGTTTCTGATAAAAAAGAATCCCACATTTCAGGGGCCAAACTAAAACGTGCAACAAAAACAGTGCTTAATAGCTTTCATTGAATGACAATACTCAAGAACCTCATTCGCGGACTTAAAATTTGCAGCCATATTGACACCACTCAAAGTTTGCCTATTTGTAGAGTAAAAGGACTAGACAACGAGACGAGGTTTCCGCGTTTTTATAACACCTATGATTGATTTTCCCGCAATATCCACGTAGGGAGTTTTGTGTGAGTTCCATGCTTGACTAAGGATAGTTTTAAGAAGACGGCTGTTCA
Source organism: Siderastrea siderea (assembly GCA_964030785.1). Taxonomy (NCBI): domain Eukaryota; kingdom Metazoa; phylum Cnidaria; class Anthozoa; order Scleractinia; family Rhizangiidae; genus Siderastrea; species Siderastrea siderea. The sequence continues at coordinate 33,668,919 of OZ034968.1, forward strand.
ATAGGATAACATCAGTTTATCTACAATCTTATCGCGAAAAAAAAAAGCGCCAAAGAGCTTTCGAGTTTAGGCAAATTGCTAGACTAGCTCATTTCTGCTTTGAACAACTGGCGATAGAAAGTAGCATATAAGCGTGGAGGTAAATATTCTCTAAATCTATCTGATTAACTGTGATACATTCTCCTACCATGCAGGAGGCTGCAATAAACGATGCCTTCTTCCCCAAACCATCGAGAGCATCCAGCCCTTACCATACGTCTTCAGTCCAATCGTCCCCTTTTATTATGGAGCTCCATTCGGGGCATACCATCCTTATTACTATTTTTGAACTTGGTAAGTGGATGTATAGAGGATATTACATCGCGGCGCGAAGATATGAATTTTATTTTCGAGTGGTTAAAAGAGCCCAGCGAGACAATTGATATCTTCAAGCCGTCGTGTAATTTCCTTTTTACTATATAGACAAGAGTATTTTTGCACAAACAACAGTGTAAAAGCGGGCGATGACGTCATCGATAGCCTCACTAGTGAGGATATGGAAACTCTCGGATGTAGTTTCGCATGAACTTTAAGAGTTGTCTATTTGCCGCGAAAACACTCTTGGCTATACAATGAATTTAGTTTAAAACGGTCGTAAAAGTAGGGGTATGAATTTGGATACTCAAATTTTAACCTACCGTGTTAAAAAAGGGAAAGTTAAACGACAATTAATTTAACTGTAGTCTGAGTTTGATTGGTTGATTACTTGGCTGGTAAGTTTGCCGGTAAGTTGATGCTTGATAGGTGATTGAATGATTGGTTGAGCGACTGACTGATCGATTGTTAATTACATATTAGATCAAATTCTAAAGTATTGCAGATTCACTTCAAAGGGAAAGTGCTCCTCAAATAAGAATAAAAAGCAACCCGTAAGAACCTAGTTGTATTGCCTGGCTCGCCACGAGTCCCCCATAGCTCAGTAGTTAGAATCGAATAAATCGACATCGACTTTGTTTAACGAGGGCGACACTAAACAGTTTTTCAACTGACAAACCTGTGGCCCTCGGATTCCAGATCGAATTGGAATTTGGAAATGTTGGTTTTTTGGGTTAGAGCATCCAACCAGCACCTGGAAGGTCATGGGTTCGACTCCCGTTAGGAGTACTCAGATTTTTTTCTGAGTATAAACGACTTGATAATATTTCTTCTTTTAACTCTAGCAACCCGTCATTACGACCTTTTATTCACTCCTTATATTTATTTGCAGGGCGTTGCCGAGGACATGTCTACTACACGCTGATTAAGAATGCAACAAATCGTTCAGTGGATTAATGAACGCTTTAAATAATTTAGATTGTTAAAAGTAGATTGTAGAAATGAGATAGCTGAAACTAGGTTGTTAAAATTAGATTGTTAAATTATAGAATTAAGATATAGGATTAATAAATTGATTATAGGTCACTTTCAAATTACTCCGAAGTAACAGGTTTATTTTCGGCACGGTTTGCATTACTCGCCATAAAAAGATATATTGAAAACTAACAGACTTAAAAAAGTGCAATAAAGACAAAATATTCCGCGGGACAGTCCTCTGTTGTTTCACTTAACTTAATTATCAGATTAAAATGTTTTTTTTTTCTTAATTCTTCATTTTTTAAAGCTTTTGGGTAATTTCCTTGGCAAATTAAAATGAGGAGTAAGGTATAAGACACAAGTAATTAATTTGAGTAAACAACACCGTTATGGTGTAGTTAAACACTTAAATGTAACATCATGATGTCTTAAATAATGCACTCAAATTGTGCTATTGCAGGACGCAATTTTGCTATTTTTTATGTGTTGCAATATATATTTCTTTATCCCTGCATTATTTTGGTACCATTTTGTCCTATTTAACTTCCGTTATTTTAGAAAAGCGATGCGGATGTGGTGGGTGCGGAGGATGCGGAGATGCCTTTGATTCTGGCGGCTGTGACTACACGGGAGGCTGTGGTGGAGCTTATGGAGGTGTTTACGGACCAGGATGCGGATGTGGAGGATGTGGAGGATGTGGAGGTGGACCTAGCTGCTGTGGAACAAATGACTGGTGCGCTCCCGGCACGATGTGCTCCAACTGCAAAGGAGGATTCGGCCCACCAATTACTTGCTCTGGATGCAATACCGGCTGCTGCCCAAGTCTCACTTTTCCTTGTGCTTTTGGCGCCACTGTCAACAACCCCGGCTGTGAATGCTGCAAGGAGAAGACTCCCCCTGGAAAGTGCAAGTGGCCATGCATGTGGCCATGCTGCTGCACCTGCACTCCACCCAAGTTTGAGTTCAAGCCACTGAAACCCGAACCTGTGTGCCACTGCCCATCACCCCACAGCCACCACACTGCCTGCGGACATCACTGCTTGAAACGAACATGTATGTAATTTTCTTGTTAATTACAATTTGTGCCACCCTGGGTTGATGCGTATTTGCAGGGAAAGTTAAACTGAGAGTCACATTTAAGGGTTGAATGGAAAAGTGAGACAACTTCTTACTGTTGTGAGTAATTGTTCTGGGCAATTGGAAAGGGATGCCAGGCAATTCTAAGGGGATGAACTTTAGAGGGCGTAATCCTTTTACTTTCTCAATATCAGGTTCACGGCTTCCTTGCTAGCAGTTTTCCACTAGTTCTTTTCTCGAATTGTTTCCTTATTCTCACATACATTAATTCTACTATTTCTTTTCTCGTTTTTAATCATCAGCTAAGCGAGGCCCTGTCAAACGCAGCTTGATGGAGGAACAGCCATCTGCTTACATACCATCCCCTTATAGTTACGGCTATGCACCAGTCTACAACCCATTCTTCCATGGAGTTCCTATGATGCCTTTCCCAAGACCATTTTAAATGAATCTGAAGGGTACGTTTTAACTCCTGCATATATTATGTTAATGTCGCAATTAAGCTGGATATTAATGTCAACCTGGCCGTTTTTGGAAATATTACTTTGAAGAGGACGTGATATAAGATGCAATCGATTGACCGTGTTCAGTAACAACGATAAAAATAATTAATAATAGAATAGTCCTGAGGGATCACTTTTAAAGGCACCGCACTCCAACTGTAGTATCTGCTCAATCTTGGTGACACAGACAATTCTAGATAAATTTTGCATTCTGATAGTGCTGACTTGCGATTTAAGAGATTTGGTGGCGACGTTCTATGTATTCTTAAGCTGAATTAAGGCCATCAACGCCCCAAAAATTCGCAATCTCTGCTGACTGTTTGGGAGTTATTTTTCACCTACCTTGAATTCACTAAGGATTGAACTGCTTACAGTGTAATTTCCCGCTTTAGGATTCCATTAAAATTACCAACCAGCGGTTGAAATGTACATATACAAGTCACATACAAGTTAATATTAAATATGTAAATATTCTATAAAGTGGAATATTCACAGAAACAGCTTTCATCCATTAAGTTGATTTTCCAAACTGTTAAAGTATGGTTTTTACTATTTGTTTTTCAGTATGGTATTTATTTTAATTTTAAGTATGGTATTTACTATTTTGTTTTTCAGGTACCTCACCTTGATAAAGGGACATCGAGTGTCCAAAGATAACAAAAGCATGGCGACAAAGTACCCAGGGAATGCACAATCAACGAAGAAAGAAGAGCAAAATTAAAGTTTCGTCAAAAAGAACATTATGAACTTAGAGAGAGACAAAAAACATTTCCAGAATATTGCCATAAGAAGTGATTGTTTACATATTTTTAATGAGAGAATTTGCTCAATAAATTGAACAAAGATTTAATATGATTTCCGTGTGCTTGTTATTTTCTAGACTTGTTAAGGTGATTGCCTTTTATCCAATGCCGTTTACTGGTCTTTTTACCATGCTTATCGAGTTTTATTTAATTAAGTCGAGTTTTATTTAATTAAGTCTACATATGTCAGGCTAAGAGATTTTTAATGTCAGGAGTTTAAGCCCTCTGAGACAATGGCAACTTTTTTGGCTGGGTGGTTAATGACAGAGTCAAACCATTAATTTAACACTTTGTTAAGTTGAGGCTCTTTAAGCCTTCTTCACGTCTGAGTTGGCCTACGTCGCTAACTCAGACAACCTGAAAGACATTGTAGCATTTGATGACAGCCAATAACCAACAGTTGTATTAAGGTATTCTTTCTTTTAGCCTTACTTATAACTTGTTTTATTCGTTTTCTAATAGTGCCCATTGTTTACTATTACCACTGGAAACCTATTCGCCTTCAATGTCTTACGTTTAAAAAAAAGGAATTCGATGCAATAACCAATAATAATATACTTCATATTTTATTGGGGTAAACACCTGGAAAATTTTAATGAAGTTTATCTTTTCCAGCGAAACGCCAGTGTTGTGGTGGATTCGATGACATGGGATGTGGAGGCTGCTGTGGTCCAAATGACTGGTGCGCTGGCGGCACAATGTGTTCCAACTGTAAAGGAGGTTTCTACCCACCAGTAACCTGCGGAGGATGCAACACTGGCTGCTGCCCTGGGATAACATTCCCTTGCGTCTTTGGTGCCAGTGTCAACAACCCCGGCTGTGAATGCTGCAAGGAGAAGACTCCTCCTGGAAAGTGCAAGTGGCCATGCATGTGGCCATGCTGCTGCACCTGCACTCCACCCAAGTTTGAGTTCAAGCCACTGAAACCTGAACCTGTGTGCCACTGCCCATCACCCCACAGCCACCACACCGCATGTGGACACCACTGCTTAAAACGAACATGTAAGTGTTCTTAGCTGCACATTTAGCGCTCATTGCATACGTTTTCTTGTCTGATAACACAATCGATTTCTTTATACGGTGAAAAAAAAATTTAACCAGAGACATATCAAATAAGTTGAACCTAAATTTACTGCAAGAAACTCAAAATAGAACTTGTTGCACAGTGTATGTCGTTTTTGTTTACAATAGTGTTTGAGTTTTCTGAAAGTAAATGCTTGTTTTTTTACGTGGAGATAGCCAGATAGCTAATTATCGAAAACGAACTGACTGTAATGCCATGAATAAAACCTACTGTAGAAGGAAATTGTATTTTTGCTTTGTTAATTTCCTCGTTTTTGACATATCATCAGCACTTGTTTTATTTAATTCACAGCGCGTAAAGGCCCCGTGAAGCGAAGCCTGATCAATGAAGGCACTCCTACTTTTCTGCCTACACCTTATAGTTATGGCTACGCACCAATCATCAGTCCATTCTACAACGGCGTACCAAGCATGCCTTTTCCAAGACCGTTCTAAGGCGGAACAAAGATAGAAAGGGTACGTTTGAATGATAAATCGTCTGTAACCAAAAAGTCAAAAACAGACATCAGTGCTAAAACAAAAATGACGACAAGTTGACGTCCCATTTATGAACTCAGAGTTATTTATTTTTGCTCACTAGTTGATATATGCAAAGTTTACTCACAGGTATGAAAGAGGTGTACGCTCGCAGAATTTCATCCTTAATTATATACGATTGTTTAATACTTCCCTCCTACACCCTCACCATCGCCTCCGCCCCCCCCCCCCGAAGAAATGAAATAAAATAGAATGAAAATTCATGTATTTGTGGTTAATGATTTTTCCCCTTACTTTTCAGCTATCGTTGCCCCTCAAGAGCCCAATGAGTCTAAATAACGGCGAACAGTCAATGGCTTGGTCAAATATAGGTCAAAACGCTAGCCAAGAATGTTAATTAGCAAGAACTATGAGATGTAATGTATTTTCGAGAAACCGCAAAAACAAATATATGTGATGTTCCCTGTTGATGATAAGAAAAGAAAATAAAGTGTTCAAGAATGAGATTTGTTTGTGTACGTTTTTTATTCATAAAGTAAATTAATATATATAACTTCACTTGCACATCTACGGATTCCACCAACACGCAAGTCACGAGGGACATAGTAGCAAACTGACCGGCACAATGTCACGGATTTACACTCTGCAATCACCAAGGTATTACCTGTCATTTTCATGTCATGTTTTCGCTTTTTTGTCTTAACCACTTATCCAATTAACCAAATCATAACTTTTGTCAAAACTGTAAAGCTAACCATAACTTTAGTTGGTTTATTTGACAATTTTAGAAATTAACTTGGTGAATAATTTTTTAATTGTAATTCCGTTATTAACTACAATTAAAATAATCGGTCCATTATGTCTTATCAAGCTATATTAGTAATGGTTTTTAGTGGATTGTTAATCTACTAATTCTAAACAGTAACTGTTTTATATTGAATTTGATGTACGCGTTTCACATGTTAATCTGAAATTTGAATAGCCTGGGTGTAGACGTCTCCTATTACCTTCCACCCGCAGGTGGAAGGAAATAGGAGACGTCTGAACGCAGGCTAAAATTTGAACTACTGCTCATAAACACTCACGTGCACCTTTCCTTTTCTTTTTCTTCACAGTTAAACGTCACTGGGGACACCGTTTTGGTTTTGGTGGCGGTTTGGCAGTTTCGGTGGTTTTAGTGACTGCTGTGCTGAGGGAACAATGTGCAGTAACTGCTGCGGAGGATTCGGTCCACCCATTGGTTGCAGAGGCGGTTGCGGATGTTGCTCGGGCCTTACATTCCCGTGCCTATTTGGTGCCAGCGTGAACAACCCAGGTTGTGAATGCTGTAACGAGAAGCCACCGAAAGGAATGTGCCAGTGGCCGTGCTGCTGCCAGTGTAAACTGCCCGAGTTTACGTTCAAGCCTTTGGAACCCAAGCCAGTGTGCGGTCACTGCCATAAGTGCACTGCTCACTCAATCAAGTAGGTTTTTTTTTTCTTTTTAGGGCACGTTTGTTTCTTTGTTTGTTTTTTTCCGGAATAAGGGGAAGCGTTTGGTAACCGTCTTTGTGAATACCCTTACGTTGTTATAAAAGCCATTTCCATTGCATTTTGGAGCTCTGTCCGATAGTATGGTTCAGCCAATTCATCGTTGTCATTTCTTGAAAACTACAGACAATGGTAAGCCGCACTTATCATCTGCATTGACTGAAATACTTAAAGGAGACCGTTGTTTGTCGTCTAGGTTTTTTTTTGCCAAACGTAACTTTTGTTTACCAAGAGAAAAAAAAAATTTTTGTCAGAATATTTTCAAGGTTTTGAGTATGCTTATTTCCAATGAATTCGTTTACCTCAGCTTTACTGATTATGCTTAAACCATTTTACTTTGTACACATAACTGATAGTTATTTTAATTCATTTTGTTTGTTAGAACAACAGCACCCCGACAAACGTACTATGACGAAGGGCTTCAAGAAAGGTTCTTTCCCATCTGGCTATCCTCAGTTTAGCGGGGCTCCTTTCGCCGTTTCCAGCTCCCCATTCAACGCTGGTCCGTTCCCAAGAGCCGCTTTTCCGTTTATTAGGGGCTCGTTTCCAGTTGAAAACGTTCCATTCGATAGACGTGCATTCCCAGGAAGGTTCTCTCAATTCAGTGGAGGTTTGGTCTCAGATGGCAGACCCCCATTCCCCGGTGGTTCTACTCCATTAAATGCGGTTATGTTCCCCTTCTCTTCAAAAGTCTCGCCTACATTTAGTTTTCCTGTAGTAAATGGTCCTCGTTTGAAGCCCCAGGTTGTCCTTCAGGCTCCGAAAAAATCTACATCTTCCGGTGCCCAGGTAAGCAGTAGCGTACAACCGAATCAATGGTCTTTGAGCATCAACGTTGCTGTGCAATAGAGTGGGTCAGTTTTTTCTAAAACGAGAACACAAACTCCACTTAAACTTTGTACATAAATAGAAGAACATTTATGATCTTTATCTTCTCAGGAATGTAGTCGTAAGTGAAGAAAATCATCGCCCACAATGCCGCGACACATCCGGGACTTAAATGTGTACCCAGCGCGAAACTTCAAATTCAATAAGGATAGCAGACGGACAGACAATAGAGAAACTGACCTAAAAACGCCCAACAGCTCGTGCATTTTGCGAGATTACGAGTTAACTAGGTTTATTTCGTACAAGTTAGCATACGGCTTTTACAGATCCAGAAGATCCATCAATGAAATGAATGAAACCTTTCTTGAATTTTTAACAACTTTGAAACTAGTATCGAAATTTAGCCAAAGTTTGTCCATTTTAGCGTTCTGTTTGTTGGAGAAAACACAATACAAACATTTCGAGGTTGAATTTTTCTCAACGAATTGCTTAACTTCTAACTTAGCATAGGGCTTTGATCAATTGGTGTTCAAGGAAGCTTTTTGCAACGCCAACTAGTAGTTGGCGTTGCCGTCCAAAGTTATCCCGCAATCAGAATGAAAAAAGGGGTAGGATTGTATAGCGCATGCACAGTCATACGCGTTTTCTCCTTAGTCTTTGACGTATTGGATTTGGTTGATTAATTTTTTTTCAGATTTCCATTAAAGTGCAGAATGGCATGAATACAAAGAAGAGAACCTCTTTTAATGAGGAGAATGTGCAAGAAGAAAGACAAGAGGAAGACGAAAACGCAAAAGACGAAGAAAAACAAGCAGAAAAGCAAGAGTAAAAATGGTTCATTAACGTAGCCAACACTGCTACTTTTTACATTTGTTCTGAAAAGGCAGAAAAAGGATTTCGACTTATTTGCCGCAAATAGTGATAACAGAGATATACCGCCAAGATATCAGCGTTTTTTTATTGTTATTTTTTGCATTCTGTAAACAAACTCTAATAAACTTCCTTGATGACATGTCCCATGCTTGTTGTGTACTGATATTGAGAGTTAATCTATTGAACACTCTGACTATACAACAAGCAGGTTTCCAATGAAAATACCTGAAAATTTCTATTCGCCTTACGGAGGAAACACAATATTGAGAAATAGATTTACCGTTTTTGTTTATCGTGATTAAAATATAGATCGCGTATGTAGTGCTTGAATGTGGGACACACTGTGTCTGAGTAAAAAGCACGATTTGCACGTAGCTTTCAAAACCGACCATTTTTTTTCAAGGAAAAAATAAGCAATCAAATGAATGCCGTTAAACAGTAAAAATAATAGTAAAATTCCACTTAAATCTGACCGCTCCTTTTCGGTGATACACATTTAGACCTTCCGTTAAATGTTGTCCTCTCGAACTGAACTGGTTTGAATTCTATCCTTTAAGGTTGGCACAGACCTCCAAGGATAAGTGCCATCGAATGAACTCCTTATTTATTATGTTACCCTAAAAGTCCAGTCGCAGGTACCAAACTTTGTCATGTAGTGTAGGAAGAAGCCATTTATGGTACGGTACAACTGGCCATGCCAGTTCTCGTTTAAGACAGCTATTTTCACACAAACGTTGAATGAACTTCCTTGAAAACCCATCTCAGCATTATTGAACTTCGATTTCTCCATTGGTGATGCAAAAGCCCAGTTACCTCTTACAAAATCCACTTAAACTCAAATTAGGCAAAAAAGGAAACAAACACAACAGACTAAAAAGTATGCTCGAAGCACCATAACCTGCGCAGCAAGCGTTTCCGTAGTCCTTTTCCTGCCTGTTCGAGCCATTTTTCGCTTTTTGGGGGCACGAAAATTGGGGTGAGCGTAACAAACCTGTGGAAAGCCCAGCGCACCGGAAACACTTCCTACGCAGTGTAAATGCGCCAACAGGTGCAACTGTGCTCAGATTGATAGACAGTCAGCATTGCAAACGTCACAGAAGGAAAAGAACGAGAGAATTCAATTTACGCTAATTTATTACCCACACAGCCACACAGCCAAAACATCATTTTAGGGAACTTTACCTTGAGCCAAAATGACAACGAAATTTGTAGGAAATTTTCAAGACCACCCCTGCTCTCATTCAAACGCGACAAAAACATAGATTAACTTTCTACATCATCATCTACATCGATTTTTCAAATCGACACGCTTAATCTCCACGGCTTCAACGAACGTTTTTTTTTTCATTCAATTCTGAATACACTTCTTTGTTTCAGTCGTGCCGAACTGATCATTCAAGCTCCCAGCGAAGTCTTCGATGTCAGGTTCTTCTCATTCCACTTGTGCATTACGAGACTTTTAAAGGTGATTAACAGTATCAGATAAAAAGTAAATATAAGCGTTTATAATACTCTACACATACACATGGCTACACATACACATTTGTGCCTTCTAGATGAGGAGGTAGATATAAGAATAGTTTTTTCAAGCATGTCAAAGTGTAGCAAGGGAAATCAAAATCTGCAGCCAAATGTTCCGTCCTTGACACGTTTCATTCCACTTAAATCTTCTCCCCTGGGATCCCGCTAACTCATTTATTCTTATTTTTGCATTAAGATAGATTTCCAAAGGTTTTTAAACCTGCTTTTGTAGTTTAAACGCAGGGAATTGAAACGTCCAAAGGTTGTCTATTGTCTGTGTTGACACAATAACCTGCTACGAAAACAAAGGGAATGCTGTTCACTTTGCTTAGCCTTCATATCTTTACGCCGCTTCGGGTAGATTGCTGAGGTGGAAATAGCCAATTATGGAAATAAACCGATTTGTAATATTTTGGCTCATTGGCTTTGTTTTGAGTCTATTTGATGTCTGCCTAGCATCCAACCACGTAAAACAGTTACGTGCGATTAAGAACGCCCATAACTTAAAATCATCGTCGAGAAGACCTGGCATCAAAGAGGTATTTTTATACAACGACAAAAATAACCAACAGACAGATGCTGAGATACTGCAAAGACTCCCACTCATTGGTAAAAGTAATAGAGTTCCAAACAATGGTTTACCAAGAACTCTCGACACAAGTAAACTCAAAAGAGTTTGTAGATTATTACAGAACGCTTTAGGCAGTCTAAAGGAATTGAGTCCTAGTACTCAAGAAGGAGGACCCTCAAAACTGAACGACAAGTCTCCGAAACCAAAGCCCAAACTAAAGCCCAAGCCAAATCCATCTCTTTGCTTCTTTCCATGTGGCTGTGGAGGATGCTGCCTTATGCGCCCTATGATAATGTACAAGATCAAATATACTCCACCTAACTTCAAGATGAAGCCGCTCAAGTCGACAACAAAATGTGGCAACCCACATTATGGTATCTCTCTTGGTAGAAAGAAAAGATAGACGTGATAGTTTGTATTTACTTATACATGCAACTAAAATGTAATTTAGAGATGATTGACTTTGGAAAGAGCGCAATGGATCGAAATGAATCAAATCTAGTGTGAATAAAGGAACATTTCCTGTCGTTGTTTCAGTTCAAAGAGTTAATTGACTCATACTTAGTCAATAGGGACCTCTGGACACCTGAGAATGTTAGGCTCATTTTAACCAGTTAAAACCGCGGAAACAAATCAGTATTCACAAAGGGCATTTACTCTAGACTCTTTTTGCGATACACCATAATTGCAAAAATAAAAAGACGTTGAGATAAATATCGTGAAAACTGGCGGAACTTTCGCTGAAATAATTTTCGTGATAATCAACGAGACACTTACAAAACCTGAGAAAATAAGGTTCCACTCAGAATTGACAGTTTGATTGCAATTATCACGGGCTCTTACAAACGGAACTTGGTTACTGGCTATTCGAATACGTTTGTGCTATGCTAAACTAGATGATCAAGAGGCACCTGATTTCATCCCTTGGATTAATATTATTGCCGCGGATTTTATTTCAGCAAAGCATTAGCAATGCGCGAAAACATCGAGAAATAAACCCGACGGGCCGCCAATAAAAGGTATTGGGGTATATTGGTGAAGTGATAAGCATAAATTATTGAACAATTTGTGGTCTTTATCAATACAGTGACCTGTTATCTTAGGTGTTCAATAGCACTGTACTCCACGGTGGCAATACCTCTTGACATGTTGTTAACCTATGGACCTATTGATTAAAAAATAGTTCCAGGATTGCTTAGGAAGAGATAATATGGTACAGCAGGAAATTCTTGCGTTTTGACAGAAAGATGAGGACACACAAAAACGAAGAAGGGCAGAAATATGGGCCGACATGTATGAAGTGTTTAAGGTGTTTGTGGTACTGACAATTTACATAGCTGTTGGGTCATCTGAAAGATACGATGCTAAAACACTAAAGGATGAATACCTTACCATTTACCGACTATTAAAAAGAAATAAGGAATTCAATGGAATAGTTCTAAAGACTCCCAATACCTCAAGGCAAGCACTGAATTCGATTCTGTTAATCGAAAGAAATGGCGATGGGTTTTCAGTTACCAAAAGAATGGAAGAGGAAAAACCCGAAGGGCCAGTTCACGAGATTTCGAGGGAGTATTTTAAAAGACTCTACGTGGTCCTAGAACACGCCTTGAAAACGCTTAACGAGAGAGAAGAAGATGAAGATAGGGAGGGGAGTTCTGAAAATGAATCAGAAGGCGAACATAAATACGGTGACAACGTTGAAAAGGTTGTGAAAACTAAAGGTACAGCTAAGAATAAAGATAAAGGAAATGAGAAAGAGTCGGCAGAAGAGGATCAGTCGGGTGATTCTCCAGGACCTAGCGGTTCGATATGTTTCATGCCGTGTGGAGGAAGTGGAGGTAGCTGTTTTCATCCTTCAGCATGTGGCTGTTCATGCTCAGATTGCTTGCCCTGTCAACCTCAATCTTGCATGATGCCGCCTTGTTGTCCTTGCTGCTGTAACCCAGGAGGGAAAAAACTCGAAGACGTCTGGATGATGCCAACATTGATAGTAGCTAAACCCGTTGCAGCGCCCCCACCGCCTGGAGAAGGACCAAAACTTTGGCTGCCAGCTTGGTTAACAGATCAACTTGGACTTCCTCCCTCGGCAGGCGTTGGGGAGGGGGCAAGTGGAAAAGAAGGGGGAACGAAGGCAAGTGGTGGAGGTGGAGGAGCAGGAGGGGGTGCTGCTGGAGGTGGAGCAGGAGCTGGAGAAGGGGGTGCTGGAGGAGCAGGAGGTGGTGCTGCAGGGGGTGGAGGAGCAGGAGGGGGTGCTGCTGGAGGTGGAGCAGGAGCTGGAGAAGGGGGTGCTGGAGGAGCAGGAGGTGGTGCTGCAGGAGGTGGAGGGGCTGGAGGTGGTGCAGCTGGAGGTGGAGGAGCCGGAGGTGGTGCAGCTGGAGGGGGAGGAGCCCGGGGTGGTGCAGCTGGAGGTGGAGGAGCTGGAGGTGGTGCAGCTGGAGAGGGAGGAGCCGGAGGTGGTGCAGCTGGAGAGGGAGGAGCAGGAGGTGGTGCAGCTGGAGGTGGAGGAGCCGGAGGTGGTGCAGCTGGAGGTGGAGGAGCCGGAGGTGGTGCAGCAGGAGGGGGTGCTGCTGGAGGTGGAGCAGGAGCTGGAGAAGGGGGTGCTGGAGGAGCAGGAGGTGGTGCTGCAGCTGGAGGTGGAGGAGCCGGAGGTGGTGCAGCTGGAGGGGGAGGAGCCGGAGGTGGTGCAGCTGGAGGTGGAGGAGCCGGAGGTGGTGAAGCAGGAGGTGGAGGAGCCGGAGGTGGTGCAGCTGGAGGTGAAGCAGTCGGAGGTGCTGCAGCTGGAGGGGGAGGAGCAGGAGGTGGTGCTGCAGAAGTTGGTGCAGCTGGAGGTGGAGGAGCCGGAGGTGGTGCAGTTGGAGGTGGAGGAACCGGAGGTGGTGCAGCTGGAGGTGGAGGAGCCGGAGGTGGTGAAGCAGGAGGTGGAGGAGCCGGAGGTGGTGTAGCTGGAGGGGGAGGGGCAGAAGGTGGTGCAGCTGGAGGGGGAGGAGCAGGAGGTGGTGCAGCTGGAGGTGGAGGAGCCGGAGGTGGTGCAGCTGGAGGGGGAGGAGTCGGGGGTGGTGCTGCGGAAGGTGGAGGAGCCATAGGTAGCGCAGCAGGAGGGAGTGCTGCTGGAGGTGGAGCAGGAGCTGCAGGAGGGGGTGTTGGAGGTGGTGCTGCTGGAGGGGGAGGAGCAGGAGGTGGTGCAGCTGGAGGTGGAGGAGCCGGGAGTGGTGCTGCGGGAGGTGGAGGAGCCATAAGTGGCGCAGCAGGAGGGAGTGCTGCTGGAGGTGGAGCAGGAGCTGGAGGAGGGGGTGTTGGAGGTGGTACTGCTGGAGGGGGAGGAGCAGGAAGTGGTACAGCTGGAGGGGGAGGAGCCGGAGGTGGTGCTGCGGGAGGTGGAGGAGCCGGGGGTGGTGCAGCTGGAGGTGGAGGAGTTGGAGGTGGTGCTGCGGGAGGTGGAGGAGCCGGAGTTGGTGCAGCTGGTGGAGGAGCAACAAGTGGAGGTGAAGGAACAGTTCGAGGGGGAGGTGGTGGAGGAGGAACAAGCGGGAAGATTGGTGGGGGCGGCAGTGGTGATAGCCGGAAAAGTGAAGGGAAACGTTTTGGAAGTTCAAACGTTCTAGGGAAAATATATAGAGGAAATGTCAAGGATGACAAAGAAGATGTGGACATTACAGTTCCCGTACCTAAAATGTATGAGGGCGGATCACATGAATTAGATTCCTCCACTCAAATCTTAGGTTCAATCAGAACGCCGGTGACAGCTGAAATCACTGGAAAGACTACTACAAGAACTCGAAGAAATGAAGTAACTTTTACATAGGTAAAACAAAGCGAAAACGAATACAAAGTACAACCTAGAATAACAGCCAGCCATTTTGAATGTTTTGAAATATTTAGAGGACATTTGTTTCAGTCATTCATGATACGGCATCAAGTAACGAAGATTGTTTGAACTTAATTATCGTTGTTTTTAAAACTCTAAAAGAACTTGTGCCTAAATTTCATTAGTAGGTACATTTTAATAGCCTTATCATAAGATACCATACCGTCCATACCGCTCTGGTAGCTAGAAAGCAGGCTTAATTGAACTTTCTCAAAAAAGATAACTAAACTGTAATAAAAAATTAAGTAAAAAAGGAAAATTGAACAAGAGCTGTGCAATCAAAATACCATTAAAATATACGGCGTGCTAAGGACCAAATAAAATTTCGCTTTATTTTTTTCTTAACAAAATGTTATTTAACATGGCTCTATTTTTAAAATCATGTTTATATTTAAATTCAGGGACATGTGACGACTGTCTTCAAATTGAAAGGAAGACGAGATAACCAAACGTCCCTGATAAAGGGCTCTTGTACTGTTGTACTGTTGTACTATTGTCTCCATTACTGCTTTGTCAGTCGAACCTTGCGATCTTGCAAACGTCGACCGAAATAAAAATGTCCCCAACAAATTGTATGTTTGTGTCCCAAGACCATAGGCGTACAACAGTAGCGATTCATCCACCATCTTGTCCGAGCCGTTTTCATTATTTGGTACCAGTCTCCTTGGTTTGCCTTAAAATCGGTATTGGCAGCAGTCTAGGTTTGTAGGAAATATTGCTGGAAAACCGAATTGTGATCTTTAAACAGTCAGTGGTCTTGCTCTCATTTAAGTGAGTCACACAATTGCAATTCAGATATGCACAACTTGCGAGTAAGCGAGCAATGGTGGCTTGCAGCTGTGTGAGCTATGGCACGACTAAAGCCCAACTTATTTTCAATTCACTTCCAGCTCTTTTCATGAGATTACTCTGTCTTCATGCAAATGATTTTTTCACCCATCTCAAAAGCATTTTCTGTCGAGAAATGGCTGTACCAACCTCAATCCAGAAGAGGCAGGCCACCTTGGATCTAGAGAATATTGTAAGGGCATTTTTAACTTGGACTGCCAACTGTAAGATGTAGCCGACCAAAATAAGACGGATGATGGTTGAGATAGACAACGATTTTAATCAGGAATCAAAACCTCATGGTTTCCCACACCGTGATGAATTACCCGTAATTCAAGGGCCACAGGTTTATCAGTTCAAAGACTGTCAAGTGCCACCCTCGTTAAACAAAGTCAATTTATTTTTATTTTATTTATTTTAGGTAAACACCCGGTTTTTCAAGTACATGACGTAAATATTACAGACGTATTATTATTTGTTTGCAAATCTCTGAGGTGTAAATGACTGTCAACGTTTTAAATCAAAGTGCATATGTTGGATCCTGCTTCCTCAGTATACTGGTGTCATCTATTGAATTAAAAGTTGATTATCCCTGCTGTAAGTGTTGGTTATTGTTGGCTATTGCACGACGGTCGACAAGAGTCTATGAGCATTGATGGACCAGGTAAAAGATACTGACAGTTTTAACTCACTGACAACGCACAGTCAGCAGTTGTGCTAGGGGTCAGCGTTTTATAAAAATTAAACGTGAGCTTCAAACTCGATAACAAGAGTCGACAAAAGTGTACAGGGTTAACGACGAAAAGAGTTAGAGAGTTGAAAATCTTTTATAGGCTACTTAAGTTGAAAATACCGAGCAAATGAGATTTAGCAGGCGATATAGATTGCGAGTTTAAGCTCACCGACATCAGCTTACGAGAGATAACATATTAAGTTAATAAGAGTTAGGTACATATTTAGGGAATGCGAGCAAATGAAGTTGAGTTTGAACCCACTGACTGTACACGAGGGTCGAGAAGAGTGCTTGAGAGTTAAAGGTGACAAGAGCGATTGAGACTTCAAACTCACTGGCAGGGTACGAGAGCTCGAGAAGACCGCATAAGAGTCGGCAGGGGTATTTTGCAGAACGCAGAACGCAGAACGCAGAATGGTGGTCAGCGGTATATAGCGTAAGACAGGAAGGTACATCATATGTGATAAACTGATATCATACATGCCTAACCCTAACCCTAACCCTAGCCCTAAACCCTAACTCTAACCTAACCCTAATCTACCTTAGGAAACTATTATTTTGATTTTGCCTTCAATGTGAAAGTAATTTCGTCAGATCCTAAAAATGGATGAAAATACCGTGACAGAGCCCCCTTGGGCTAACTCTCATACTGGCTAACTCTTATGCGGCAGGGGTATTTTGCAGAACGCAGAATGCAGAACGTAGAACGCAGAACGCAGAATGATGGTCAGCGGTATAGAGTGTGAAACAGGTAGGTACATCATACATGATAAACTGATATCATACATGCCTAACCCGAACCTTAAACCTAGGGTTAGGGCTAGGGTTAGAGTTAGGGTTAGAAAACACCCAGATAGTAGTAATAAACCAAACCTGAACAAGGATGCTTACGACTGAGGGAGAATAAGACGGATTACGAACGACAAACTTGAAAAAAATGGCCCAATTTCTTCAAGTTGCGTTATCCGAGAGGTAATTCCTTTAAATACAGTGACATCTTCCAGTCTTAATTACAGTTTCCGGCAAACGATACTGAAAGTTTAACCTCCTTCAGACTGCACACAGAAGTCTTTGATAAAGCAAGAGGTTAAGAGGTAAAAGGGTTTGAGTTAAAGTTCAATTCCATTGATAAGGGACGACAGTCGTGAAGAGGGTATCAGAGTTAGCAAGCAACAGAGATTAAGAGCTTAACCTCATTGACTCTGTATGGCTCGGTCGACAAGAGGAAAGCTAGGAATGAGATTGATGGTGTAACTCCCTGACAATAGACTAGAGTCGACCAGAATGCATAAAAGTTAGAGAGCAAAAAAGATTCATTTGAGAGATATAACTCTTTGAGAGCGTGCAAGAGCCCACACAACTGAATGAGAGTTAGTAAGCTAGAGATATTGAGTTTTAACTCTCTCAGAGCGTACGAATTACAAACAAGAGTGAATGAGAACTAGAAGTGAAGAGAGATTCAGAATTTAGACTCGAGTGTCGTCAAGAGTGCGTGGGAGCCAGTGTGCAAAACGCGTTTAAAAGTTTAAACTCACAAGCAGCACACGAGAGTAGAGAGGAATGCATGAAAGGGAAAATGAGTTCGAAACTTAAAGCTCGTTGATAGTGCGGGAAATTCGACAAGATAGCGGGACAGTTAGCGTGAAGAGGAGAAGAGAGTTTACTGAACTTCACAGACAGCACACGAATGTGAAGAGAGTTAGAAAGCAGCAGAAACTGAGAGTTGAAACTCTAACAGAAAGAGTCAGTGGCTTAAAGATACCGTCAGAGTTTAAAGTCTCTTACAAAGCACGAGATTCAATAATAGTGAAAGAGGGTCAAGAGATAAGTGTGATTGAGAGTTTAGGCACACTGATAGGGCACGAGAGTTAGCAAGAGTGTGGGAGAGTGAAGAGTTTTAACTCACCGAAACCCACTGACAGCGCACGAGAGTCGACAAGAGTAAAATAATGAGATATAGTACAGAATGAAATTTCTACAGAATCACGATGTAGATTGTTGTCCAAAAGAGTATTGGAATTTTGGCGGCTTTTGCGGTGCGAAGAATATTAAAACTCGTTGCATCACAAACGAGCTGTTGTCATGTCTCATTATCATGTAGACAAGTAAGCTTCCGCAGATTGTCTGCCTGGTTGTGGAATAATCCCATTTCTTGTTTGCGCGAAAAAGATGAAGAATAGCTTGCCTTTTTGAGCAAGAAAGGTTGTTCTGGTAACTCAGTAACTCAGATACATGGCTATCGGTGTAATGAAACAGTTATCGCACTCAGTCTGGTCGCACATGAACTCATAGCTCGTGCGTGTGTACAACTCAAAAAATACGGGGATTGGGGAGAGCGTCATGGAGTGAAGACGTGACAGAAGGAGCTCCCGTAAACTGGACAATTTTTATCGTGTTGAATGCCCATGGAATCATTGCTTTTTACTCCAAGGAGGAAGAATAGGAATCGAAGTGATTCGGAGCCTTCCCCAGAAGATCACAAGAATCTAACTCTCCTGCCGAGTTATCGAGTGACGAAGAAGCAGTCATGGATGCTATCTCTAGCAAACTCGACGTCGTGCTTTCTAAGCTATCAAACCTGGAAACCCAATTTGAAGAGTTAAATATTGCGGTCAAAGGTTTGCAATGGAAAGTAACTTCCTTATAAGTGGACGCTGACTCAGTCAAAGCCAAGCAGAAAACATTAGACGACAATTTCACTTCCATGGAGAAAAATGCCGTATTTGTCGACGAACAACTAAAGAAGTTGCACAGCGAGTCTGTTAAAACCAACGACGATGTCAGCGAAACCCGCAAAAAGCTACTCTATTTAGAGGCGTACAGTCGGCGAGAAAATTTGAAATTTGAAGGTATCCCAGAAAGAAACTCGCAGCAGATACCGGAGGAAGAAAATGGAACCGGTCAACAGGGTAAAGGGCCGACTGAAAACACCCAAGCGGTGTTAACCGAGTTCTTGGAGAATGTTCTAGGAATACAATACGCACATGGTATGGAATTTCAACGCGTGCACCGTTTAGGAAAGCCGACAAAGGAAAACGACAAGGACAGAGTCATTATTGCGCGCTTCCTGAGGTATTCAGACAGAGAAAGAGTGTTTAAATGTGACCGAAGACTCAAGGACACCGAGTACAAGATGCAGAGTACAAGACCTCCCGAAAGAAATACACGAGATGGGAAAACGTCAAATAGAGAAACTAAAGAAAGCCAGAAAGGATGGAAGGCAATTCGAAGTTTAAGCATTTAAACTGTTGTTAATGATCTCTGTGGTTTTATATCAAATCCATAACTCATTTGTCACTGGCCTTATTTCAAGGTTTCAGTTATTGGGCAATAGTCTGGGGGCAATGTCTAACCGGAAGTAGTTATTCTGTAAACCTGTATGACAAAGCTCCCAGTATTTTTCCTCTGACATTTCCATGTGATCTCGGCATGCAATCACCAGTTAGTAAAATCCCCTTGTCTTGCCCCTGTCTCAGTTGTAAGCTACTCTTCAAGCTAGGTTGTTCTTTGCTTTCCCTCCCTCCCTCCCTGTGTTGGTAGTTTTGTCATTCCTCATCTTCTCGATTGTGAATTTGGGACTACCATTCACGAGCCTTTGTTTATTCTGTTATCTACTTAAAGCTGTTTCATTTATTACTGTTGTCAGTTAACCTTGTTGTTTAGTTAATAAAGTTTTTGGTGGCAGGGAAGTGCAACCTAGGCTGCACTTTTCCCACAGTAAGTGCTATAGCCACCCTGGGAAATAGGTCCGGATCTCTTCCAGGATGGTACCATCGTACCATCTGACCTATTGTCCTCCCAGAAGGGCAATCCTCTTCTGGTCCATCCTATGTTAGACCCTAACATGGGTTCCCCTAGAGACGCCGCTACTCTAGGGGAGATAGGCTCTGCCACCCAAGGTTTGCCACAACAATCAATTTTTCTCATTATATTCTTGTGTCCACCCAGCAGGAGGGGGTAAAGTCCAAGTCCCCCCCCTGTAGTGCAACCAAGGGATTTTAATCATAGTTGCGAGCATCATCAAAGTCTGCTTCCCCCTCTATGTTTTCGGCGTGAACTCTTTACAGCACAAACCGCAGGGACTCATTAAGCCTATTTTAGCAAATCCGAACCAGACAAACTATACATCAACGGTAAATACGTACAGATGTAAGAGTTACGCTTTGTTTATTTAGTTTACCTTGGTAGGCATTACAATTATTCATTCTTGTTTTTCTATTTAATGTATGCCAATTAGGAGGTATGACTCGCGAAAAGTTGCGTTACTACGAGTCCTACCCTGTGGGGTTACGCTTTGTCTAATTAACACCCCATGGGCGTTCCGTATCCTTTTTTTTTAAATTTTTTCACATTCCGGTGAGAGGGCTGCGGGTTAATATTGCGTATGAGGCGATTTATCGTGCTCGTTAACAGTTTCTCTGGAGAAAAAGGTATGTGGTTCTTTTTTATTCTCAACGTTAATTACGCCCTCAATTCCTGTTTTCTGCTATGTTTTGTTACTGTTTCGTTAACCAGTAATAATACGCCTGTTGCTATTAGTATGTAATGTTAGTAGCATGTTTGTAAATAATCTGTTTTGTAATAGTAATAAAAATGTAAAAAAAAAAACACAAAAAATACGCACACCTCCCAGTAATCCATCAAACGCTTCCGTAATTCGCGGTGGAGGGTGGCTATCTTTCTAATAATAAGATTTTTAGTGACGAGTTGCTGACATCCCTCTCCTCAGCAAGAATTGCTTAGACAGTGTACTCATTTTTAGTGAGTACAAAAACTATACAAACAGAACAACATAAGACGAGGCGGATGTAGCCTGCATAACAGTCATTTCAGAGAGCATTAGAAATCTACCGGGAACAAAAAACTAAACGTGGAAGAACCCGAAATACAAGAATAGCTGGGAATGCACAGAGAAACGTAGGAAATTACTGCTCCATAGTTATTATTTGAATGGTTGCAATGAAACTAACGTTACATTTAGATCCGAACAATAATAATTCCTTGTTTGACAGTGGAAAGTAAAGGCGCCGAAAGCTTCGTCGGCTCTTTAAACTGACTGCTATTCAAGCAATAGTGGATGAAATCGTGTCATGTATTCTTCAGCCTTACTTAAATAAGTTGGATATCTATGGTACAAAATAATATCATGGAAGATGAAAAAATGTACAATTATATTATTCTGTTTTTGCCTAATTTTTTTTTACTACTGATCGAGTCATCTCAATACCTTACGAATCCATGTTCTTGGCACTATTGAGCAACACCTCAGTTTCAGGGGTTATGTGGGATGAAAGTTAGCCAAGGCCACTGTGTTCTTCCCTTTGTTAAAAATTATATGACTTCTGATTATCGAAACCGTCAAAATTTGAAACTTGAAAAATTTTAGATGGAGGACAAAATTAAATAGTTTACATGAACCCAAACTGAAAAGCTACAACACTGATATTAACAAAAATTAAGTTTTCATTTAGATTTTATTAGTATATTTATTTTAGCTTTAATTTTAAGTCTTAATTTAGTTCATTTAGTTTAATTTTTTTCGAAATTTAACACTGTTAAGGTATCAGTATAACCCATTTTACTGTCCGCGCGCGGTCCGCTTTAGCGCTCGTTATTTTAACAAAAACCCCTATAAACCATACATTTTTTGAAAGCTTAATAATTACAGATTATAAAAAATTCTATTTTAAACGGTTAAAATTCACCGTGTTTCAAAAATGTGAATTTGTCTACAAAACTGCATGTCTGCATAAATAAAGTTATACGCCCGCTAAAATTAGCCGGGAGAAATCGATTAACATGGCATTCGTTACTTCACACATTGACCTCCAAAACTGTGTCCCAGATTTTTGAAACGTGCGTTTGTTATTTTTTTACTACAAGATAAAGTTAGAAAAGAGAAAAAATAGAACTGCCTGCGGAAAAAAGTCATAACTTTTTAATGAGAGGGATAAAAAGAATTCGCCGACACGGTGTTGTGGGAAAATTATCTGACAACAGTCTCTCCAAATTTCAGCCAATTTGATCCAGGGGCTGCTGACTTGGAATTCAAAAATGCACGTTCAACTCGCCTATTTTTTACTTTCGAAAAACAGGGAAAATATAATTTCGGCTGCGTCCAAGAGTAATGAGATTATACTCGGGATTATAACACCTCAGGAGACACCGCAGAGGAATCAATTTTCTCTAACAATGGGACTATGACAGTTAACATGGAACAGGCACAAACTGCCGCGAAGGCGGCAAATAATTCTCCTGAATACACCGCTTTCTGCACGTGTGAAGCCACAACTCTCAGGTTAGTAAACGCAAAATTATCGTTTGATTTACCATAACGGCGTTCAAATTTCGTAGTAGGAGTTAACGTACAATCGTGACTAATCTTCGAAATTCTGACCAGGTCAATTAACGATGCCCAAGGCCCGCAGAAAGTCGCCGCGAACGTCCAAGCGAACAAAAACAAACGCGGCAGATGAGCGAGCAGGCGCCGTCATCGAGAGTTTGACTTCCAATGTCGATGCAAAGGAAAAGATACTAGAAGAAATGACATTAGCTGGGTAAGGAAGAAAAGATTTTTCACCGGTGATTCTTTTATTCTACGAAAGACTAGTCAATATAAAATCAAGGTCCGCCGGATTGCAAACCGTGCCACGTGCTGGCGGCTACTTTTATTCAGTCCCTAATAACGATTTACTTTCTTTTAGTTACGATGGGAGTCATTTTGCTTCTTCACTTGAAATCAGCGTGGAAGACAAGATAAAACGCGGAAAACCTCCACGGATTCATTTAGCTGTATTTTTGCGCGGCTCGCGCTCATCTGGTCGACAGTCTGCTCGCTCACTTCTCTATTGTTTACATGGTCTTCCACTTCTTCGAGCCATTCCTGCTGGTTGTAATACGACCCTCTGTCGCTTGCAGCTGAAATGGCTGCACATTCTTGGTTGAAACTTTTCTTAGCTTTCTTTCGACTCCGTTTTGACGAAGAAAACGGGCAAGATCTCCTTCTTTTGCCAGGCATCACCAAAGCGCATCGATCGCGTGTCAACTTCGCACGTGTGCTTTGATGTCACGTGACTTCTTGCCCCGCTGATTTTCCATATGACAGAACCTGTCAACGCTCAATTAAGTAATTAACATGCCAAAAATCTTTTACGCGCAATTACTATCGGCAGATATAACATTTTTTAATGCAGTTTTTTTAAATGAGAGATCGTATGGAAATTTATCTAACTATTTAAAAAAGGTCAAATTATGAAAAATGGCAATTTTTCCGCTTTCTGATACCTTAATGAGGATTTCTGTAAACTGTTTTTTATCTTACCTCGTCTGTTTTGGCTAATCTCACTCGCAAATACAATTGTGTATAAAAATGTATATAGTATTAAAAAAATAGCAGTAAGAAATAATTTTAAATCAACAAAAAGCCTTGGTTAACTTTGGACCCTGGAATTCTTTAAAATCAACAACCCTGGAAGAAACCAAGCTGAGAAAAAAAATACCATGGTTAGTCAATCAGTTACCTTATACTTTGAGTGCAGAACAGGGAGCATTTTTTGCGCTCATTCAATGATATTCTCTGAGTTTGTTCTGAGCACACACAAGGCTCATCCGGGTGTTAACGTTTTATGTCGATTCGTGTCTGTTTCAAGCAGTCCTGGTACCAAGTGTTCCGATCTTTTCTTGCTCGTTCCGTTTTTGGCGGGAATGTTTTGATGCCATGAAATGTCACACGACTGACACGAGTCCTCTGGTGGACATGAAAACAGGCGTTTAGGTGCACTTTGCACTCGTGCAATACAGCAACTTCTCGTCATGGATATTTGGTCGTGGTCGTTGCTGCTAATGTCAGCATCATTCTAACAACAAGCAAACAAATGCCAAATTAAAAGCTAGACAAGGAGGCCACACAAACAAAGAACAAACGAACCAGCGAAGCAAACAAACAAACAAATAAACAGAAAACAAACTCGCCGACTCGCAAATCGCCGTTCCGCAGCCAAGATGCTCGCGTGAATAGCACGCTAAGTGAGCCTGCTCGCAGGCTACCCTTAAGTCAACTCAGTTGACGTCTGCTGAAGTGCACACATTGCGTGTAATGGTTGTGTGCAATGATTGAGTGTTATGCCTGCGAGAATGAGCTTCCAACCTGGGATTGGCAATCATCATGACTATGTGGTCTTTCGCACTTGGGTGTTTACTTAGGATATTATCTAGATTACTGAAGTAAAAAAAGGACAATTATAACAGCAAATACTCTAGTCGGGCAATCATAAAATGTCACTTGGTAACGTTTCATGCGGGAGGCGGACTCGTTATTCGTAACGAACAATATTTCTTTGTTTTATTTTTATCTTGTCTTCTCTATTGGGTTCAGCTTCAGTAAAATCGTGTTAAAAGTTGAAAACCTAAACTAAACTAGTTTCCAAACATCGCAACACCTTCGTAAAAATTCTTATAGCTAGCACCATACGCAAAAAATTAATTAAAAGTTTCCGAATTTCTGTCTACCCGTCCCTTTTTGGTTCGAACATCCAACACAAAGTGCAAATCTAAACAGATTGTTCTGTACCTTAATTGAGAGCATGCTAGCGTTCGCGAGTACAGGTTTTGAATGTTCAACATTACAGTTCAACAGTTCTAATTAGAACTAGTGGAACATGGTTACATATCGCCCATGGTTCCCGATTAAGGCTGAAAAGGAAGCTGATCCCAAGAATTGTCGGCCTGGTCGCAGTAATGGTGCCTTTCTCTTGTTGGCGGAAGCCCCAGGGGGGGTACTCCCTATAATGGCCTGTACGGGGAGGCTCCGCCCGAAAGGGGTACCTTTTTTCAGGCTTCAGGTATGTAAAAGGGTAGGGATTTCACGAGCTGAAGTATTTGAAAGGTTAGGGAAATCTGTCATTTAGGTATCTAAAAGGGCCTTTAATTTTCGAGTAGATAATAATATTGTTTTTTTGGTTAACATCTCTTCCGGTAATACTGTTCTCCCCTAATATCGTTCATAACTGCATTCCAAGGGTTCAGAAAAGGGATGCAATGTTCTTAAGTAGGTATGTGAAAGGGGTACCATTTTTCAATGTCCAAAATGGTATATAAAAAGGTAAGGGGTTGGACATCGGGGCGGAGCCTCCCCGTATAAAACTTTGCCAACTGCCCCCCCCCCCCCCCACGGGGGGCGGAAGCTCGTGTTAGTCCTCTTATCTTGGTAATGTCGACGTAGCTTAGTTAGCTTTCACAATTTTTCCGTATTGTGCAATTCTTCAACACAGGCGAGCTTCTTTGTTTCAATCAAGCTGCTCAAACGGAGCCATTGTACATGTCAAACTGTTCTATTTTTCCCAGCAAAATGGCTGAAGATTCCAGGGAATGTTTGTTTTAATTCCACTAAATTCCAGAGAGCAAGTTTCTGTGATCAAAGGTTGTATTCGAAGAACAGCAAGCTAAACTGTCGTCAGAGAAATTTCAGACACGCAGTTGCTAATTGCCCATGTTTAAATGAGATCTCTCAGTACAGAGTTCATTAATTCACATCTCGCACACTGGCAAAAATAATAATTAAAAATAACTACATTGGAGTGTGTTCTACTACTATTTTTTGACATATATAAAGATTATTAAATAAGTAATTGTGCAAAGGTGTTTCCCACTGTGAATCTTAAAAAAGGAAAAAAAAAGGGTAGGCACACAGGATTAGCCGGCGATAGGATGGTTCCATTTGTCTCATAAACGACGCGTTACATTAGAAGGCTGAATCTACAACGCGTTACATTAGAAGGCTGAATCTACAACGCGTTACATTAGAAGGCTGAATCTACAACGCGTTACATTAGAAGGCTGAATCGACAACGCGTTACATTAGAAGGCTGAATCGACAACGCGTTACATTAGAAGGCTGAATCGACAACGCGTTACATTAGAAGGCTGAATCGACAATGCGTTACATTAGAAGACTAAATCTACAACACGTTACATTAGAAGGCTGAATCTACAACGCGTTACATTAGAAGGCTAAATCTACAACGCGTTGCATTAGAAGGCTGAATCTACAATGGCGGACAAAAGTGCTGGGACAGATTATTCTTTTTCGTAATTTCTTTCTCTCCATTAAGGAGATATCTGTGAAGAGAGATAAGGAGATATCAGCCTCCCTCCTTACAATTATGAGATCGTGTTTCCCGAATAATCCTTGCATGTCAACATTTTTTGGAGGTTTTTCTTTGTTGTTGTCCTAAATTTTACGTTGACCTGAAGAAGTTTCGTTCGGCTGTTGTAGTCCAACGCGGTATGAGTGCCACATTTGAATATTCAATTAGATTCTAGCTCTACAGACCATGCGTAACGGATAACCTTCTGGGATGCTTAGATCACGGGAAACAAAATAACAAATAATTAACGGCTTATTTTTTTAAAATAGGAAAGCGGAAAGCTACAGACGTTGAAAAGTTTGTGTTGATAACTTTATTCTGAGTAAATATATGGATTATTTGCCAGTGAGGGTAAAAGGCGGCAACTCATGTCACATGCCATTTCGCAATCTCATGCGAAATGGCATAATTATGCGAAATGTAATATATTTATATTAACAATTATCCTGCGAAATCGCGCGGAATATCACCTGATGCTTAGCCGACGAGGCCGTAGGCCGAGTTGGCTAAATCAGGGGGATATTCCTCAAGTTTGAGTAGAATAATTGTTTTATTATTTAACAAATTCTCATCGACTAACATTTTCAGAACGAGAAAAACTATGGTTCTATGATATTTAGTAAAAACGTGTTTATTATGTTTAACACAATAAACACTGAAGCAAAATTTCAAGAAATCGAAGTTTACTATTGTTCATTTAAAAAGACTCACTTACAAACTCATGTATGGTAATGACTAGGAAGAATGAAAAAAATATTGCTACCTTACCAAGAATAGGTCCTCTTCCTCTGAATTAAAGCCTTTTTAACTTTAATACTTTCCGTGAGCAAGTGAATTTGAAGTTTCTTCTTCGCCCGCAAAAGCATTTACTCGGTAGAGTTCTCCCTACGAAAATTTCAAGTCAACCTCTGGATATCCTTGTAAGCTGAAGCAGGTATTTGTTGACATTTTGAGAGCCGTTAAATCTTGGAAAATTTCTTTCAGCGTGTTGAAACTATTTTCGGGAAAACACTGCTAAAACTTCTTCCCTGAACAGATCTGGAGAGCACTTCCAAATGTGGTCAGCTACGTATATCGCAGGATATCTGTCATGTACGGGTGACAGATATTGAAGCGAGCCTTTATAACCATATATGGGCATAGTGAAAACTTGTTGAATAATAATGTGGAATAACTCAAAGAAATAAATTGAAAAATTGAGGAAAACTAAAAAGCGCGCCCTTTTTTCCCGCCAATTTGCAAGAGGAGCCGCTTTTTTTGATGCTGCGGGCTCGACTACCATGGAAAATGGAAAATTGCACTAAAAAAACCCAGCCTTTAAAGTCAGCCAGTGTCACCCAAAATGCTTGCGCGCTTGTGTTTTTGTCTTGCCGTTTCTAGCGTTTGGCTGGCGCGTTTATCGGACTTTTCGCATATTATACCGTGCTGCAATGGCCTTCCAGCGAGCTGATATATACAGTAGTTGCCTCTGAAAATATGTCACGGAAAACAACTCTAGATATGACTTTGTAGTCAACGCGTATGGAGCTATTATAGCGCCCGATCGAGCAATCTCCATGGACGTAAATTCAGAGCAGCCAATTCCACTCAATATAAAAATGACAAAAAAGTTGTAAGAATATTGAGATTTTCATTGTTAGATGTCAACTACTCAAGACCTGACCTTGCAGTTAACGCATATAAATAGATCTATCACATCTTGTGTAGTAGCCAAATGTAGGAAAGACAAAATAGCAACATGTTGACCAGCAACTGCACATCAAGAAAATGTGGCATGAGAAGGCCTCTCGAGAGTGCTAATGCTCTAAACTTTTCAATCACAAATTTCGCTGACATTCGGTCGCTACGACACGCCATCGCACAAGTCAGACATTTATCTCAATTAATTAAATACACGAATGAATTTGAAACATGAATTTAAGGGTGTCACCGATGCTTCTCCTTCATCCATCATTTACAATATTTTAAAGGATAAAGCACTCCCAGCAAAAATCACAAGAACGTATATTACACAAGTCGCCGACAAGTCAATATTTTGAAGGAAAAAACACTCCCAGAAACAATTCCGTCACCGGAAGCGTTAGTGCTCATGTTCTTAGCCTGGGCCGTTCAATCAAACTCATGTTCTGGTTTTGCCTGCACTGTCTTCCTAACATCAAAGGCCTTACTGAACCACTCGCGAGATCACTCCTAAAAAAAACGGAATCCGTGTAGTCACTAAACCCCTCAGGACTTTTCCCCACCCAAATTCAGACCATCAGGATCCCTTGTGCTAATTATTATCGGAGAAGCCGGTAGATGCTTTCTAACTCGAAAGAAAGAACACGTCAGGAACGTTAAGAACTGGAACAGGGGCGCAAATATTGCCAAACATGTTTGGTTTAACAATTATTCAACTGTGGACTTTTAAAATGCACGAGTGATTGACAGAGACGACTACCGCGTGCGAAAAAGTCAGAGTCATGGCACACTGCCATAACCAACGAAGCGGACAATAACTCCCTTAAACCCGGTTTCCATGTGATCGCTACCATCGCTGCGATCGCTGAAAATGAAAAGCTCAGCGATCATATGAAAACCACTCTTTAGCGATGGCAGCGACCCAGTGGATATCGTTACGATATATGGAAACCACTCTTCAGCGATCGTATCGATGCTTGCGATGTTAAATATACGAGAATGCACTGTGCCTGATGGCGGCAAACAGCGTGGTAGACTTTGTGGAAGAAGTACACCTTTACAACTTCATATAGAACAGGGGTGAGTTGCAAAAAACTTAACGTCCGGTGTAACTACTAACGTCAGACGTTCACTCCAGTGAAAGTCAATATTTTAACGTCTTGCGTTAGCAGTTACGCCGGACGTTAAGTTTTATGTAACTCGCCCCTGGAGACTACAAGGGTGAACACATGAAGTCAAATTGCTGAAAAGGTCGGCAAGTCTGCCCAAGATGCCGAGAAGTTAATCTCTTAATTAGCGATCATTTCAGTCTTTTTATTATACATTCCACATGTTTATCGCTTTTTATTTTGCACATTTTTAATGGTTTATTCCTTTATTCGCGCCATCTCCATCATTTGTCAAAAAGTGCAGACTGGATAAGTAGCCGAAAGCATATGATTTTTTAATTTATTTAAACGAGAGAACGTTTTTACATTTTAATCACGAAGTCCAACCTGTTGAACCTCAAGGAACATGACGCAAGGAAAGAATATATGAATGTGGTGTCCCTTTGTGAGTACAGAACACGATTTTTGTCGCTACGACATGCCTCTGTGACATCTCTCTGCAACATAACCCCTGGACAATGTTTCCACGTAGTGTGGCGCTATGTATGGGTCGGAAAAGAACAGCTGAGAGGAAGGGAGAGCTGAAAGAGTGACAAAGTACAAAATGCAAGTACAAGTTGTAAATCAAAGGCGTCATTTTATTTTTTTATACTTTCAAATTGAAAATAACTTGGTGAATATTTCTTTGTTTGCGTATGGATCGCGTAGAGGAGCCATTTTGTAGATGGTTATAAAACATCAAATAGCACCTATACAAAGCTTTGCTTCTTATAACGATACAAAATGTAAATAATCCACGTTTTCTTCTTGCTTGATTTCTTAATTTCTTCTAAGATGACATTTTTGTTTGATGATCTACAATGATAAAGTACATATGAAGGTTAGTCAGAACAACGCGTTCCGATAAGTACGGTAGATACCCCCTATCTCGAAGCCCAGGATATCTCGAATCCCCCGCTATCTCGAAGCCTGGGATATCTCGAATCCCTGCTATCTCGAACTGAATCTCGTCGCTGTTGCTCAGTTATTTACTATAGGCTATCTCGAACCTCCGTCATCTTGAACAATTTTTGATTTCCCTTGCGTGTTCGAAATAGCGGAGGCCTGCTGTATTATTTCACAAGCAAACAAAGAAAGCAAAATCCATTTGCAAACACGAGACACATTGAGAAAACACAAGCTGTCTACATTGAGTAAGTGTTATAAAATGCCAGGAGTGTTTTATCATAATATGGTACATGCGTCTGTTCTCTTTTTACGCTTGTAATATAGAATTTGAACTAAACAAAGATCAAAAATCAATCGCAAATCTTGTTCCAGTATTTTCTACGAATTATTTATGTAGAGAGCACATTCAAAGTTCTGTCTCGGGGAACACATTTTGATAACATTAAGAAGACTTTAAATGTTTAATATTGTTTTCAAAAATGCCTTCTTAGAGTCGAGTTTCCTTTCTAGGCTCAAGTCGTCAAGCGTATACTTAAGCAGGTAAAGCATTAAATTAATGCCCTAATAATCTGCAATCTGTCTGAGAACGAACTCTATTTAAACGGTTCATATCAATCTATTACACATCCATTTTGTTTAATAAACAGAATTTTCTTTTGATCAAACCATAAACGAACAAGAAAAGTCAAAACTAGATAAGATGAAACAAGATAAGGACCACGAACGTGAAAAAAGACCATGTTACTTTGTGATGTAGAATAAGGTATATACTACTTGAAAAACTCTTATAGTTCAGTGGTCTCCAGTTAACTGCACCTTTTCAATAAATTCGATTTCGATGGATAAAGGTATATAAAATTCATTCATACCTTTAAAGAATTGTTTCTTGGTTTACTCTTTTGGCATTTCTGATCTCTTTATGTTGCCGAAAGGTCCAAAGGGCTGACCCTGCGGCATGTTTGAACGGCCAAGAGCTAGTGCACCAAAGGCTGGACCGCCCAAATGCACTAAAAAGGAAAACAAAACCAGTTCAAAATAAGACAATATACAGACGATAATTGACTCTTTATCAATGAATCAAGGAGTTGTGTACTGCTCAGTAGCTTTCAACTGAATGGTCAATCTTGAGGATTTCATCCGCAGGCTCAAAAGTTAAAATAATATTACATACATTTATGGTTTAAAACAAAGTTTATGGGAGGACCGATACACGGTCTCCATTCTCTGGTCAAAGGAACCTTCGAATTTCATGCACCAGTCAAACGCTTGCTTCTTTTGCTTGTCAAAAGATTCTATATTGAACGCATTGTAAAAGGATAATAGTATGATTTTTGAGTGTAATATGAAATGAAAATAAATCTTTTCAGTTTTTGACATCAAACTGTTCCCGATTTTAATTCATTACAAAATGTTAGAGTCAGAGAAAAATGCGTCCACTTTAAATTAACACGTATAACAAATAGGAACTACGTACGTCCGGGTACTACGGGAAGTGTGGCAGGCAAAGCAACGCCAGCTGCCGGCACAGAGGTGTATGATGGGACAGCAGAAACTGGGTGAGCGACAGGTGTAAACAATGGAGCGTGGTAGGAAGCGGGAAGAGCAAGCGGAGCGACGGCAGAAGGTAACGCGGCTGGAAAAGCGGCGGGCAGAGCTCCTACTGTACCGAACGGCGCCACGACTTGTCGCTTTTGCTTTCCTCGTTTCTGAGCAATGTTGTTTTTAACATCAAAACTTGCCAAAGCATGGCCCGGAAATCCAATACTCGTGAATCCGGGATGCGTAATGGGGTGACCATAAGGTGCGGCGTATCCCCAACCTCCATGCCCATGGCCAAAGCCTCCGTGACCATATCCGTGTCCTCCGTATCCGCCATGTCCCCATCCCCACCTTTTGAAGCCTTTTTGGTTTCCCTTTGGAATATTTGAACGATAGACGGACGTTCCAGTTACGCCACCTACTCCGTGATAACTAGATAAGCCTAAATAAACAAACAAATAAAGAAAGAAATGTGAAAAAAGATAAGTACA
Organism: Siderastrea siderea; assembly: GCA_964030785.1. NCBI lineage: Eukaryota > Metazoa > Cnidaria > Anthozoa > Scleractinia > Rhizangiidae > Siderastrea > Siderastrea siderea. The sequence continues at coordinate 33,700,857 of OZ034968.1, forward strand.
AATAAAAATAAACAAACAAATAAAGAAAGAAATGTGAAAAAAGATAAGTACAAATAAAATATCGATTATAAAAAAAAGAAAAAAATAAGGCTAAGGTAAGTTTTGATTTTGATGCAATGCAAGTTTATCATGTGTTATCTCTAAAGCAACGTCACAGGCTCTTAACAATGTGTGAATCGTGCTAGTTTTGTTTGCTTTTTAAATCGCTTTATGTAGGAACTTGTTTACGACTAACCGCCCATTCCACCAAATCCGTATCCGAGACGGTAGTTGTCGCCACTGGCATATCCATATCCAAGGTGAATAGTTTGCTTTTTGCGTTGTAAATTATTTTCTGCTACAGGAATCTCTCCGCGGGTGTTTGGTTTAACATCTTTACTCTTCTGAGGAACGTTTGTTCGGGCAAAGCCGAATGGGTATCCATAGCCGTAGCCATAACCCGGATATCCCCACCCTAGGCCATAACCAGGGAAAGCCCCGAGTCCATGTCCAAGGAGCCCGAAGCCACCATGACTCCACCCACCAAGGTATCCTCCATATCCGAGACCAGGGAATCCACAACCATACCCGCAACCTCCACAGCCTCCACAACCTCCACAACCTCCACAGCCGATTCCGCAGCGCTTAGACGCCTTTCCTTTAGCCGCTGAAGCAGCAGCAGCAGCCGGTGCGGCAGCAGCAGCAGCCGGTGAGGCAGCAGCAGCAGGAGAAGTGGCAGCAGTGACAGGGGCAGGTTTCACAGATAATGGTGCAGCCTCCTTTGCTGGAGATTTCCCATCAGTGGCACTATCTGAAGCACCAGTTTCTTGAGAACCCACATTAGATTTGCAGCATCCTTCATTGAAGTATGTCCAGGGCCCACTAATAGCTGGTCCTGCATTGTAGCCCAATCCAAAACCCCCAAAACCAGGACAGCCTCCACAACCACCATAACCATAACCTCCGAAGCCTCCAAAGGGTCCATATCCGCCATAGCCACCCCAGCCCCCGAATGGACCACCACATCCACCCCAGTTCCAGTCACCGATTCCAAAACCTAAATCTCCAAATCCTCCACATCCACATCCTCCGCAACCTCCCCAAAGTCCACACCGTTTACTTGCTTTCTCTTCCTTTTTACTACCTTCGGGTGTTGATTTGTCATCTTGGGCAGGCTCAGGGCTGTCTTTAGCTTGCTTGTCGGACTGTTGTGATTGACCTTTATCGTTTTTGGCCAGCTTGGATCTGAAAAATCCGCCACCACAACCACATCCCCCACAGCCACAACCTCCGCAACCACCGCAACATCCATGCCCGCATCCTCCATAGCCATGTCCTCCCCATGCTCCATGTCCGAATCCTAAACTAGCAATGCCGCAATCGCCACCGCATCCTCCGTATCCACATCCCCCGCATCCACCACAACCTCCGCAACCATGGTGCAGGTCACCAAACCAGTCACCGTGTCCTATGTCACCATACCAGTCTCCGTGACCACCCCATCCACCATGACCGTACCACCCTCCGTGACCACCGCAACCGCAACCACCACAACCACCGCAACCACCGCATCCACCGCATCCGCCGCATCCGCCGCATCCGCCGCATCCGCCGCATCCGCCGCATCCGCCGCATCCGCCGCATCCGCCGCAACCGCCAAATCCAAATCCACAGCCACCACATCCGCACCGTTTAGTCTCCTGCTTCTTCTTCTCGTCAGTGCTTCTCTTATCCTTGGATGCATCGTTATCACCTTTAGAAATCTTTGACTTTCCACAGCAGGAAGCATATCCGCAAGGACCAGCCATTGTGGTGTATCCACAGCCACAAGGCTCAAGGACCTGTTTTAAAAGAATTAAAAAAAAATCAGGCTATGAGAAGACAGTGTGTGGGGAAGCTTTTAATAGCAGATTACAGAAAAAAGTCGATGAAGCAACACTTTCAACCTTTTATTATTACTCAGTTCGCAACTCTTACCACGCATTAACCCTCGGGCGTACAGGGGGGGGAGGTGGATGCCACCCCCCCATAAGGTTTTTCTTGAATTTTTCCAAGGCGAATTTTTATCTAGACCTGCCGTTTTCTGTAGCTGTGCGCATATCCCTAAGACACATTTTGACCCAAGTTTGGTGAGAATCGGTTGCTATGGTTACGAGATATGACATCATAAGTAGTAGGTGGTCAAGCCTTTTTGAAGAAAAATGCATGTTTCTACCCTTTTTAGTCAAAAAAATGTCAACCAAATTAGCAAAATGTTTAATTTTGTCATATTCTACAGTCCAGCATTAAAAATTTCCAATTTTTAACGTTTTTCGACAATTTCTATTTTTCGGTAAAATCCAAGATGGCGCCCAAAATGGCGGCCATCTTGTATGACGTCACAGGCCCCCAGCAGCGTAACAACCCATAATATGTACCTCATCTTGTAGAGCACATCACACGCTTTCTACTAAAGGTGAAATCTTTTCGAAATAACATAACGAAAACCCAAGGGGGGGTGCCATCAACCCCCCCATACCATGAAGGGGGTGTGACTCTGCTTGTACGTCCGAGGGTTAATTTGGTCAGAAACTGAAGGTTCAGGCACAAGCATTTGTCTTGGAAGACCATTTGTTATTGGTTTGACTACTTCTAGTGCTGGTAACTAGGTATAAACCATTGATTACCAATAGGGAGTTGAGCTCTAAACCGTAGTATGTTATCAGCACTTTTTCTCTAATAAAACTGGAATGCTTGTAAAAAGCATTAAACTTTTTTGTGGAACATTTGCCTTAAACTTAAGCATGGAGCTATTTCATTCTTACTGGCATATTTTTACAGGAGAACCGCAGAGGGTCATATAACCAGTCCCAGACGTCACGTTTGCGGTTTTCAACGTGCGTTTTGGACGGCAAGAGGTAGGTTTTCACGTAAGTCATTTACCGCAAGTTGTTTTTGGCCCGAATTTTGTGTTGTGCCACTCACAAATGCTGAAATTGAATGAAGTAACCCTTTTTCTGCAAATTGGTTATAACCTTTAGGCGAATAAGCAATTTTCGAGCCGTTTGTTGTCGTTTGAAGAAAAGCATTGATCCTCAGTGGAAATCCAATATGGCGGCGGCCAAGTTGAATGGGTGTTTCGCGATGTTTTATCTCTTTAGAGAGTTGCGCATGGATACTTTTTTCGAATTTGGTGTAATTTTGACGACTTACGATGCATTGACAGGGTATTTATTTCCACCTGAAAATAATATCTTAATTTACTCGAATCTAAATCAACAAACTTTCAAACGACAAACGGCTAACCTCAAACTCGAACAAGAGGTTCCCGGTAAACTTGGATCTAAAGGTCTCTATTGACTTAAATAATAACCGAGGAAATATTAAGAGCGCCTACTCTTGAGTTTTTATGATGAGATGTAATTCGTGATTAATCTTAAGCAAAACGCGCTGCCCTAGGACTGTTTGAAGCTTTTGTAGTTGTTTACGGTACAGGTTGTTATATTACTATACATAAATGCTCACGACGAGAAGGAGCATACGGCGACATTAGCAAAACATAAACGAGAAAAACCATATTAAATGCCACACAGTGCGCGCAACACGAAAAAATTATTTAACACTGACACGAAAACTTTTGTCTCAAAAAGGCGCGGGAGGAAAGCACGACTATTCTGCTTTCATTAGAATCTTTACACCTTAGGATTTCATCCTCAGACTCAAAAGTTAGAATCACCTTGCACAGCATAATAAACAGCACCATACGAAAATGCTGTTGAGTAGCTTTCATTCAAATGTTCGCGATTTTGATTTTAATAATCAGACTCAAGTTAGAACCACTCGAATCAAGGTTTTGGTGTGTGTTTGAAAGGAACAACAGGACTAAAAAAGAAAAAAAAAAGAGTTTATTTTGTCTACAATTTTGCGGGGATTTGCGGGTTGTACCAGTAGAGGGTATTTGCAAAATAACAAGAAATGCTACAGGGGCATTAGACCCCGCCGTTGTTCTCTCTCTCCTCGGGGTGCAAAATATATTACGGCCACGTAAGATAAAAACCCAAGTGGTGTAATTGTTTGAAGTTGGTGATTTATCGTACCTTTAACGTGTTTGCTATGATAATATAAATAAACACATGACCTGCCATTTTACCGGTCAACCACCCTGTTTAAGCGTGCATGACGAAGAGCGTGATGAAATATTTTGACCATAGCGTGACTCAGTCTGACCCAATGCAAGATAAACCTACCCTGCAAGTCATTTATTTTATCTGACAACTGGTTTGTTCTCATTTATTAGTCGGCTTTCCTCCTAAAACAGGTTGTATCCGCCTAACGGATTTCATAAACAAATTAAAGCATCTATACCACGACATAAAGCTATTCACAAGGCAGTCAGCACAGGGACAAAAAAAGCAATGAAGTGTGCTGATAAACATCGTCGCAGTTATTCGTTAGGCGACATGTTTTCATGCAGGTGTTTTCATTTGCATGAGGCTACAGTTAGTCTTGTCAATAAATTCCCAGTCTAAATGTGTTCACGAAAGTCATGTGCCATATACCGTTTTTAAATAGGATACGCATTAAAAAAATATTGATGCCATCGTCTTGATTTTATGAATATCAAGTTACTCGAATGACTGATCAAACGTGTTTTCCTTTTTTTACGTTTTATAAAAGATCCCAGCAAAAGCTCCTTCTCCAAAAAATCTCGGAAAAAATCGTGCTTCTTTACAATTCAGTGACATTTTTTCTCCTTCAACTGATAAATGTTTTATTATGTAATTTGCGTTTTTTATTGGTTAAATTAGATTTTTGTTTAATCACAAAAATAGCAAAAAATGGAAATAAAAACATCGAAGAAATTCGACTAGATTACGTTTTATTTATTGTGTTTACCTCAAGAGCTTGCCCACATGGAGAGCCACATCCGCCAAATCCGCCACATCCGCCATATCCCCATCCCCCAAAGAAAGGATAGCCATAGCCATAGGGTGCTAGTCCGTATCCTCCCAATCCTCCGTATCCCCCGTATCCTCCTAATCCATATCCGAATCCTCCATAGAAAGGCAGCCCCAGGTAGCCTCGGCCCCCGCAGCAGCATCTCCTTTCAGCCTTGTTTTTATCAGAGTTGTCTGAAGATGGTGGTGCACAGCCACAGTCACCTTTACCTTTCTTATCGTCCTTTGATTCTGTATTTTCTTCAGATTGTTCTGCGGGTTTGTCCTCTTCTGGTGTTTCTTCACCAGTTTCTCTTTTTGGTTTCGTCTCCGATTGCTGCGCTTTGTCGTTGTCAGAAATCTTGGATTTGTAGAATCCACATCCGCTACCGCACCCACCACATCCGCACCCTGGTCCCCAGCCACCGAATCCTCCATAACCCCAGCCATGAACAGGATAACCTAATCCACCCCAACCCCACCCACCGTTGCCAAATCCTCCATATCCTAGCCCATGCAATAATCCCCCATAACCACCCCATCCCCCAAGTAATCCACCATAACCGCCGAGCAAACCATAATGTCCACCGAACCCGCCGCAGCCTCCAAAGCCACCGCAAACACCGCAGCATTTCTTGTTCGCCTTCCCAGGTGTATCGCGCTTCCTCCTCTGGCCTTTAGGAACCTTAGACTTGTAGAAACAGCTACCGAACGGACCATAGCCTAGGTAAGGGCTGTAGCTACCAAACGCGGGAACACCGACACCGAGCCCAGGATGTCCGTAATTAGCCCACCCGGGATATCCAAACCCGGCTGGTACAGCAAACGGACTATAAAGACCATAACCATGAAACCTCTTTGCTACATTTTCTCTTCTGTTTGCACCGCTCTTTTTGCTTCTTGGAACACCGGAACGGAACAGGGCCCCGCCATACAAAGCCGGGTTGGGGAAAAATCCATATCCGGGGAACGCGCCCAAACCATAACCGTATGGTGCTGCAAGTCCATAGTACGCACCCCAAGGGCCAAAACCCCCAAGACCATACCCCCAAGGGTGTTCCACTCCAAATTTCTTAGACGAACCTTGACTCTGTGGGCCTTTTGGTACCTTAGACTTATACCAATAGCCAGGCCAGCCAAGACCGCCGCCTAGACCATATCCAGCACCAAGGCCATAACCAGGCCAATATCCTGGTGCAGCGCTCGGATAGAAACCTCCTAATCCTAGTCCATGAAATCCACCCCAACCGGGATAACCCCAACCACCAAACCCACCGTTTCCGTGATGAAACCATCTTTTAGAACCTTTTTGTTTGCTGTCTTTCTGACTTTCTTCCGCTTCATCTGCCACCTCGTTTGAATTATCTTCGGTGGTTTCCTCAACAGAATTTTCATCGTTATTTTTTTCTTCTTCTTGTTGCGATTCCTCTTTGT